>CM053602.1:1968665-1992653 GCA_028646575.1 Pseudocheirus occidentalis | reverse complement strand
CGGCTTCTGGCTGTTCCAGCCTCTGTTCAGGCTGCCACGATGAGCCCCTGCTGCCGAACTGCCTGCAGCGAAAGCTGTTCTCTGTATTTTTGTGAGTCTGAGAGTCCTAGACTTTCCTAGACTTTGTCTGTGCTCATATTTTATGGGTGTTTAGGGTGGCAGTGTGGGAGCTGCGGGACCTTGCTGCTTCTACGCCGCCATCTTGGCTCCGCCCCCTCCTTCTTTGCATTTTGAAATGTTCATGTTTGTTGATGGTTAAGTTCCTTTTTTTAAAAAAGGAAATTTTAAAGCCTGTCCTCCCACTCGCCCTTCAACACTTGCCATTCCCATCTTTTGCTGTTTTTAGCCGAATGTTTTCAGCTGCATTTCTCTGTCACTGAGGGATTTGGGGCACCCATTCATGTGCTTGTTAAGAAGTTATATTTTTTCATTTGGAGCTGCCTTGGCACTTCCTCTGTCCGCCTACGAATCCCAGATCCTGGGGAGAATGCTTGTAGCAGTTATCTGGCTAGCTTGGACATCAGATCTTGCTCAGAGGTATTGGCTACAACTTCCCCTCCACCCCCCGCCAATTAACTGCTTCTGTTCTACTTCTGACTACGTTGATTTTGCTGCTATCGAAACTTTTATTTCAGTGTACATGAAATTGTCCATTTTCTCTTTGATTTCTGTTCCTGTCTCTTGTTTAGCTGAGAATTCTCCCATTTGCCATGTTTACAAAATATACCTCTGTTTCTTCTCCTCTAATTTATTTATGATACGACCTTATGATATATGAAATAAGATGTTGCTTTAAAGAGTTCTTTTAAAGGCTGATGAACTTGTTTTTCAAAAATATTTCACTAGTGTTTATTAAATGCTTCCTTTGGGCCAGGCTCTGTGCCAAATGCTGGGGATACCAAGAGGCAAAAGCCAGATCTTGCCCTGGAGGAGCTCCCAGTCTAATGAGGGAGAAGACATGCAAATTACAAGGTACCAACGAGCTACAGAACAGGATCATCACCAGAGGCACCAGCATTAAGGGCAATTCAGAAAGGCTTTCTGTAGAAGGGGGAATTTTAGCTGGCACTTGAAGGAAGTCAGGAAAGAGGGAGAAGTGAGGAGGGAGAGGAGAGTGGGGGGGGGGGAGAGAGACTCAGTGAAAATACCTGGAATAGGGAGATGGAACCATCGGACCAGCAAGGAGGTCTGTGCCAATGGATCACAGTATGCCTGTAAAGGTACAAAGGGGTCAGATTATAAAGGGTTGGGTTTTGTTTAATATGCTAGAAGATTTTTGATTTGATCCTGGAGGTGATTGAATGGGACTGGAGACAGTATGACATGGTCACTCCAAGTTAGCTGTTCTCAGCTTGGCAGCTGGGGTGGGGAGAGATCTGAAGAAGGCAGTGTGCGGCACCCCCCCCCCCCACAGCTACTGCAATCGCTCGGGTACAAGGCAATGAGGCCAGGCAGCAGCGGGGAAATGATGCTACAAAGACAGACTTGATATGGGGACTGAGAGACTGTGAGGAATCGAGGCTCATGCCTAGGTTTTAAACCTGAGGGATTGGGAGGATGGCGGGGCCTTGGACAGTAAGAGGGGAAGGTCAAGAGAGAGCTTAGGGATGGACAAATAAATCTGAGAATTATCTGGATCAAGATGGAGGTGAATCTAGAGGAGCTGAGGAGCTTGTCAAGTGCAATAGTATAGAGGGAGAAGGGACAAGGGCCAGGACAGAGCACTGAGGGGGATCCCCACAGTTAGTGAGACTGAGAAGGAAGAGAGCCAGGAGAGAAGTGGGGGCGAGAAGGATCGAGGTCAACAGTTTCAAAACATGATCCTGAGAAAGGGGCTGTAGGTTTTGCTGTTTTTGTTTGTTTGTTTTGTCATGGAAGCTTTTGGGAATCTGGCAGTTTTTGTTCTGCAGGAAGTCCTTACCTCCGCAGTCATTGTCTTCAGGTTTCTTGAACACTATACTATGGAATTGGACTACTTTGCGGCCTTAACATTATCTCTTCCACTGATGAGCTTTTCTCCTTTTTAAGGAGCACCAAATCGTTTTGCTTATTACTGCTTTAGAATCTGCCTTGAGATCTGGCCTTGCTTTGTCTACCTTTCTTCTTCCTTTTACCCCCTTATTTTCCTTGAGGTTCTTGATTTTTTCTTCCTTCAGATGAATTATTATTATTTTGTATAATTCTATAAAGCAACCCCTTGGTAGTTTCGCATTAAATCTGCAACTTAATGACAAAGTTAACTTGTCATTTTTATTTTATTGGTACGTCTCAACCATGGACAATGCACTTCTCTCCAATTATTTAAGTCTTCACTTTTTTCTGTAAAGAGTGTTTTGTAGTTATATTTGTGTAGATACTGAGTGTGCTTTGGTAGATTGATCTCCAAATATCTTTATACCTTTTGCAAATTATTCTGAATGGAATTTTTTTCCCTATTGCTTCCTACAAAGTTTGTTTTTAGCATTATTCAGAAAAATTAATAATCCTTTAGGAGGACCTGAGTTCAAATCAGCTTCAGTCACTTAACTCCAACTGCTCTACTTTCTCCCTCCAAAAAGAAAAAAAAAAGAGAATCTTATTTCTCTCTTCTTCTCAGAGAGATTTAAATTTAAAGGCCCAGTCCATGAAGTCTTTCTTGATTCTTCCCTCCTCTCCTTGCCACCAGGTTGGAATAAATCACTCCCCAGTAACCTGAGTTTCCTCTCCCCTCCAAATGAGGAAATTGAAGTAAATGACGTCTCAGGCACAATCCTCTGGACCTGATTGTTCTCCAAGCAATCTTGTCCTTCTCTGAACTCCAGTTATCACTTTCTTTCTACTCCCTCCCTGATATTTATCACCATCCATTTGTCCAACAAATATTTGTGGAGTATTTGCTATGGGCCAAATACCAGGCCTACAAAGATGAACACCACAAGGCCCTTGTCCTGAAGGAACTTTTGTTTCTGAGAGGAAGGGGAAAACTCGGGGTGTGAGGCTTTAGGGATCCTAGAAGTCAAGTCCTATGTTATTACTTGGCTCTTTGTGGAGTACGGAGAACAAAGAAAACCACAAGAAGGGCCTTGCCCTCAGGGAGCTCACAGTTGAATGCCAACAACTAGCTACAAACCAGATAGAGATAGGATAAATTGACCTGGGCTCCAAGGGGAGGCACTAAGATTAAAGGCTTCTTGCAAAGTGAGGGATTCGAAGGACCCTGACCCAGCTTTACTTGAAGAGAGACCGATTCAGTGTCTAGTTTCCACCATTAACAATGTCTGTTCCCTCCTCTTAGGCCCAGTCACCTTCTACTCTCCAGTGTTGGTTCAGGGCGGAATATCTTATCTTGGGTGTAAGCCCCAGAGTGGGTAGTAAGTAGCTCTATCTAAATGCAGGATCTACATATCTCCCTAAGACTTCTGGAGGTTCCAGTGGAGAGACCAGAAGGCTTTTCCCTAAATCTATCAAAGGCGGTTGGGAAGTGGTTAAGTCTCTCCTAAGTCATGCCCCTAAGTCATGCAAAGTTGACCCTGAACACCAGGAAGGCCCTCTGGAGTTGGAGGAGTGGAATGGAGAGAAGCCAGCTTCCTGGGTTGGTATTGGGTCTTCCTGGGTTGTAAAAGGGAGAAGGCATTTCAGTAACCCTTTGGCAGGTGCAGAGGAATAACAGAATGGAGGCTGGGAAGGGACTTCACATATTGAGGAGACCCTCACAAGGCTTTGGAGCCAATCCCAATCCAACCAACACTTATTAAGCCCCTGCTTTCTATGTGGCTAGGCGCTGCCTTTGTTCAGACTGGCCCTGCCATCTGGAATGCCCTCCTTCCTCCACGACGGCTTTGCCAGGCCCTCACAGCGTTGCCGCTCAGCTCTCCTTTACTCTTGAATGTCTTTGTCCTTCTCACTTCTCTGTGGGCTTATTGGAGTGCTGGACTCTTGGCAGTTTATCGCTGGATCCCAGGAACCTGTACATATATGTGTGCCTGATACATAGGGAAGTCTAGGGACTGGACCTGGGATTTCAGTAATCTGAGCAAGTCCTAGAGGAAAAACTGCCTTTCCTCTTACAGGTTGGCACCTTCTCTGCAACTAAGTTGCCCAGAATCTGAAAGCCAGTATATACTGGAGGCAGGCTGATCACACAGTAGGACCTTGATAAGTATTCACCATTGAATTGCTTTGAATTGTCTCATGGTCCCTGGTCTCGTATAGCTTAGGTTTTAATAGGGAAATGAGATATAGCCATACCAATAATGAAGGGAGGGAGCAGATCTACTTTATTTATTTATTTTTGGAGGGGGGGGGAGAAAGCAGGGCAATTGGGGTTAAGTGACTTGACCAAGGTCACACAGCTAGTTTTGTGTTAAGTGTCTGAGGTTGGATTTGAACTCAGATCCTCCTGACTCCAGGGCCAGTGCTCTATTCACTGCACTACCTATCCACCCCCAGATCTAACCTGTCAGAGTCGTGAGGAGCCCATGAGATAATAATAAATACACTCTTACTGTATGTCATGCATCAGGGTTACAAAAAAGGTAAAAGCCAATCCCTGGCCTTGAGCTCCCACTGCCAATAAGCCATAGAAGGGTAAATTGGAGACAATCAACAAATCCTCCAGATTAGCTGAACTAAAGGGTGCAGAGAATCACGGTGCACACATTTAGGGGGATGGGCAAGGCTGCTTGCTGAAGGAGTGATTCTGTCTGGGCCTTGAAGGCCATCAGGAAGTGAGGAGGAGGGAGAGCATTCCAGGCATGATAGACAGCCAGTTTGAATGCCCAGAACCAGGAGATGGAGGGTCTTGTTGGAGGAAGAGGGAGGCCAAGAATGCTGACTGAGAGAATGTATGGGACTGCTGGGAAGGGGCCAGCTGATGAGGGGTGTTTGGGGTTTGATCCTGGAGGTGCTAAAGAGCCACTTCAGTTTATTGAGGAGGGGAGTGAGTGCTTTAGGAAGATCAGTGAAGGATAGCCTGGAGTGGGGAGAGACCTGAGGCAGGCAGACCTCCCAGCAGCTACTGTAGTGGCCAAGGAATAAGCCAGGGTGGCAGTGGCAAAGGGGACAAGGGGGTGAAGGGAGAAGCACCAGCTTGGAGGGGGTCCCCTGGGAACTGAGAAATAACATTTATTATTGTTCCTCCCTTTTCTTCTCACTTGCTTCTTCACTCCTTCCAGTCTGGCTCCTGAGCTTATGATTTTACCCAAACTGTTCTCTCCAAAGTTACCAAACCCAATGACCTTTTCTCAGTTGGCATCTTTCTTGACCTCTGACAGCCTTTGACACTGTTGTCACTCTCCTCTTTGATACATTCTTCTCTCTAGGTTTTCCTGGTTCTTCCACCTCTCTGACTGCTCCTTCTCTGTCTTCTTTGCTAGGTTTTCCTCCAGATCACACTCTCCAACCACATGTGTCCCTCAGGGCTCTGTCCCAAGCCCTCTGCTTTTCTCCTCACTTGGTGATCTCCTTAGCTCCTGTGGATTTAATGATGATTCTCAAATCTACCCATTATTCCCCAAACTCTCTGCTGACCTCCAGACTCCGGTCTCCAAATGCCTTTCAGACATCTTGAACTGGATGTCCACTAGGCATCTGAAACTTGTCCAAAATGAAACTTGTTATCTTTCCCCCTAAACCCTCTCCCCTCCTACCTTCCCTATTACTATAGATGACTCTCTTTGTCCTTCAGGCTCCCAACCTAGGAGTCATCTGGGATTCCTTTCTATGTTTCCCTCCCATCCCCAAAATTAATATAGTGCCAAGGCCTGTCGATTTAACCTTAGAAACATCTCTCCAATATGCCCCCTTTTTTCTCCTCTAATCCTGCCCCTACCTTGGTACTTACTGGTCCTTATCCCCTCACTTATGAACTATTGCAATAGTCTGCTTCTATCCTCACTTCATGTCTGCCTCCCCTCCCAACTCAGTAAACTCCTTAATGCCTCCCAAGATCCAATCCAAACTCCTTCTCCGTTTGTCATTCAAAGCCCTTCATAACCATCCCCCTTCTTCTCCCTTCCCAGTCTTCTTACCCCTCACTCCTCAACATGAGCTCTTTGATCCAGTGACCCTGGCCTCCTGGCTGTTTCACAAACAAGAAACTCCATCTCTAGGCTCTGGGCAGTCTTCTCTGGCTGTAAGCTTCTTGAGGTCAGGGACTGTCTTTTGTCTCTTTTGTATCATCAGCATTTGTTGTTGTTCAGTGTGGCTTTCATGGCAGAGATACTGTACTGGTTGGCCATTTCCTTCTCCAGCTCATTTTACAGATGATTTTTTTTTTTTTTTACAAATTTTACAGTTTTACTGGGCAAATTTTACAATTTACTCTGGGCAAACAGAGTGAAGTGACTTGGCCAGAATCACACAGCTAGGAAGTGTCTGAGGCTGGATTTGAACTCATGAGGATGAATCTTCCTGATTCCAAATCCAGTGCTCTATCCCCAACAACACCACCTGGCTGTCTCTAGGCTGTAAAGGAATCAATTAAAGACTGCCTTCTCAAGGAGTTTAGCCACAAAAGGGAAGAGAGATATAGATGGAGCAGACATGGGCATGTAGAAAGGGGGAGGATTGAAGATAAATGAGAGCATATGGATGACAGAGGGGGCAACTGACCGCTTGTGAGTGTAGAGAGGTTGGCCTTGGCCAGGAGAAGGGCCAGCCCTTCATGGGAGACAGAGGTGAAGAAGGAAAGAGTAGGGGAACACCCTCAAGTCTAACTTGAACCAGATTCAAACATAACTGGGAAAGACTGAGCCAAAGAAATATAAATCCAATCAAACATAGATAATGTTAATACATAGTTTTTGAAGTTGAACATTGCTGTTTACACAGCTTTCCTCTAGAGATGGCAGTGTGGGTGAGGATTTTGAATTCACAGTGGGGGTAATACTATAGATAGGTTTCCTCTGGGATCCTTCTGTGTCTGACTTCGGCTCTGCCCTCACTCTGAGCCAGAATCAAGAGGCACCAGGAGGCACTGTGCCCATGACTTTCACTCTCACATTCCCCCACAGAAAGGCCTGGATAATTCCTGGCACCTTTGGGATCTGCCAGCAAGGAGGCAGCTTGGTGCACCGGAGAGAGCTGTGGTTCTGAAGTCTGATGCCATGAATTCAAATCCGACAGCTAGACACCACACGTGTGACCTTGGCCAAATCACCTCCCTCTCTGGGCCTCAGTTTCCTCATCTGTAAAATGAAGGAGTTGGGCTACATGCCCTCTGACGTCCCTTCTATCTCTGATGAGTAGAAATTTAATGGTCCCAGCAACAAAGCTGGGGGCCAGAACAGGTAAAATAGCCTTTACTAGGAGCCAAGGTGTCCAGGACAAATGGAACACCCTGTTACCTTCCTCCATCCCACCTCCTCCAGTCCTGTCCCCTCCCCCCAAATTCTCAATTCTTAGGGATTTTGTAGTTGAAGGGGGTAAGAATCATCCTCAGGCAGTGTGTGGGAGGGAAGTCTAATTCCTCCGCCCTCCCGCCAACTAGTTATAGAGAGTGATTTGGCAGCTTTGAGAGGCTCCTGCCAACCCCCTAAGGGGTGGATGGGCCATTAGTGCTCAAGGGTTTCTTCCAGTACCCCAGGGAGCAGTAAATGTCTGTCCTCCCAGTGGGGGAATCCAACCTGGAGCTGCCACTCTGCCCAGCCCACTTCTCAGGCTTTAGGCTGGCCTTTCTCTTCTTTCTTTGCAATCTTGTAAAGAAACCTAAGGACCGTTTCTCAAAATCGGATATTTAAATAAAGCCTAAAAGAAAATCTGGAGGATTGCAAAGTAATTCAGTTCTATTGAAATACAAAAATTATCAAGGTTATCCACATTTTTTTTTATAGTTCATGAACCCCAGGTTAGGAACCATGCCAGTCTACTCTCTCTGTGTCTCTGTTTCTCTCTCTCTCTCTGTATATATGTATGTATGTGCGTGTGTGTGTATGTGTGGACTCATCAGCTCCCAGAGATTCAATAACCACCTCTTTCTACACAGATGATTTCCAAATCTAGGTTCATTCAGCTCTAGGCTGTCTCCTAAAGCTAGTACCTACTCCCCATTTCCCTACTGGATGGCTCTATCTGGGCTCGGCAGGTCCAACACAGCAAACTAGCTTTCCTTCTAAACTTGTCCCTTTCTCCAAATGTCTCACTTCTAAACTTCCCTTTCTGTCGGGCACCATTGTTCTTCCAGCCACTCAGGATCAAAGCTGGGAGCCACATGAAGGGAAAATAGTCTAGAGGGTATTTGGTGAGGGGGTCTTCTCCAGTCTCTCTTGGGCTTTCTTAAGGAGATGTTGATAGTCCCTCTCATCAAATTTTCTGTGATCTGCTGTGAACTTGATTGGCCCCTTAATATCATGTTAACCACATTTAGATTGATTGGCCCCTTGCCCTTTCAAATGGAGTTCAAAGGCAGAGAGAAAAGAACTGAAAACCAACAGGAGAGACAGTGGTGGGGAGCACTGTGGAGTTCCTGGGCCAAGCCAAGGCTTCCAGTCTCACCAGCCTCCCCCCCCAAATCTCCACCAAAATGCCTTCCTTTTGCTTTAAAGTATTGTACAAACTCCTCAGCTTGGCAGTGTCAGACTTTATATTCTTGGGCCCAAAGATTTCAGCAGACGGCATCTGCAGCTATGAAATTCAAAGGTGCTTGTTCCTTGGAAGAAAAGCTCTGGTGAATCTGGATGGCAGACTGAAAGGCAGAGACCTCACCTCGCCTAAAAAAGGGCTGTATGGTTCAAGCTATGGCTTTCCCAGTAGCAACATAGGCTGTGAGAGCCGGACTTTTGAGGAAAGCTGAGCTGCAGAATCGATGTTTTCCAATTGTGGTGCTGGAGAAGACTCTGGAGAGTCCCTTGGATGACAAGAAGACTGAATCAGTCATTGCTTAAAGAAATCAGTTCAGACTATTCACTGGAAGGTCAAATACTGAAGCTTAAATGCTTTGGTCACATAATGAGAAGATGAGACTCGTTGGGAAAGACTCCGATGTTGGGCAAGATTGAAGGCAAAAGGATAAAGGGACGGTAGAGATGGATGGGGAGTGTCAATGGAAGCAATGAGTGTGAGCTTGGACAGACTTTGGGATATAGGGGAGGACAGAAGGGCTTGGTGTGTTGTGGTCTGTGGGGTCACCAAGAGTCAAATACAACTGAATGATGAGATTTGGCTGCCATCTGCCTTTTCACACTAACCATTCTAGCCAAACTTCAGAAGCATTTATTGAGCACCTGTGCTCAGGGTGGGGAATACAAATACAAGAGTCAGTTCCTGCTTTCAGGGAGCTTACATTCTAGTGGAGTATGCCCATGGGGAGGGTGAGTGAGATATTAGTGCTCACAGCCCAATAAATACTGGATATATGCAAAGTGAACACAAAGGCTGTGGGAGGGGCAGAGCAGGAATCTGGAAAGATCTAGGAAGGAGGTGGCTTTTGAGCTGAGACAGGAAATGGACTTGGGGTTCTGAGAGGTAGAGGAGAGGAGGGAAAACATTCCCGGCCTGGGGGATGACCCAAGGGCAGGAACTAGAATATTGGGTTTGTGGAACTTTGATGAGATCAATTTAGTGAAGGAAAGAGTGTTACAGGAAGAGTTGGTAGGTTGGAGTCAGATTGTAAAGGGCTTTACATGTGCAAAAGAGATATGCTCCTAGTGGCATGAGGGTGCCAGTAAACCTTGAGCAGGGGAGCCACTTGACCAGATCTGTGCTTCAACAGGATCATTTTGGCAACTCTGTGGAAGATGAAGGGAGAGTCCCAAGAGTCCATGAGATTCTGAATAAGGGTGGCATCCACTTGAGTGGAGAGAAGTAGATAGATATACTGACTGGATGGGGGAGGGGTGAAGGGAGGACAGCTGGGTGGTATAGTGGATAGAATGCCGGGCCTGGAGTCAGGAAGACTCATCTTCCTGAGTTCAAATCTGACCTCAGACACTTCCTAGCTATGATCCTGAGCAAGTCACTTTACACTGTCTCCCTCAGTTTCCTTATCTGTAAGATGAACTGCCTGGTCTGGATCTGGCAATTCCATAGCTCACTGAGTTCACCATCAGCTCACATGGCTCTCCCATGATAGATAAATGAAGCTGAAACCTATCGCCTTATGCCCTCAGATTCCAAGTTGTGGGAAAAGAACATGCCAGTCAAGACCACCTGCAAGCATCAAGCCCGGCCTCCATGTGGAATACTGGGCTCCCAACTTATAATGTCTGAGTCACCCATGGCCTGGCTGTCCCCAGGGTTTGTTCTGACTGCAGCCTTGCCAGTTTCCTGGATACAAATTTAAAGCCAGGATCTTTGGGTCCCTTAAGCCAAGAAGAGCAGAGACAGAGTTCAAGATAGGAGTAGAATTTCTGGGCCTAGAGCTGGGGTAACATGATGCCAGTGGAGGGCAGTGGTGCCTTACTATAGACTCTACTGGTTTGTCCTGTTATTGTCCAGTGTGACCTTATCTGTATTCTGTTCTAGGTGAGCAGCCTTCCTGTCATAACAGAAAGCTACAACCACCCAAGGAGGCAGCCATGCTTCCTGATTACTTCCTCATTAAGTGCAGACCCTCTTGACTTTTGCAGGTCTACCTTAGAGGGAGAGGCCAGGACTGACCATATTCCAGGTTTAGGTCAAACACTGAGGGCAGGGCAAGAGGAACTTTAGTAAGCCTCTAGCACATTTTGGTGACCTTCTCTGATGAACTTTTAGGAGCATGGAAAAGAGCTTAATAGAAGGAGTACACATGGATGGGTCATCCAATCTGTGCCCTTGAAGAGAACTTCCCAAATCTCTAAGGCTGCAGACCTATTGGAAACTTTATGAACCTATATTCCCAGGAGATACCTGGAAGTGGTGTCATAATGCCCATAGCACTGGGCCTGGAGTCAGGAAGACCTGAGCTCAAACCTAGCCTCAGATATGGACTGCTTATGTGACCCTGGGCAAGTCACTGAACCTCCACCTGCCTCAGTTTCTTTAACTGTAAAACAGTGGGGATGCTGCTGGCTGTAGCCACTTACAGGAGAGCTGAGTTCTTGTTTTTGGTTCTAGATCAGAGGGGAGAACTGAAGGCTATAGCTACTGGCAGGTTCTTTGAGAGCAAGAGCATTTTCAGGATAGTGTGGCAGGGGGCCCTAGCTGTGGGCCCTGGACAAAGCTCAGAAAATAACAGTAAGAAGGACCTGAGGCCACAGGCACCATCCACACCACAGAACTAGAAGTGGTTATAATAACAAGTTGCTTTAAAAAAATAAAAATGAATAAGCAAAGGAGAAAGAACCCAACCATAGACAGATATTATGGGGATAGGGAAGACCTAGGTTGGTTTTCAGAGGAGAATATTAAAGCAAATGAAAGCCTGTTCTACCCCCAAAGAGTAACATTAAATGGTCACATGCCCAAAAAGAGCTCTTAGAAGGATTTTAAAAGGACTTTAAAAATCAGATAAGACAGATTGAGAACAAATTAGGGAGAAAAAATAAGAACAATTCAAGAAAATTATGAAAAGAAAATCAACCAACTGGAAAAAGAGATCCAGAATCTCAAGGAATAAAACAACTCCTTGAAAACTAGAATTGGGCAAGGGGAAACCAACGACATTATGAGAGACCAAGAAATAATAAAACAAAATAAAAAGAATGAAAAAGTAGAAGAGAATGTGAAACATCTCATAAGAAAAACAACTGGAAGGTCACTGAGGGGTGGAGTCAAGATGGCGGCGTAAAAGCAGGAGAACTCTGTGGCTCCCACCATAACCACCTTAAATACCCATAAAATATGACTCTAAACAAATTTTAGAGCTACAGAACCCACAAAGTGACAGAGAGAAACAAATCTCCTGGTGAAGGCAGCCTGGCAGGTGGACGGGAAGGGTCCATCACAGCACGCTGGGAGCCGAGCCCAGCCCCATGTGAGCCTACGGTTTTAGCCACAGGGCAGCCCCAACCAGCAGCTGCATCAGACTTTGGGAGAGTGGATCACCCGGCAGCAGTGGTGGTTTCCAGAATTATCAACCCACAAATGCCAAAGAAAAAGTGAGAGGTTAGTGTAGAACTCTATTCAAACTGGAGGGGGGGGGATGGAAGAGCAGGTCCAGCCCCTGCCCCCAGAGCTAGAAGTGGTGGAGGTGCGGCAGCCCTGATTCAGAGCTCCTGGCCTGCAGATTGTAGGGGGACCAAGTGAACATTCAGCAGGTAATTGCTCTTGCTTTAACCTGCCTGGATCTGGATTGTGGTCTTGGGTGGTGGTCCTGAAGTGTGTGACCAGTGAGCCAGAGTTTGTGGGGGCTGCAGGGACAGCACCCTCCTAATAGTTCCAGCAGCTGCAAAAACCCCAGCGATTTGGGACAAAGCTCTCCCCTCTGAAAGCAGAGTTCTACTGTGGCAAAGAGCTCAAAAGTCAAGTATTTGAGTGGCAACATGAGCAAGCAAAGGAAGCAAAGCAAGCACAGCCATCCAACTTTAGATTCCTTTTTTGGGGACAAAAAGGATGAAAGCATGGAAAAGGAGGAAGACAACACAGTCAGAACTCCTGTACCAAAAGCTTCCAAGAAAAATATGAAATGATTTCAGGCCATAGAGGAGTTCAAGAAGGATTTTGAAAATCAAGTAAGAGAAGTGGAGGAAAAATTGGGAAAAGAAATGAGAATGATGCAAAAAAAAATCATGAAAAGAGAGTCAACCACCTGACTGAAGAAAATAACATGTTTAAAAATAGATTAACTGAAGTGGGAAAAGAGGTCCAAAAAGCCAATGAGGAGAAGAATGCCTTAAAAAGCTGAATTTGCCAGATGGAAAAAGAATTTCAAAAGCTCACTGAAGAGAATAATTCCTTCAGAGTTAGAGTGGAGCAAATGGAAGCAAATGACTTTATGAGAAATCAAGTACTATTAAACAGTTTCAAACAAATGAAAAAATAGAAGGCAATGTGAAATATCTCATTAAAAAACCACTGACCTGGAAAATAGATCCAGGAGAGATAATTAAAAAATTATTGGACTCTCTGAAAGCCATGATTTAAAAAATATATATATATTACAACCAACAAGAAAAAATCAATTCAAATAATGTGGAGCCACAATTAGAATTACACAAGACCTAACAGCTGCTACACTACAAGACCTCAGTTCTTGGAATACTATACATGGAAGAGCAAAAGAATTGAGGCTGTGGCCAAAAATAACTTATCCAGCAAAGTTAAGTATAATCCTGAATGAAAAAAAAATGGACATTCGGCAAATTGACTTTCAGGCTTTTGACACAAAAAGAATTTAATAGAAAATTTGATACATAAGATCCAGAAAAAGTATAAGGTAAACATCAAAGACCAATTACACCAATTACAAGGGATTTGATGAGGACAAACTGTTTACTTTTTATACTCAGAAATGCAAACCATATTTTTTAAGACTGTCATTAATAATTGAGTAGTTCAAAAGAAAGAATGGGAATGAGCTGAGTATTCTGTGGTGAGTCTAGAAAACAAAATTGTGTAGGAAAAGGTAAAAAGAGCCATTATTTCATCCAAATGAGGCACAAGAGGAAGAGCTGATTCAGAGTAATCAGGTGGGGGTGAAGGGCAGGTAGTGCCGATCTGGACTAAAGAGGGAGCAACAAATACATCTGGAAGGATATAAAAGTCTTCTAAATTTATAAAGAAATAAGAGGGCAAGGGAATAGGATATGGGAGTGTTGAAGGGTGTGTAGACTAAGATTTAGGAGGGTGAGGGGAGAAGAAAAGGGAGGCAGCTTTAGTGGAGTGGGTGCAACAAGGAAAACGAGAGGGGAAATGATAAGGGAGAGATTCTTATTCTTAGTTTTTTTTTTTTGCTTTTTTTTTTTTGGAGGGGGGAAGGTAGGGCAATTGGGGTTAAGTGACTTGCCCAAGGTCACATGGCTAATAAGTGTTACAAATCTGAGGTCGGATTTGTACTCAGGTCCTCCTGACTCCAGGGCCTGCATTCTATCATTGTACCACCTAGCCGCCCACGGAGTGATGATTTAAAAGGGTGTGGAATAGGGAGATAGTGGTTAAAAGTAAATTGGAGGAGGTAGAGGTTAAAAAGAGAGACTGAGAAGGACAAAAGTGAAGAAAAATAGGATGGAGGTAAATAATAGTAATTCTCACTTTGAATTTGAATGGAATGAATTCACTCATAGAATGGAAATGGATAGCAGAATGGATTAAAAATCAGAATCTGTCAATATACTGCTTATAAGACACACATTTAAAAATGAGAGGTGCATGCAGAGTTAAAATAAAGGCTGGAATAGAATTTATTATGCCTCAACTCATGCAAAAAAAGTAGGGGTAGGAATCATATCAGACAAAGTCAAAGCTAAAATAGATTTAATTTAAAAAGATAAATAGGGAAAATACATTGTGATAAAAGGTACCCTAGATAATGAAGCAATATCAATACTAAACTTATATGCACCAAATACCATAACATCTAAATTTTTAAAAGTTAAATGAATTATAGGTGGAAATAGATAGTAGTACTATAATAGTGGGAGACTTTAATTTTCCTGTCTCAGAACTAGCAAAATCTAACCAAAAAATAAGTATGAAAGAAGTTAAGGAAGTGAATAGAATTTTAGATAAGCTAGATATGATAGATATCTGGAGAGAACTGAATGGAAATAGAAAGGAATATACCTTTTTCTCTGTGGTACATGGTTCCTTTACAAAGATTGACCATATATTAGGGCACAAAACTTTTATAGCTAAAAGCAGAAAAAACAAGCACTTCCTTTACAGACCACAATGCAATAAAAATTATATTTAATAAGGGACCATGGGAACATAGAGAAAAACTAATTGAAGACTAAGCAATCTAATCTTTTTTTTAAAATTCCAATTTCTCGTTTTATTGTGAAGTTTTAAACAATGACAGCATTTCAGGTAAGCACAAACTGCTCTATAACTATACTATCTACTCCTTTAAAAAAGATGTTATTAAATTTATGCATGTCAAGAAGTTATTGTCTTAATTTAATTTTAGCCAAAAAAAAAGAAAAGAAAAAAGAAACAGTAAAATATGTGTAATTTAGTGTCACCTTTAATGGGACTTTGTAACATGAAAAAAGAAAAAAAGATCTCATCTTAAAACCTAAGACATTATTATAACTACATACACAAGGTTTTCCAGCATTCAAATACTCTTATTAAAATAGCATACCTTATTAATATTCATGGTTTATTCTGATGTTGATCAGAATCCCTCTTGTATTTTTTTTAATG
Organism: Pseudocheirus occidentalis; assembly: GCA_028646575.1. NCBI lineage: Eukaryota > Metazoa > Chordata > Mammalia > Diprotodontia > Pseudocheiridae > Pseudocheirus > Pseudocheirus occidentalis. The sequence continues at coordinate 1,977,449 of CM053602.1, read as the reverse complement.
CATTTATTTGTGGATTCTTGATACATGGGGTTCTTGTGGATCCTGGAAGGATGACTGGGCTGAAAATACATTCTATAACTGATACCAAATAATTGATGGCTGTTATCAAGACTGTTGATGGAAGCATCATGATATGTGAGATATCCACCAAATTCTGCTGAATCTTTCCTTTTTGCTAATCTCAGATTCACCCCCTTCCTCTCCATTTCCACAACTGTAGGTTCAGGTCCATGAAACTGTCTCTGTTACTACAATGGCTTCCTAATTGTTGTTTCTCTGCTTCCAGGCTCTCTCTGTTGTAATACATTTCATGAGAACTGCCCCAATAAATGAAATTTCTGACAGAATTTTCATAATGTTATTGCCCTCCCTTAAGGTCCTTCCAAGGCTTTCTCTTTTATCAAATCAGAAACTTCTCAGAACAGCATTGAAGACTTTTTATCTGCTATCCTATCTCATCCCTTGGTACCTCCCACCTTCCTTCTGAAAGACTTTACCTGTGCCTAGCTACCTTTTCCCCCCAGTGCTTTAAGACCCAAGGTCTAAATTTGTACATTTCTCTGATTTTTAATTATCATCTTCATTCCTCTCATCCTTTCCTCATTTACAAATCATTTCTACTCTGCTTTAAGACCATAAGCAATCTAATCTTAAAGAATGTATGGATGAAAGAACAAATCGTAGAAACACTTGGTAATTTCATTAAAGAAAATGACGATAATGAAACAAGTATCAAAACCTATGGGATACAGCAAAAGCAGTAAGCAGAGGAAAATTTCTGTCTCTGAGTGCAATAAAAAAGAGAAAGAGCAGACCAATGAACTGTGGATGAAATAAAAATAAACTAGGAGAAGAACAAATAAAAAATTCCCAATTAAACACTAAATTGGAAATCCTAAAAATTTAAGATGAAATTAATAAAATTGAATGTAAGAAAACCACTGAATAAATAAAGCTAGGAGTTGGTATTATGAAAAATCAATAAAATAGATAAACTATTGACTAATACAATTTTTAGAAAAGAGAGAAGAGGGGCTGCTAGGTGGCGCACTGACTAGAGCACCTGCCTTGGAGTCAGGAGGACCTGAGTTCAAATGTGACCTTGGACACTTAAAACTTGCTATCTATGTGACCTTGGGCAAGTCACTTAACCCCAATTTCCCAGCCTTCCCCCCTTCAAGAAAAAAGAAAAGAGAGAAGAAAACCAAATTAATTACTAGTATCAAAAATGGAGAGGGTGAATAGACCACTAAAAAAGATGAAATCAAAGCAATCATAAGGAGTTATTTTGCCTGATTATATGCCAACAAATATAACAACTTATGTAAAATTGAAGAATATTTGCAACAAAATGCCTAGATTAGCAGAAGATGAAATAGAATATCTAAAATAGGCCTATTTTAGAAAAAGATGAGCTTCCTAAGAACAAAGCACCAAGACTAGAAGGATTTACAGATGAATTTTATCAAGCATTTAAAGACTAATTCCAGTACTAAAGAAATGATTTGGAATCATACATAGCAAGGAAGGGGTCCTACCAAACTCCTTTTATGAAACAAACTAATAACTAGACCAGGAAAAGTTAAAACAGAGAAAGAAAATTATAGACCAATTTCCTTAATGAATATGGATGCAAAAATACTAAATAAAACATTAGCTAAAAGATTACAACAATACATTACAAAAATAAAACATTATTACCAAGCAGGATCCATACCAGGAATGCAGGGTTGGTTTAACATAAGGAAAATTATTAACATAATTAATTATCTCTATAACAAAAGTAACAAAAATCATATGATAATATCAATAAATGCAAAATAGCATTTGATAAAGTAAAAGACTAATTTCTTTTTAAAACATTTGAAAGTGTAGGTATAAATAGACTTTTCCTTAAATTAAGAAGCATTTACCTAAAACCATCAGCAAGCATTCTTTGTAATGGGGATAAGCTAGAAGCCTTCCCAGTAAGATCAAGTGTGAAATGAGGACACCCACTGTCACCAATATGAGTCAGTATTTTATTGGAGACCCTAGCAACAGCAATAAGAGAAGAAAAAAAATAAAATTAATTAGAGTAGGGAATGATGTGATAAAACAATCTCTTTTTGCAAATGATATGATGATATACTTGGAGAATCCCAAAGACTCAACTAAAAAGTTTGTCAAAATATTTAAGAATTTCAGCAAAGTAGCAGGATATAAAGTAAATCCACATAAATTATCAGCATTCCTTTATCACCAACAGTTTTCTGCAGCAAGAGATAGCTAGATATACCCCACTTAAAATAACTCTAGACACTATAAAATACCTGATAATACACCTACTAAAATAAACCCAGCATCTATATGAACAAAACCATAAAAAAACCCTTTGTTCACAAATAAAATCAGACTTAAATAAAATGGAGAAATATTAATTGTTCATGGGTAGACATGGTCAATATAATAAGAATGACAATCTTGCCAAAATTAGTCTACATAGTTAATGCCATTCCAATTAAATTGCTAAAAATTATTTTATGGAGCTGGAAAAAATAATAATAAAATTCATTTGGAAGAACAGAAGGTCAAGAATATTGGAGGAACTAATTGGAAAAAATTTAAAGGAAAAAGGTTTAGCAGTACCTGATCCTAAACTGTATTACAAGGCAATAATTATCAAAACTATCTGGTATTGGCTAAGAAATAGAAAGGTACCCCAGTGGAACAGAGGAGACATACAATCTATAGCAACAAATGAATATAATAATCCAGTGTTTGACAAGTGTAAAGACTTAAATTTGGGGGATAAAAATTCATTATTTGGGAAAAATTGTTGGGAAAACTGGAAAGCAGTCTGGCAGAAATTGGGCATAAACCAATACCTTGCTCTATTTACCAAGATAAGGTCAAAATGGATACATGACTTAAATATAAAGGGAGATACTGCAAAAAAATGTGAAGAACATGGAGCATATCACCTATCAGATTTATGGATAAGTAAACAATTTATGAACAAACATGAGATAGAGAGTGTTTGTGAGTTGTAAAATGGATAATTTTGATTATATTACATTATAAAGTTTTTGTACAAATAAAAGAAATGTAGCCAAGATCAGAAGAAAAGCAGGAAAATGAGAGAAAAAAATTTTATAAAGAGTTCCTCAGATGAAGGTCTCATATCTCAAATACATAAAAAAGTTTGTCAAATCTATAAGAATGTGAGTTATTCCCCAACTGGCAAGTGGTCAAAGGATATGAACAGGTAGTTTTCTGATGAAGAAATCAAAACAATTTATAGTCATGTGAAAAAATCCTCTAAATCATTATTGATTAGAGAAATGCAAATTAAAACAACTTTGAGATATCTTATACCTGTCAGATTGGCTAAAATGAGAGAAGGGGAAAGTGACAAATGTTGGAGGGGATATGGAAAAATTGGAACCCTAATTCATTGTTAGTGGATTTGTGAGCTGGTCCAACCATTTTGAAGAGAAATTTGGAATTGTGCCCAATTATTATTGGCTATTAATTAATTAATTAATTATGCCCAATTATTATTTATTATTAAACTACCTATACCCTTTGATCCAGCCATACCACTATTAGGTCTGTTTCCTGAGATGATTGGGGAAAAAATCCAGCCATACCACTATTAGGTCTGTTTCCTGAGATGATTGGGGAAAAAATCCAGCCATACCACTATTAGGTCTGTTTCCTGAGATGATTGGGGAAAATGGAAAAGAACCTACATGTTCTAAAATATTTATAACAGCTCTTTTTGTGGTGTCAAAGAACTGAAAATTGTGCAGATATCTTTCACTTGGCAAATGGCTGAACAAATTGTGCTATATGTTCATGATGGACTATTACTCAGCTATAAGAAATTATGAGCTCAATGATTTTAGAAAACCATGGAGAGACCTCCATGAAATAATGAAGAGTGAAATGAGCAGAACCAAGAGAACATTGTATACAGTAACAGCAGGTTTTTAAGAACAGCTTTGATCAACCAAGCCATTTTATTATAAATACCCAGATTAACTGCAAAGATCATATGAAGGAAGAGGCTATTTGAATCCAGAAAAAGAAGTGACATACACACACATACACAAATATGTGTGAGTATGTATATGTATGTGTATATTAATATATACAGATATACCAATTTGTGTCTAATGGTAGCCATCTCAAAGTCTCGGGTGAGGGGGAAGGGAAAAAAAAGTCACATGATAACTTTGTTGCCTATCTGAAAGGAATAACAAGTTGTATGTACATAATGGATCTGTGATTATAGGTATAATCCTTTGTTTTTCTATCCCCCCTTGTTATGGAAATGCTTGTTTCATTTCTTAAGTTAATAATAAAATTTTTTTTTATTAAAATAAAGTTCTGGTTCCTCCTTCCCCCCCCTCACAATCCAGTGACACTCACCTTGCTGCTCTGGCTCCCAACTGGGCATTTTCCCTGGCTCCCTTCCAGTTCCAGCTAAAACCCCATTTCCTGCAAGTTTTCCCCAGTCCTCCTTAATCTTAGTGACTTGCCTAGGAGATTGCCTCCCATTTTCCCTGTCTATAACTTGTTTGTACCTGGTTGTTTGTTGGCTCTCCCATTAGACTAAGAGGTCCTTGAGGGCAGGGCTGTCTTTTTCCTTTCTTGGTATTGTCAGCACTTAGTGAAGATGCTTACTCAATGTTTCTTGACTTGTCTTGATCAGACTTGGTAGAGTTTGGTGAGAATGATGGCCAGCCAACTATGCAGAAGCTGACCTTTCGGGAAATGGCCCTACTAGGAGAGACTAGAAAGCTTCATGAAATAAATGGCCAATTAGACTTTGCCTAATTATTAAGAATAAGCAGTTAATCCATTCCCAATCAAGAATCTCTAAGGAGAATAGAAACATCCACACTATTCGGCAGCAGTGTGGAATAGCAGAAGCCATGCTGGACTTAGGATCATGTTCTGCTTGAGATGCTGCTAAGTCATGTGGCCCTGGGCAAGTTCCTTCATTTCTCTGAGCCTTAGTTTCCTCATCTGTTAAATAAAGGTTGGACTTGATGACCTTAAGGCCCCTCCATCTTCAAAACCCATAACACTGGGAACCTGGGCTGGCTGCTTCTTCCATGACTTAATGGATAATTTTCCTTGGTTGTGGCCAAATCTAATTCCCACCTGGTGAGAGGTGAGAGAGTAAAAGGTTCTGTGAGAGTAAAAGGTTCTCAACATTTTTTCCTGCCTCTCCACTGGCCTATAAGAAAAGCCTTCCCAGCTGAGTGACCTCCCCTCTAGCATAACCTCCCAGCTGACTGCAATGCTGGATGCTATTGCAATAGGTTCCTGACTAGTTCTCCTGCTTCTGGCTTCTCCTCCCTCTAAGCTATCCTCTGCAGGCACAATGCCCCAGTCATCCTGCAATGGCTGATTGCTCCCCTGCTAAAAGTCTTCTCCACCTAGCATTTAAGCCCTTTGCAAATGGATCCTGCCATGTGGGGCTGCAGTAAGAGAAGCTTCATGCCCAGGAATAAGGAGGTAATTGTCCCTTTCTATTTCATCTGGGGGGCGGAGCCAAGATGGCAGCGTAGAAGCAGCAAGGTTCCGCAGCTCCCACACAACCACCCTATATATCCATAAAATATGACCCCAGACAAATTATGTCATCTGGAAGATCTGTTTGGTTGTGGGTGCCATTGTTTAAGGAGGGCATTGAGAAGTTGGAGAGTTCAGGCCACAGGAAGATCCTTTGAAAGAAACGGGGGTAGGGTGGGGTAGGGGACATGAGAGCCCCCTTCAAGTATGCGATCGGTTGTCGCAGTGGAAGAGGGATTGACTTTGTTCTGGCTGTCTGGAGAAGGCAGAACCAGTGGCATGGAGGCAGATTTAAGCTTGACTTCAGCAAGAACTGCCTACCAGTGAGAGCTGGCCAAGAATGGAGCAGGTTGGCTGCCTCTGAGGTAGTGAGTTCCTTCCCTATCACTGGAGGTCTAGATGGTCATTTGCCATCTATGTTTGAGTGGGGGATTCCTTTTGGGTTGGTGTTGGAATAGACAGAAACCGAGGTCCCCTCCAATTGCCAGATTCCATTATTTGGTGACCCAGCTTCCACCTGCCTTTCCAATCTTCTTTCATATTACTTCTATTATATAGTGTGCCCAGTGCCTGGTACACAGAAAATGCCTACTAAATGCTTTTCCACCTAGCTGCTTGCCTTCCTGCATTCTCTATTCCAGCTGAACTGAGCTACCAGCTTTTGTCTGAACTTATCAGCCCATCTCCTACCTTGGCCTTTGGCTGGGCTGTTTGTTCCCTGTGCTTTAAAGACACCTCTCTTTACTTATTTCTCATGGAATTCCTGAGCTCAGGTGTTCCTTCCTACTTTGAGCCTTTCCTGATTTCGTGAGTTGTTAACATTCTCCTGTATATTACCTCAAACTTACTTCTTTGTGGGTTGTATCCTACCTCCAGACCAGAATGTAAGGTTCTTGGTGGCTGACATGGATTTCTCCAGTCCTACCTTCTTCCCTTTGCATGCCCAGGATTTTTACTTCCTTACCAATCTCTGACATTTGGGACTTAGGAAATATTGGCTGTGGGAACTCCTTCCACCTTCTACAACCCACATATGACTTAGGAGCTAAGATAACTTGAGGCACCTAGAGGTAAAATGGCTTGCCACTTAGTTGGTAAGTGAGAGCAGAGGGATTTGAACCCAGGTGTTCTGGACTCCAAGCCCAGCCCAGTCTACCGTGCCAGGCTGTCTTGGCCTTCTATGTGGTGGATTCTTCTTCACTCTCTGTTGGATGGAATGATGAGGGCTCCATTGGAGTATTACTGTGTATACACGCTCGAAGGACTCCCAGAGGGGATAACATGGTGACCGATGAGATTGCCTGGCTATCAGTGGGTTGGCACTTCCCCCCAGTTGGTGCCCTTTGGATTTCCATCATAATCATTTCTGGAGATACTTCCTTTTCTTGACCTTCTACCTCCAAGTGAACCTTTATCTGAAACAAAGAGAAACAGTCAGGAAGCAAAACCAGCAGATAGAGTGACCTCATCTAACAATTTCTTCTGGCCTGAGAGTTGCAGGTTCTGCCCCCCCTCCTCCCACATACTTTCTCTCTAGAAGAAGATAATATTTCATTATCTATTCTCCAGGACAATTTTTGGTTTTAAATGACTTTAAAATTCTACTTCCTTTGAGTGATTTGAAAAATTGACATTCTGATTCTTTGCTTTTGAAGCTGCTGGATCCCACCATTGGCACATTTCACTTGGGACTAACCCTACCCCTCTTCCTAGCCCAAGTCTACCTCAAGTCTCATCGGTGAAGATTTCTTTTCACTCTAGATGCAGGATTTTGTATTTATAATTATAACATGAACTAAAAGCCTGTTCAATATCATCATGGTGGTTTATGCCCATGCTCAATCATTCATTCTTCTTTCAAGCTTTCAGGAGGAAATTCAGGTCCCAAGTGGGGAAGGGACAGACCCAGGATTCAAGCCCAGGTCCTCCAATCCCAGATCAGGGCCAAACCCCTCTGCCACACTCTGCCTCTTTGGCTAAGCACCAGTTATGAAGGTTGCCTAATAGTGATGTGGAAAAGTCAATTTCAGAACATATTAAGTGAGTTGACCAGTTTGACCAGAATAGAGGGTTTGGGTGAAGAAATATTAGGAGACAAAGTTGGAGGGAGGGAAGCTGGGGTCAGATCACGGAGGGGAATTTAGATTTTGTTCTGTAGGCAATGGGGAGCCACGGAGAGTGTTTGAGCACAGAAAATGGGACAATGAAAACTGTTTTAGAAGAGACATCAGTGTATGGGGGAGGGGAAAAGAGACTGCCCCAATCCATTAATGGTTAAAGGCTTTCATAAACAAGCAGTTCTCAAAAGAAGAAATGTAAGCTATTGATGAGTATAGGGAAAAAAGCTCCAAATCATGAATAATAAGAGAACTGCAAATTAAAACAACCCTGAGGTTTCACCTCACATCTACCAGCTTGGCAAAAATGACAAAAAACCAAAATGGTAAATGCTGGAGGGGCTGTAGGAAGACAGGCACATTAATAATTGGTCCAAGCATTCAGGAAAAGAATATTAGAAAAGTCACTAACTGTACTCTTTGAGGCAAACATGCCACAATGAAGCATGGTAGTGAGGAGGTCAGAGCACAGAGAAAGGTCCCATGTAGACAAATATATTTGTGTGCATGCGTGCTTGCGCGTGTGTGTGTGTGTGTGTGTGTGTGTGTGTGTGTGTGTGTGTGTGTGATAACAAGGAATTGGAAGCAAAGAAGGTGCTGTTTTGATTGGGAAATAGCAAAACTAATTGTGGCAAATGAATGTAGAGCAATAGTATTGTTTTGTAAGCAGTGCTAGGGGGAGGATGCTCTAGTGGAGTCCTTTAAGTTGCCATGGGGTCAGGAACACTTAGTTTGAAGTCTTGTCTCTGACATCTATTGTCTACATGACCCTGGGTCAGTGTAATGGTAATGAAATTTGAATTTTTTAAAATCTTTTTTTAAAATTTATTTTTATTTTTCAACATTCATTTCCACAAGATCTTGAGTTACAAACTTTTCTCCCCATATCTCCCCTACCCCTACCTCAAAATAGCAAGCCCACTGAATACCCCTTTCCCCAATCTGCTCTTTCCCATATCCTCCTCCCCCCAACTTTCTAGTAGGGCAAGATGGATTTCTATACCCCAGTGCCTGTATATCTTATTTCCCAGTTGCATGTAACATGCATTAACATTAGTTTTTTGAAACTTTGAGTTCCAGAGTCTTTCCCTTCTTCCCT
>CM053602.1:1945697-1968165 GCA_028646575.1 Pseudocheirus occidentalis | reverse complement strand
ACAGGATCAATTGAATAGGAAGGAATGATACTTTAAAAGGTGAAATTGAGAGGTGGGAGAGGATAGAGAGGAATAGAATGAGAGGAGACAGGGAGAGACAGAATGGGATTAATCATCTCATATAGTAGAGGCTAGGGATAATTGTTACAGTGGAGGGAAAGAACAGGAAGGCAAAAGGGAATGGGTCAACCTTACTCTCATTGAATTTGGCTTAGGGAAAGAATGACATAAACTCTAAACTGGGTATCTTGCTACATAGGACAGTAGGGGGGATGGGGATAAGAGGTAGGATGATGGAGGGGAGAGTGGGGGGGTAGAGTTGCTTGAAGCATAAACTTCAGTAAAGGGACAGCGACAGGGTAGAGATTAGAACAAGGGGGGGGGGGCAGGATAGGAAGGAAGGACATATAATCAGTCTCTCACAATACGTCCATTGTGGAGATGTTCTGCATATCTACACATGTACAGCCTGTATTGAATTGTTTCTTTCCAGTAGGGGTGGGTGATGAGGGAGGAAGGGAAAGAATCTAGAATTTAAAGTTCTATAATTGAATGTTAAAATATATACATATATATATATTTATTATTATTAGCTACATGCAATTGGGAATTAGGATATACAGGCACTGGGGTAGGGAGATCCATCTTGCCCTACCAGAAAGTCAGAGGGGTGATGGGGGAGGACAAAGGAGAGAACAGATTGGGGGAGAGATTTTACAGTGGGATTGCTGTTTTGGGGTGGTGGGTGGGGAGAAGATGAGGAGAAAATTTGTAACTCAGAATCTCGTGGAAATGAATGATGTAAACAAGAAAATAAATGAATGAATTTTTTAAAAAAATGGAAATTGGGACAAGGCTCCTTTGGCTCCTCCATGCCCTTTCAGTGATCACTGTCAGTGACTCAGCAATCCTATTGGCCAGCTCCTTCTGAATACTAGAGGTAGTGATGTGGTGCTGTGGATGGAGCCCTAAACTTGGAGTCAGGAAGACCTGAGTTCAAATTCTTCCACAGAGATTCACCAGCTAAGTGAAGTCAAGAGAGTTTACCTCTGTCTTAATTTCCTGCTTGTTTAAAATGAGGATAATAATAGCACCTACCTCCCAAGGTTGGGGTGAGGGTTAAATGAGATAATAATTGTAAAGCCCTTAACACAGTGTCTGGCACCTAGTAGGCACTATAGAAATGTTAGCTATGATGATTAGGATGGTCAAGTTCATCTGGACCTTGGACTTGAGCTCACTGAGGGTGGCTAGCTGTTCTGTTACTATCTTTTCATTGATCTTGAGTTTCAGCCATTGCCCTACTCTCTTCTTTTTCCATCACAGGTCTCCTTCTTGTTGGGCAGAACTGGGTCCAGAGTAACAAGTTCTAAACACAAATGTTCCAAATTAAATTGTGACTGCAAGTTCCCTTTCACTGCAGTCACAGTCACCCTAGTTCATCTTCAGATGTGCCCATTTCCCAACCTTGCTCCTGGAGCATTGGCTCTACTCCACCCCAAACCCACTTCAACAGCTTTCCTCCCATTCCTCCCATGCCCTCTGAAACACTTTCCATTTTCAGACTCCTTTTCATTCTCCAACTTTTCAACCAGCACTTCTCCAATGTCCTTCCTTTACCAGAAATCACTGCTCCCAGTCCCTGACTCACAGGGGCAGCAGGAGGAGTAGGCATGCTCTTTGCTTCCTATTGCTTCTTCCAAGACATTCCTCTTCCACTGTTCCTAAAATGAAATCTTATATACACCCAATGCTTTGGGAAGCCTATAATGAGGTCAACTCTTATCATTTCTTAATCACTGCTTTTGTTTTGAGGCCTATGCACCCTGTTTATACTAACCCCCCCCATTCTTGTTTCTGCCATTTATTAACTTCCAGGTCTTTCTCCCACCTGGCTATCTCAGGGATTAGCCCACAGTCTACCCCTACTTGTCCTCCCTTGCCATCATCCCTAGGGATTTAATTATTCATTTTAATGAGCCCTCTAACAGCCTAGTAACAGGATTCCTCAAGCTTAACAATCTCTCTAGCCCACTTCAACCCCAAGCCAGTGGATTTCACAGGATGAAATCAACTGGCTTTCCTAACGTTCTCCAGATGTCCCACCATCTGGGACTCTGATCCTGGAGTAGGAACAGAAAAATCAGATGGTAGGGGTTACCTAGGGATGAAGATTCATAGCCCAGGAATGGTCAAGGTTTAGAGGGCCAAGGGATGCTAGAGTTTCAGCCTCATTATCTCTTGGAATTGCACTACTTCCAAGATCTGGAACTTTTTGAATGTACTTTGACCACAATCTCCTCCTTTTTTTTCAGTTTTCTCTGGCTGTCCCCGGTGCCTGGAGTCATCCATTCCCCTTCTCATCTCTACCTTCTGGCTTCTCTGGATTCCTTCAAGTCTTAGCTAAAGTCCTCCCTTCTCCCGGGAGCCTTTCCTAGTGGCTTTCTTGTTAGTGCCTTCTTTCTGAGACATGTGTCCTGTCTAGAGCTCACTTGTATCTTCTTGTTTGTTTGCATGTTGTCTAGCTTGTTAGACTGACTGTGAGCTCCCTGAAGGCAGGGATCTAGGGACCCTTTGGCAGTGCCTGGTACATAGTAGGTGCTAGTTGACTGACTCCCACCTTTCCTACTTTCTCACTCACGCTCTGGTTGCGTTTACCCTTGCTTACCAAAGATGACTTAGCCTTCATTCAGAAAAGTCTGACAGGAACTTCCTCCTCTCCTCTCATTTCGAGGATGTGATATCCCAACACTTCAGTCCAACAAATCCTTCTGCTTGAGCCCTGGATTTCATTACCTTCTGCCTTCTCCAGGACTTTGCTTCCAACAGTTAGACCTTCTCTTTTATTATTTTTAAATCTCTTCTTCAGTACTGGCTCCTTCTTATCTATCAGACATTCACAGGTCCCCCAATCTTAAAAAAAAAAGAAAAAGAAAAAGGCTTCCTTTTGTCCTGCCCCATCCAACTATGTTACTCACCTCTCTCTCCCTTGACTGACAAACAAAAAAAAAAGAAAAAGAAAGAAGAAAAGGTGTCAACTGAACACAGATTTTTACCCTCTCTCCCTGTCCCCCCCCCCCTTACTCTAGTAAAATGACTCCAAGAAGAGTGTGTGTATGGGAACTTCTCATCTCTGAATCCCATCAATGGTCTTCAGTTCTCATCCTCTGTGATCTACACTACTTTGACTGATGTAGATCACTTCCCCCCTCCCCCCCCCCACTGCATATTGAATCCCTTCTTGGGTTTTGCTTCTTCTCCTTCTCTTATAGCACCTTCTTCATCTCTTTCACATCCTCATCCTGATCCATTAAGATGGATATCTCCCAAGCCTTTGTCCAAGCTCTTCCTTACTCCACATTCTTGCTATTGATAATCTCAGTCATTTCTATCGTCATGCAAATGATTCCTAAATCATCACCTTTAGCCCCGCCCCTCTCCCAAGCTCCAGTCGGGCAGCTCTGACTTCCTAAAGGACCTCTTCAGCTGACTGACTTTTCCACTAGCCTCTCAAACACTCTGTGTCCAAAACCCATCCTCCCTGAGGGTGTTGCTGATTGCAGAGGAAACATGGTTCCCTAGAAAGGACTAAGGAAAAAAGAAGAAATCCCAGGGAGGGGACGAAACTGGGCTGCTTGGGGATTTCTTCCTCAGGTAGAAGGAGAAAAAGAGTTAACAGGTTGTAGGAGTTAGTAGATCTTTCCAACTACCAATGCATGCCATAATCCCTTTATGACTGGGAAAATAATAATAACTCGTATTCACATAGTACCTACTATGTGCCAAGCATTGTGCTGAGTACTTTTAACAAATGTTATCTCAAGGTAGGTGCTGTCCTTACCTCCATTTTACAGTTGAGGAAAATGGGGCGAAGGTTAAGGGACTTACTTAGGGCCACCTAGCTAGGAAGTGTTTCAGGTTTTCCTAACTCCAAACTCAGCACTCTATCCACTTCCCCCCCAGCTGCAGCTGCCTCTAAAACCACTAGAAAACCTGTCTTCTGCTGTTATTTTTCCTTCCTTACAAGTCTTTTCTTTATGCTGTGCCCTATGTCTACAGTGTCTTATCCCTCCCCTCTTTTACCTGCTCTATCCCTACACATGGAAAACCTTACTCAGATGTTACTTCCTATGTGAAGCTATCCCTGAACAGCCTTCTTCCCTAGATCTTGAATAGCTCTTTGATCTCAACTGATTGTTCGTTAATGTATTTCTCATGGATAATTGGATATTATACTTAACTGTGTATGTCTTATCTCCCAGCTGGACACTAAGCTCACCCACCTTCCTGACACATTTCAGCTTCTGGCAGGCCTAGCACTGGGCTCTGGACACAATAGGTACTTAGCTGGTTTTGAAATTGAATTGATCACTTTCTGCTTTGGGTCTCGGCTATTTGGGTACTCCCTTTTGTAAAGCAGAGGGCTGGGACTGGGTCCTACCTAGTTCCTCTTTCAGGTACTGGTGCCTAGCTAAGAGCCGTGCACAGAACAGATAATTAATACGTGTTTGTTGAATTGAAATGAAATGACGTGAGGTTTTGGAGGAGAAAATAGGACGGGACAGGTGGAGAGTATGGGCAGGGAGGAGTCCCAAGCTGAGGGAGGAGCCCAACAGTCAGAATTTGGTGTACTTCCAATGTGTTGTGGAGGAAGCCTTGGGGAGTGGGGGGTGGTGGGTGGGGGGTGGGTTGGTCAGAGGGAGGGGGAAGGGCAGTATAGGGAGGAGAAATTAAAAAGGAATCTGTCCCCGGGAGAACATTCTGATGGCCTTGGGTAGAATGGGTGGGACAGGACAAACCAGGTAGGAAGGAGGCTATTCCAGACATGATCCAATAGACTAGGGGGACGACTTGAACAATGGAAAGAACTATCCGAGATGGCTGTTTAGCGGAATCTGGGCAGTCAAAAAGAAGTTCCAATAATAAGAACCTTGGGTAAGGCAAACTGAGGGCATGCATGGCCGTGGGGAGAACCCTAGACTCGGAATGCAGTAACATGGGTTCCAAGCTGGTCTCAAAGTCAAGTCGAGCATATGATTGACCACTGTCTGCAAAGTAAGAGGAAATATGGCACAGGGGGGACCAACCGTAGGAGTCAGAAAGGCATTGGGGGAGTAGAGGCAAAGCACTTCTGGCTAGCTGGTAGCGTTCTAAAACTCGGAATTACAACTCAGCAGATCTGTTTTGTTGGAGTTTCTCACCTGGAATTTCCCCATGCCAGTGGCATCCCAGATCTGTAATAAAAACAATACAGAAGGCTCCGTGTGGGGGGGCTTAGGCGTCGGTGAGAGATCTGAGGGTACAAAATGAAACAGTTCTGCGCCTAAAGGGGTTTCCCTTCTGCTGGAGAATAAATACCGTTTGTGCTCAGATTAAGATATACCAAGTGCTTGCTGCAAGAGCCTGGGGGACGAGGACTGGCTAGAAACACCGACTAGCTAAGCTGGCTATGACCCGGGCCAGGCCCCTGCACCGCGGACTCAGTTTCCTTTCCTGTAAATGGAGAAAAGCCTACGGGTACTTCCCAACCCACTGGGTGGGGACACCAGCCCCTAGATTGGGAATTGGAAGGCAGGGAAGGAGGGACCATGGAGCCCAAGCAGAAACTGAGCCCCGCCCACCCAACCCAAGAGATTTGTCCCAGGCTACACTAGGATGGAGGACGGTTTTGAAGTCAGATCTTCCTTCTGCCTCCAAATCCTATGTTCTTCCCAGTCTCGGGAGGGCTGCCGCTGCCCTTTGTCTTTTCATTTCTGTCTCTGCTTTGAAGAGGCTGCGGGAGTGGACGAAGTTATTGGGGGGGCGCAGGGAGACTAGAGATTTTCTATGGGAGAAAGTCACCTCCAAGGAGTCCCTGAAAGTCTCCTTAGGTAACTAGTCCCTACTTAGATCCTTCTCCCATGGAGGAGGCCAAGTTACTGCCTGGTCCAAGGGTGCCCTAGAGAAGGCTTGTTGGGGAGGGGGCTGGGGACTAAAAGTCAGTGACAGGGGAGGGGAGAGGTCGGGACCCGAAGGCATCACCCCTCATTTAACTGAGGCCCAGAAAAGATTGATGACACATACAGGCACATACAGATAATGTAACCAGTTGGCGGTGGTGGGATTCGAACTCTGGGAGGGTGAGTCCAAGTTGTGCGTGTCCCTGGCACTGCACCTTTGTGGCCTGTGAACTGAAAAGGGCTGGGGGCCAAGGACCCCCGAGATGTGATGTAGCCACGTCGTGGCGGGGGTGGGGGAGAGCGCGGTGTTGGGGGGGGGGTTGTCTCACTTGAAGCTGCGTTTCTGTCCAGGGGAGGGACTGGCCAGGCCTGGCCTGCCCTATGGGGTGCAGGAGCAGCCCACCGAGTCCCAGAACCATCGGGAGCCTCCCCAGCTCCGCGAACCAGACAGTGACGAAACGGCGGAAGATTGTGTGCCGCCGCCAGCGCGCCCCCCGCTCCCCCCCCCCCCCCCCAAGCCCGGCCCAGCCCGGCCCCCGCCTGCCCAGCCAGCAGGCTGGCCTTGAAGAGTGGGCAGCAGCCTCCGGCTCCGGCCCCAGCCCCGGCCCCCTCGGGTCTCCTCCACTGGAACGCAGCAGGTTTGGCCAGCCTTGGGGCTGGGGCTGGGCCGGGCTGGGTTGGGGTGGGGAGGGGGGGAATCCCATGACGCGACCGGCCCCGCCCCCCGGCCCTATATAAAGGGGTACTTGGCGCGCTCTGACCCCTAGCAGCTGGTCCGAAGCAGTAAGCCGCAGCAGCTTGAAGGCAGTTGCAGCGGAGGAGTTGGCGACAGGAGCAGAGGGCACCTCAAGCCAAGCCAAGCCAACTCAACCCAACCCAAGCCTCCCCGGCGATCAAGTGAGTGAGCCAGCTTCCTCCCTTCCCAGAGAGAGCGCGTTCCCCCCGAGGCTCTTTGGAAAGTGTGCAGGCGGGGGCTCACGGGGTGGGATGCCCTGCCCTGCCTGCCCAGGCTTTCCTGGCAGCTCCGACATGCCGCGCTGTGGCATCTCCCTGGCCAGGACCTGTTGCTGGCTGGCTAGAGCCCCTACTTCCTTGGGCAGCTCTGGCTTCCCCCTCGGTTTTGAGGCTTAGTATCCAAGACCCCTTCCTCCCCCGTTCCCTGCTCTCGAAGTGGAGGCTGCTGCAGAGGTTGGTGACTGGGGGAGGGGGGTGGGCTAGGCATGGACCATATCCCCACCTCGAGGTCTGACAACTCCCGCCCGTCCGGAGACCGGGAGGAGAGGCTGTTTTCGTCCACTTCTTGGCCATACCACCTTTTCTTCCCTTTCCACTCAGTTTGGGGCCACGCCCATTGAACCCTAGTGGGTGTGGGGAGGGGCTGGGAGATTATCTTCTTGCCCTCCAGGTGGACGGAGAGCCCCTGGGAGGCTAGGGTGTTGTCCTCTGCTGATCCAGTATCCGAAGCTCAAGGTGAGAATTGAGGGGAATGAGTAGAGACTTCGCAGGCCTCTGGAGACTTGGAGGACTGGGAGAGCAGCTCCTCCTAAGGCGCCACTGACTCTATTTGGTCTCATGAAGACCCCCCCCCCTTTCCCCAAGTTAGGGAGAAAGAGACCCCTTTCCCCTGGAGTCTTCAGCCCGAAAGCATCCAAGTTTCTATGACTGGGAGGGGAGGGGAGGGCAGGGCAGGGGAGAGTGGGGAGGGGAAGGCAGGAGGAGATTTCCAGGTCTTTGACCTGTTGGTGTGGATGGAGCCTGGGGCAGGGAGTATTAAGCCCGTTCTGCTAGTGGCTTCTACAGCCAGCTCCAGGGCACAGACTCATGGCCCAGGCAGGCGCTGGCATCTTTCCTTTCCTGGAGGAGGCTGGGCCTCTCTTCTGCTCAGGTGAGTGATCTGCTGCAGTTCCTTTGTGAAGGACAAGTGTGATTCTTTCCTTTTTAGGCTTTCAAAGAGCCCTCCCTCTCTCTTTGCAGCAGACCCTAGTGACCTGCCGGCTAAGATGCTTAGCCAGGCTTTGAAGCGTTTTGGGCAGAAGCTTGTTCGGAGAAGGGCCCTGGAGCCAGGCCTGGGGGAGAGTCGCTTTGCCCGGTGCCTGAGCACCCTGGATCTGGTGGCCCTAGGTGTGGGCAGCACATTGGGTGCCGGTGTCTATGTGTTGGCGGGAGAAGTGGCTAAGGACAAAGCTGGCCCAGCCATTGTAATCTGCTTTCTTGTGGCTGCCATGGCCTCTGTGCTGGCTGGGCTCTGCTATGCTGAGTTTGGGGCCCGGGTCCCCAGGACCGGCTCAGCCTATCTTTACAGTTATGTCACCGTTGGGGAGCTTTGGGCCTTCACTACTGGCTGGAACCTCATCCTTTCCTATGTCATTGGTGAGTTGGTAGAGATTCTAGAGATGAGGATAAGGAGGGGAATCTGGGGGGGGGGCAGGGGCCCCAAGACATGCATGGGCTTTATGGAGCCAAGGTCTAGAGGCTATGGGGTGGTTGGAAAGCTGTGTGGCCTTCATCCCCATTCATGGTGGTCTTTACCCAGACTGGAGCTGCAGTCGATGCTTGGAATGAGACAAAGCTGCATGCCCCACAAGTGGGAGCCCTTCTTGGGAGCTAGGGGAGAAAGTGGTAATGTCCTGCTTTGTACCTTTTCCCTCAGGTACTGCCAGCGTGGCTCGGGCCTGGAGCTCTGCCTTCGACAATCTGATTGGGAACCACATTTCATTGGCCCTCCGGGGTACTGTCTCTCTGCATGTGCCTTGGGTCTTGGCGGAGTACCCAGACTTCTTTGCTCTTGGCCTTGTGCTGCTGCTCACTGGTGAGGGAGAGGACACGTGAAATAGAGGGGTGGGTGGACAAGGGATCTTCAGAAAGTAAGGGCCTGTGACAGGGGCAGGGTCTTCAATATCCTTCTCCCCCACCCTCTCACAGGGCTGCTGGCACTGGGGGCCAGTGAGTCAGCACTAGTGACCAAGGTGTTCACAGGTGTGAACCTGCTGGTTCTGGCCTTTGTCATTATTGCTGGTTTCATCAAGGGTGACACCCACAACTGGCAGCTCACACAGAAAGACTATGGGGAAGCAGGCTCTGGACCTAATGCCAATCACAGGTAAAGTGTGGAGAGGACTGGGCACCTTAGGGAGGGACAGCACAGTCTAATGGGAAGAATACTGTCCTTGGAGAGGCCCAAAGGCTTCAGATCCCCTGTGACTTATACAGAACTTGTTGTTCCTTAATCCCTCTGAACCTCCCGGTTGTGGTGAGGCTTGGGTGACATAATGGATATGAACCTCTTTGCTTTTTAGTCACATAAATGCTAGCCATCCTTCTACTACTACTACTACTACTACTACTACTACTACTACTACTACTACTACTACTACTACTACTACTACTATTACTACTATTACTACTACTGCTGCTGCTGCTGCTGCTGTTACTACTACTACTGCTCCTCCTGGGGTTTTCTCCATCACTGTTTGGCACAAGCTTATCAGACTCTGAAGATGGGGAATAGATAAGACTGAGAGATTTTGGTTTGAGCTTTGGGATCCAAATCATCCATCACCCATCAGACTGAGCTGGCGCAGTGTTGGAGGGAACCTCTTTCTTTGCCCTGGCTCATTGGCCTCTTTACCCTTTTTCCATTTCAGCATCGGAAGTTTGGGCTCTGGGGGCTTTGTGCCATTTGGTGTACATGGCATCCTCCGGGGGGCAGCCACCTGTTTCTATGCATTTGTTGGTTTTGACTGCATTGCTACCACTGGTAATATGCCATTCTCTACCACCTGGGGCCTGGGAAGGGCTTGTACTGATGTTAGAGGGAGTGGGAAGAGGTGGAAGGGTCTTAACAGTTCTTAGTTAAGCTTCTATCAGGGCTAGCGGAAAGGCAACTTCTCCCTGACTCTGGAAGTTCTGATCTGCCAGGGGAGGAGGCACGGAACCCCCAGCGCTCCATCCCTGTGGGCATCGTGGTCTCCCTGTTGGTCTGCTTCGTGGCGTATTTTGGTGTCTCTGCTGCTCTCACTCTCATGATGCCGTACTACCTGCTGAGACCTGAGAGCCCCTTGCCAGAGGCCTTTTATTATGTGGGATGGGCCCCTGCCCGGTACCTTGTGGCTATTGGCTCCCTTTGTGCCCTCTCCACCAGGTTAGTTCTAAATGCGTGCTTTGTATCAGTCTGAACCTCCACAATAACATGTGGCCACACACAGCCCTTGCAGAGTTCCAGGAGAGAGGGAGAAGCCCCTCCCCAAGTCCAGCTCTTTCCCCATACTGGGTCCTTATGATTCCCTCCTATTCCCCCCAGCCTCCTGGGCTCCATGTTCCCCATGCCTCGAGTGATCTATGCCATGGCGGAGGATGGCCTTCTGTTTCGGGCCTTTGCTCGGGTCCATTCCCGGACACGCACTCCCCTTGTGGCCACCATCGCCTCGGGCATCACTGCAGGTGCAAATCCCTCTTCCCTTCCTCTCCTTCCCTCCCATCCTCCCCCTTCTGAGCCTGCTTCACATGCCCTCCAAGCTGGGTGTGTGCCAATGCTTCCTCCTTTTCCCCACTCCTAGCCCTGATGGCGTTTCTTTTTGAGCTCACTGATCTTGTGGACCTCATGTCAATTGGGACACTGCTTGCCTACTCCCTGGTGGCCGTTTGTGTTCTCATCCTCAGGTGGGCTCCACCCCCATTTGGGGTTCTTGTTCCCTCATTCTGCCCCACCAAGAGGAAGCCTGGTGTTCTTCCCAAGGCTCTTCCACCCCTGAGCTAGGGCTTAGCTAGGTGGGGGTTGGGGGAGGGGTGTGTGTGTGTGTGTGTGTGTGTGTGACAGAGGAAATCCCAAATGCTGGGGAGAGGGGGAGGAGAGAAGAGCAAATAAGAGCTGGTGTAGTCACCAGGCTTTCTCCTGCCTCTAGGTATCAGCCTGATGAATTAATCCAGCCAAAGTTGGGTCAGACTGTGGAACTAGAGTGGCCACAGGAGGAGAAGGAGGAGCCAGAGCCAGAGCCTGAGAATGAGCTGCTGACCCTGTGGAGCCTACTTTGCCCATCCCACTCTACTCCCACCCAGCTCTCTGGCCATGTTGTCTATGCAACTGTCTCGATTCTTGGTGAGCAATGGAGCAGGACTGAGGCAGAAGAGGATGGGCTGTCAGGGGAGCTGGCTCCAAAGATGGGGTGCTAGAGGCCATGCACGCTGCCTGCTTCTGTCTTATTTCTTCTCCCTCTCTCACCCTATAGCTGTGGTGATGACCAGCTTGTGCTTGGTGCTGGCCCAATGGTCAGAGCAGGTGGGGGCTGGGAACCCCACTTGGGTTACTGTGAGTGCCCTGCTCCTGGCACTAATCATTGTGGCCACTGTTATCATTTGGAGGCAGCCCCAGAACCCGACGCGTCTCCATTTCAAGGTAGGAGTCTTCTGAGGGTTCCGTTTCCCACTTGCCTGGGGACAGGAGCCCGAACTCCCCAGGAATCCCCAGCCAGGGGAGCCATACTATACCAATGCTAGCATCGTTCCACCATCTTGTATTTCTGCTTTTTGCCCTGACTCCTTCAGTAGTCATGATAGCCCTTGGCCTCTTCTGACTCTGTTCTCTCTTAGGTGCCTGCACTGCCTCTCCTCCCACTGCTGAGCATCTTTGTGAATGTTTATCTCATGATGCAGATGAAGGCTGGCACCTGGGCCCGATTTGGGGTCTGGATGATGGTTGGTAAGGATCTGTCCATGGAGAGAGGGACCTAGTTTTCAAGTTTTCTTCATGTTTCTCTTAGATCCGTTGGGTTCTTGGTGGAGAGAATGGCTGTTCTCCCACCTCACAGCCACCTTTTTTCTCTCCCTGCCCAGGGTTTGCCATTTATTTCACCTATGGGATCCGGAACAGCCTGGAGGGGCAGAATGAACCAATGCCCCCGCCCCCAAAGACAGCCCAAACTGAAGTCAGCAGCCCTATTGCCCCTTCTGTGTGACTCAGACAGCCTGGAGATGCTGTCACCTCAGCACTGGACATTGCCTCTGTCTTTGTGTTCTCACTGCACTCTTCTTCTTGGGTTCTAGGGGACTTGGACTGCTATTGGGCCAGATGGGGTGTGAGGCCTGGGGATGTCTCTTGTTGGATCCCTGGAAGGGTAAGGGGGGCTCTCACACAGAACTGGATTTATTGTGATTGAACGACTAACCTTTTGCTGTTTCTTGTCTGACCTTTTTTTTTTTAACTATCTTGTCTACTTTGTGAGCTTTTTGAATTAAACAAGAAAATAAGAGCAGGAACTGTGTATTCTCTTCTCTGGGTTCCCCCCTTCCCTTTTTTCTCACTGACTGGTGCCTGGAACTCTTCTTTCTTCAAGCTAGGGAGGGAATCAGCTGTCCTGAGATGGCAACTTGGTGTGGGGGTTCTAGAGGGCCTAAGACCAAGGGCAAATAGACAGGAAGAAATACCCTCCAGAGGACTGGGCCTTGGGGCCTTGTCACTTTGAAGGGGAGGGAGGAGAGGACTTGGGTCTCTGGGCCATCTTCCTCACTCTGGGCTGCTCCCAGGCTGGGTTACTGATGGCCAAGGATGTCCTCAGAGCACAGGTGAGCAGCTTCTCCTGGTCTTGAGCCAGGAGCTGAGAGCTTGGGGAGAAGGTTTGAGCCACATCTAATGCCGTGAATTAATTCATTTGCATCTCTTTGAGTTGCTTCCATTTTTTCACCCCAAGGTTGTGCCCCCAAACACTTCATCTTCATCAATAGCTTCACCTGTAATGCTGAAGTCTTCTTGGGTCCTTCGTTCCCATCACCATACCAGCTTATGTTTGGGATTGGCTAGACTACCCATGGCCTGGATGTCTGTCATATGGGTAGCTGCTGGCGACACAGCGGGTAGAGAGCTGGGCCTGGAATCAGAAAAATTGGAGTTCAAATTCTGTCACATGTATGACCCTGGGCAAGTCACTTGACCTCTGTTTACCAGTTTCCTCAACTGTCAAATGAAGATGATAATAGCCCCTCCCTCACAGGGGTACTCGAAGGATCCAAGGGTCTGACACATAGTAGGTGTTATATGCTGAATTGCTTCTTCTCTTCCTTTGCCCTCCTATCTTTTTTCTTTTTTGTTTCACCCATCCAACATGTTTCCCACTTGGTCTTCTATACTTTTCCCTTCTGTTGGTCCTTTCCAATCATACCAGCTCAGTGGCTAGAAATTCTGGAATTTAAGAACTGGGTTGTGTTGGCAATCACTCTTGACCAAATGAATCCCCTAACTCCTTGGAGGCCTTGGAGAATTGAGTCAGTTCCTGAAATGGAAATGAAGACCGTAGATTTTGAGCAGAAACCTTAGGCTTGAATGGTACTAGTTCCTATGTGAAAACCATGGGAGGCTTGAGTCTTGCAAAGTGAGGACCACCTCACATGTGATTAAAAGGGAAGGAGGTCCTGTTTGGGGAGGGGGGGGCAGCCTGGCCCCATCAGTATAGATTGCAGACAGGACCAAAGGGATTACCAAAGGTTACAGTCTCCACGGCCAGTTCCCAAGGCCTTTTCCTGTCACCCTATAAGCCTGAGTTAGAAGGAGGTCCTCCAAGAAAGCTCTGGCTCTTTTCTGCTCTTGTCTTCCCTCAGTCCCCCCCCCCCCCCCGCCCCCATTGCCAAGAGAGAGTCTTTTCCTCTCCCCTAGGTGTGTGATCTGCTTACTCCTGTGAAATTCTGCTGTGACATGATTGACTGATCCTTGTTCTGTGGAGTGTGAAGAATCTGAGCCTTGGTCAGCCAGAGGCCCTTTCACAGCAGCTGAGTGATGAGAAGAGGCACACTGTAGTGGAAGGACTCAGAACAGATGTTCTGAGTCAGGAGGAACTTTGCAGCTTGTCTAACCCTCTGTTCCTTAGGAGCTCAGTCTACGAGCAGGGTCAAGGCCCTTCATCTTCCTGAGTCTTTCTTTTTATCTATGAAATGACCACAACACCTACCTCTCAGAACTGTGGGTGTTGGTCAGTCAACAAACATGTAGGAAGCACTGTGTGCCAGGTGCTGCATCCAATGAGACTAATTTAAAGGGCTTCAGAAACCTCCATCAAGGGCTGTATCCATGTTACTACTTTTAACCCTCTCACTTGGCTCACAGACACAAAAGTCTCCTTAACACCAACCTCCCACCAATGCTATATACCTTCAAATGAATTTTATTAAAACAAATTTCAGAAGAACCCCAATCCCAGATCCTGGTTGCAGATGGCCAAAAGGGGCCATGAAAAAATGCATGATGGTTATAAAGTCAGCTGTAGTGTATTTGTGCAAGAAGAGAAATATATGGAAATATATGCTTGGAGTGGAGGGGAAGGGGATTGTGATATTAGGAAAGGAACCGCCCAGTGGTATCCATGAAATGTGAACAGAAGCAGAAGGGAGGCCCCCAGCTCTTTGGGTAGATAGATCTTTTGTTAAGAGAGTGGAATGGGAGCTCTCCAGGGCAGAATGTTTTTCTTTTGTGTCTTTAGATATCTCCCCAGCCTTGACTAGAATAGGCCTAAGGGTCTCTAGATATTCATGACTTGAATGGAGATAGGGGGCAAGGATTGTTGGAAAAGTCTGGATGGAGGGAGTGAAATTCTGGAAGCTTCCAGAGGAGTAACTGGGGTCATGCCTGGGTCTGTTGACATCATGGGGGTAGCCTCCCTTTGTCTCCAGAGAGGCCTGGCACTCCAGCATTCCTCCAGGCCCTTCTAATCTAGGATCCAGATGCTAGCTCTCTAGCCTCCACCCCAATTGTCAGCCACAAGGCTCAGGCAGGGCCTAGCTTGGCTCCTGCCCCATAGGTGCGGGATCCTGGACAGCTGACCAGGAGCTGTCCTACAGAGAGACTGAGAAGGCCTATGGGGGTGGGGGCAGGGTGGCCCATAGGAGCTCAGTCAGCTGGTGGAAGGTGGCTGTGTGTGCAGAGAGGGGCTGGGGGCCCAGGGCTGTGCTGGGCAGTGGCTCCTAGGCAGACCCTCTGGGACACTCCCTCCTCCAAGCACCCCTCCCCCCAGGTACGACTCTTCACCCCCCTCCCTGTACTGGGAATCTCAGCTGCAGGGAACTTGGGGTCCTAGATCTCTAAAGGCAGCCTTCTTTGACAGATGACATCGGGAGGCGACTGGGGAGGGGGGGGGCTTTCCTGGGGGCACACTGGTCACTTGTCAGGCTCTTGACCCTGGGAGTCTACTGATTCACCCACAGTATAAAGTACTCTTGCTAAGTGTGGGTTGTCATAAGGCTCCTGAGAAGCAAGTCTAGCAGGCCTGGCTTGAAATCAGGCATATCCGACCTCCAATATATTGACTGGGAGACCCAGGGCAAGCCGCCGAACCTTTCAGGGCTCCCAGATAGCCTCCATATAAGACTGTAAGATGAAGATGAGTTGCTCTGATCAGCATCAGTGGAGGGAATTGCCACACCAAGTGTTTTGCAGCTCCTTCCCAGAATAAAAAGACCCTAAGTTAGTGCTTGAATCGGCTGGGAAAGATTCAATTACGTTCTATGTGGTTTGAATGTTCAGTATAATTTATTGTATTGTGATTACTTGAGAATTGATGACCCATGTACAATATTTATAGGATTTCTCAATTAACAAGATTATCCGAGTAATAAAAACAATAAATCCCTTGAAAGATTATATGTAAAGAATATTCGATGGTTGCCATAATGAGTGATGAAAGTCAACCTGTAGGCAACCAGGTGGCCCAATAGGTAGAGACCAGCCCTCCAGTCAGGAAGACCTGAGTCCAGATCAGTCCTCCCACAATCACTGCTAGCAAGTCACTGAATCGCCATCTGCCTCAGTTTCTCAACTGGAAACCAGGGAAAATAGTAGCACCTACCACTCAGGATTGTAATAACTGGAAAGCACTTAGCACACTGCCTTGCCCACGGTAAGCATTATGTAAATGGTAACTGTTATCACAGTTGGGGGAGCTCCAGGGCGTTTGTCCTAGTTCTGTGCCATTTAGACTAGTCCTTAGTGAAGATGTTGGAGCAATAGGATTAGAGCAGGATTTGGAAGAGAAAATCAGGATTCCCAAGCCTAGAGTCATGGGCTGACTCTTGAACAAGATGAAATATTACAGGGATAAATGTGAAGTCCTTTCCTTTGGTTCAAACCCCAAACCCAGTCGTCCAAGTACAGGATGGGGCTTAATAGCAGCCTACTTAAAAAAAATGATTAAAAGTTCTAGATTGGGGGTTTTAAAGTTGGAGTCCATGGACTTTTTAAAAAAATCTAGTAACTACCCAATTTTATTGGTTTCCTTTGTCATTCTATGTATTTTATATGATTCATTTAAAAACGTTCTAAGAGGGGGTCCATAGGTTTTACTAGATTGCCCAGGGGTTCAATGACATAAAAAAGGTTAAGAATCCCAGCTTTAGATGAAAGCCAGTATGGGTCAACACTGTAATGTCATTGCCAAAAAAACCCTAATGTGCTTTTAACTTTCATTAATAATGTAATTAGGGGTGGCTAGGTGGCGCAGTGAGTAGAGCACTGGCCCTGGAATCAGGAGGACCTGAGTTCAAATCCGGCCTCAGACACTTGACACACTAACTAGCCGTGTGACTTTGGGCAAGTCACTTAACCCCAACTGCCCTCCAAAAAAAAAAGCAAAAAAAAAAATAGTATAATTATTATAAAGTCTATTCTTCCCTTCTTGTTTGATAGAGTTCAAATGGAAATCATTCTGGGACAAGTCACTATCCTGCTATTTTTTTTCAGTTTGATGTTTTGTGGATGTTTCTTCCTCCTATCTTTTGAATCTCCTAGCTCCTTCCTGATGATAATGGCCTCTCTGACCTTCCTTTCCAGCATTGGCTAAACTCATTCACCTCCATTCAGTGGTTGAGATGGGGAGTTTGAATATTCCTTAGTCCCCACCACCAATTCCAGGCTCTCCTGATGACCATCACTCAGTAACCTCTCCCCCTTTGATGTACACACTCAATCTACATCTATCACTCGCTCCAAATTACAACAGTTGGGTTGTTTCTGACCTCCAGGACAATCCGTTTCTTTCTTCAAAGAGTTTCTTACCTAGCTGACAGTCTTCCTCTCCTTCCCAACTCTTCTCCTCATACTAGGGGACTTGGACACATGTATTGATACTCTTTTCAGACACAGTTATCTTCCCAGTTCCTCAACTTACTTCCCATGCATTCTGTACATTCCCATGTCCTATCACTCCATCCCACTTGGGATGGTCATACCCTTGGTTTTGCTATCACCCACAATTGTACCACTTCCATGTTCATGAACTATGAAATTCCCTTCTCTGATCACAGTCTATTGTTGTCATTCTACTTCTCCCTTAAACCACTGTGTGTTCTCCCTGTGCCCTCCAATCCCTCAGCCCTTCAGTTCTTTCCCAGACCATCTTCACTAGTCAGATCACATCTGGAGCCATATTAGAAAAGAGACAGAAACAAACTGGGACCCATCTAGAGCACAATACAAAAAGACAGGGAGGGTGCTCAAAATGGTTGGATTAGAAACAGTTGAAGGAACTCGAGATTTGACCTTGGAGAACTAAATCTGTGTAATGGACACATTGTAACAGCGCTAAATAACCCATGATCTTGATCGTTAGCTTGAAAATGTCACTTTGTAAAAGCTGAAATCTTTAGTGACCCCTTGTGTAAAATGAAAGTTATATAGAGTTGTAATTTTATATATTATTTCAAAGCTATTATTGTGGACAAGGCTTAACTTGAGTGACTTCCATAGGATACTTGAGTATGGTATAGGTCCAGTGCTGGCCCAGCCAGGCTGTAGTGCTGGTCAGCAGGTTGGCCTTGGAGTGGTACATTTTTGCATCCACATGAAGTCTCTCAAAGATTTTTAGGTAAGCCCAGGAGGCATGACTATGTGTAGCTGCACGCAGGCTTATCCACAGCCTTCTACTCAAGTTGTTGAAGGGTCCAAAGCGCTTCATCTAAATCAGTGGTTCTCAACCTGTGGGTTCTTCATAAAACACATGTATCCGACGGTCTTAGGAACGGAGACGCCGCTCCTCTATCCGTCTCCAGGCGAGTCCTCCCACATGCAGATACGCCCCCGTACTAGTATTAAAGGGTTGCGGCATTAGGGAGGTTGAGAACCACTGGTCTAAGTGAATACTTCATTATTTATTAGCAAAGGTTTCTCTGTGTCAGATGATATGGTTATATCAGGTTTCTTTTTTCACTCATGGATATGATTTATTACAGTGATTGTTTTCCTGGTATTAAACCGTCCTTTTTATTTTAGTTTGAAATCCTACTTGGTCCTAATGGATAATTATTTTGATGTGTGGCTGTATTCTATTTGCAGAAATTTTATGGAATATTTTTGCCTTGTCACTCATTTGTAATGTTAGTATGTAGTTTTCTTTCTCAGCTTTATCTTAATTTGGTTAAAGAACTAGAACCATATCTGCTTCACTGGAACCATTTTCTTACTTGAATAATACTAATTGCTTGCCAGGGCAAGTAGGTACCACCACTGTTTTTGTCTTACTCCGACTCCAGGACTCTCTCCAAAATGGTTTGGAAACAATATAGGAATTCATTGTTTTTTTTTTCAAGTTGGCTGCCTTTCACCCTTGAATGCCTCTTGGCCCAGTGTATTTTTCTGGGCCTGGTTTATAAAGGCCTGTCTGATTTCTCCTTTTGACACTGGTCTACTTACATTAGTTCGGTTTGGCTTATTCGGTTTGGTATCCTCTACTTCCGTATATAATCATTTCTTTCTTTTTGATTTCCCAATTAACTTGTAGAGCTGTTTTTTCTTGATTTTTGCTCCCATTGCTACCTCTTACCACCCCCCCCCCCGACTTTCTCCTTTTTATTTGTGTTAGATTGGCTGGCTGTTGATCAATTTTCATAGTCATAGAGCAATTCATTTCACTTTTCTTTTGTTCCTTTCCATTGGGATCTGCTCTGACCTTGAAGCTTTTTCTTGATGTTTGCTTTGTCATTTTAAATTATTGAAGTGATAATTCTGTCTGTTTCTTCTTTCTCTTGATTTCTTATTGATATGAACATGTCATGCTAGAAATTTCTTTCTGTGCATGTATTTGGCTACATCTTCTATGTTGTGATATATAGTATCTGCATCGGTATCTTTCATGCCACCTGCTGCTATTTTATAACTCCCTCTCCCACCCAGGCTTATTTAATCACTTGTAGTTTCCACTCAGTCTCTATCGTTTACTCACTGTATCATTATGAGTTACTTTCTGAGGACAGACAATGCTAGCTAGGCTTGAAAGGGCTCATCACCAGTAGCCTAGCTATCTGGTCATGTGGGTTTTGGCCACAGAAAGCTTGGAAAGAAAGCCAAATGTCAAGCGACCCTCAGGCCTGTGCAGCACAAGTACTTAGTTAGTACCCCTGAAATTTCAAGATATCTAGAGGAAGGTTCTTCCTTCCCCTTCTCCCTCCAGTCTGAAGATTTATAGGAGAGCTTGGACAAGGGGCATGCATGTATGATGAGTGAGCAGGAGTGTATTGTATTTGGAATTACTGATGAGATCACAGATCCCCCAAAGAGTGGAAGACGGGTCATTGTCTGCTACTGATTTTATTGCAATATGATCTGTAAACGTAGTAGGTTGAAGACCTGCCTTTATGTGTTTACCTACATCATCTTCATGGCCCAGTAGAAGAAGACATTTTTGTCTAAATTTCATGTGTAGGGAAGACTAATGTGTAGTCTTATTTGTCTCCTTTTTCTTCTTGGCATCTGTCTATTGGCTATAGTTGAATGCTCTCTCCAGTCCCATGCCAATGTTGCCGACTTGGTAGTAGAAGCTCAGGAAAATTTAGACTAGTCTTTAATTTTGAATCTATTTAAAATTTTCTGGGTTAAATGGTTTTTTCCTCTTTAAACTATCTTTCATCTTTAAAGCTACTTTATAGCTTTTTATTATTTTTACTGGAAAGTTTAATAAACAGCATTACAAATGTCAGGTTTTTCTGACTGCATGACTCTTTTGCTCGAGAAGATTGCTTACTGGCTGTCTATCCCCTCTAGGTCTAGGATAAAATAAGCCTCCTTTGTTTAACATTTAGAACGCTTTGTGATCTGACTGCAGCCTCTCTTTCCAGGCTAATTATATGTTACTACTCTTCATTTCAGTCAAACTGGCATACTTGATGTTCCTCATACCCAACATTTGATTTACAGTCTTCTCATTCCTCCCTTTTCCCTCTGGGAACCTAGTTCCCTTCAAGGCTAAGCTTAAGGTCCACCTCCTTCCAGAGGTCTTTCTTGCTGCCCCTTCCCCAACTGCCTTGTATTTAATATATAGGTATATAGATAACATATATAGTATATACTACACACATATTAGGCTATTTTCCTTAGCTGTGCCCATGTTCCTTCCCTGTACAATGTAAACTCCTTAAAAACAGACACTTTTCACTTTTGTCTTTATATCCCTGGGGTCCTAACAAAGCCTAACTGGCTTAATAAGCACTTAGTAGGTCTTTAAAAAAGCAATGATTAAATTGCAAGCGTTGAAGCACATTGAATCATCCTATCAAAAATAATCTATACTTTCTTATTGTCATTACTTTTGTTATTTACCCAAACTAAAAATTCCACACTAAACAAAATTCAGCCACCTTTATATTAGTAACTCTGTAGACATATTGGATTGGAACTTTCCCTTAATCAATGATAGGTGATTTGCTTTCAGAATCCACCACCGTCACTTCTTTTTCCCTTTTTGTTCTCCATTCCCTTCTCCGCCTGTTTTCCTGAAGCACCCTTCTGAAATAGTTAATGATTCAGTCTGTACAGCAAGTACTCTGCGGGCTCTTACATTCTAATAGCTTCTAGTTTATTGTGATTTGAAAAGTATAAATTGTTTAAAATGCTTAGCTTTTTTACTTGGGGGCTTAACTAATGTTCAAAGACTTCCACGGAGTACATATTTCTCTCTAAAAAACCTTTCAAAGTCTCAATTCTTCTCAAATGTTTATTTCTTGACTTTGGAGAGTATGCTGAGTTTTGCTGGGTACGTAATTCTAGCCTGTGTTTCTTAATTTTGTACATGTTGTATTCCATTTTCTCTGAACGTCCCTTCTTTTCCTTGAGAAGTTCCCTGTGATCCTACTTAATGTTCCTTGATAAGTAATTATGACCTTTTTTTTTTTTGGCAGGTGGGAGTATTTTTTTCATTTTTGTTATAATGTTAGAGTTTAACTATAATGTGTCTAGAACACTTGAGTCTGGGTTCTTCCTTGTTAAGAGTCCTTTACATTCTTCCTGCTTATATATTATTGCTTCTGTTTACTGACACTGCTGTGTTTCTTTGACCATTTCCTGTAGTGTAATATGGATAACTTTTTAAAGAAAATTTCCTTGGGAATTGGTAATCCTGAAAGTGCTGCTTCTTAACTCATCATTATCTGTGTCTGTCATTTGATTGAGCAGACTTTCCAATTCTTTGGCTAATTCAGCCAATTTCTGAGCCTGTATTTCTACTAGTTTTTCATTATCTTAAATTCTGTTTTCTGCTATAGAAAGTTGGTTTTGGTTGATTCTTTCACATTTTCTCATTTGGTCTTTGTTACTTCCTCTTGATTTTGTAAATTTTCCTTTAAGTCCCTCCCCTCCTGTAATGATTTGCTTTCTCCAAGCTCTTCTGGACTTTTTCCAGTCATTTCCAGTACTTTGATGATGGTGTGATCTGACTCTTGTTCAGCCCAACTATGGCTGCGCCTTCTTGTAACTCTCTGTTCAGGCTCCACTCTTGCCACTGGATGAGTATCAGTGGACCCCATGGACTGTACATTGGTTAGCACTCATCCTGACTGTGTGTCCCACTTCTCCCTATCTGCCTGACTTCTGGCCTCAGAGCCATTTCACTTGTTCCACAGAATTTCAAAACATCAGACTGGCATTTTCTTCCCTGGCCTGCTTTGATTGCTCTTGTCTTCTGGGGCTTTTAAGGGTTTTTTTTTTCCTTCCAGGTGTTCCTTCTTGGGGGTTATTTGGAGGCAAATTATGTGAGGAGTCTTTGTACCTGTCACTTTGCCATCTTGACTGGAAATATGAATCAGTCACGAGAGGCAGGATGGAATGTAGATAGAGTGCTGGATTGGAAGTCTGGAGGTTTGAGTTCAAATCCTACCCTGGGAGCTTAGCACAAATAGGAGGAAATCTTACAGCGGCATTGAGATATGAATTATTATCATTTAGTCCCGTTGAAACAGAAATAGCAGAACCACCACCACCAGTTCCAGAATTTTGATAATAGAGCATTAGACTCAAAGTCAGGAAGACTTCGGTTCAAATCCTGCCTCAGATACCTACTTGATGTATGACCTGAGGCAAGTCACTTAACTTCTCTGTTCCTCAGTTTTGCCAACCGTGAAGTAGGGATGATGTTAGGTAGCATTTACCTCACAGGATTGTTGGCAGGGTCAAATCAGACAGTCTTTGAAGTCCTTTGGAAATGTTTGAGTGCTATAGAAATGAGTATTGTTGTTGTTACTGTAAAAATAAGTCCTTTCCTCTTCTTATGTGGATTTCTGATAGAAATTTT
>CM053602.1:1927438-1945597 GCA_028646575.1 Pseudocheirus occidentalis | reverse complement strand
CCATGTTTTCTTACCCAGTTGATGCACAATCATTCGAAGAGTGATCTTTGGACAGTTGGCAAGTGCTGTCGTGCCTTCAGCTAGGGTTTTTCCTTTGGGCTTCACAATCGTTTTTTGACACCCACACTGTGTAGAAGAGTCAAGAAACTCTAGGAATGATGAAAACCATTTGAGGGGCTTTCTTTCCAGTTTTCCCTGCAGACCTGGTTGCTCCCAGGAGGCCAGCTCTCTATCCCCTTAAGAGCTAACGGCTCAGGCACACTCAGTTCAGTTCTAGAGCCACAGTGAGAGTATTCCCAACCTTTTGGTAGCTTTCTTTCCAGTCTGCTTTGGAAGCGAGCCTGCTTGGCAAGGGCCTTGACTGAATTTTTCTTGCCTCTAGTGCCTAGCACATTGTTAGTGTTCTATAAACATAATTAAATGGACTATGGAGTTATACCTTAGGAGCAAATCAATTAAGCATGTTGTTGAGCAGACAGAAATCTGACAGTCTGAGAGTAACCATAGTAACTAAACAAACCAAATCTTCAGGGAATAAGCAGGGCTTATCTAGGAAGGGGCGGCAGGTCCTAATGAGCTGAAGGAAGCAGCAAATAGAGATGCATTGTCCTGACAGGTCCTTCAGAGCACGATTGGATGAGGGAGCCTTAATGGTCTTCTGTTTGACTTGGACTCTGATGTATTTAAGGATCCTTAGCTACCCAGGAAACAAATCAAAATGAGAATTGCTCTCAATTCTATGGCACCTTTCACTTCTGAAGTGACGGTTGTGACAAACAAAAGGAGAATGAGAGTGTGGAGGACCAGACTGTTTCTAGACCATCTGTAAACATTAATTCACTTGTCGGCTTTTGAAATGCGAAGAGGTTTGTTCAGTGACCACCAAACTGGCTTGTTAGTACAAAGACAGCCAGCTCAATTTTGAAATTCTTGAGATAAAGGCAACTGGAAGGCCTAAGGAAGTTGTAGCTGAATAGCAGTTTCCATGAGAAAAGAAGTCCCATGAAGCTTAGTGCAGTTAAGATGCCCAGAAGAGATAATCATCCTCATTTACAGAGAAGGAAACTAAGGCACAGAGAGGTTGAAAATTGAAACTCAGGGTTCCTGACCTCAAGTCCTGTGTTTTCTCAACTACACTAGGCTGCATCCCATAGATACTCCACAGAGGCTCTTCCCTGATGGGCCCCTTTTTAAAAGCAATTCCGACATCAGTAGAATCCTGGGGCTATGTGTCTAGCAAGCAAGTGAGTTAGCCCTCACTCCTGCTACCCAGCCAGCTGGCCAACCCATCTCCTGGACTCAGGGTCAGGAAGCCTGAGGTATATTCCCTACTCTGACGTTTCATGTGTCTTTGGATAAGACACCTGAGCTTTCTGTGTCTCCGAATTTCCTCAGCTATAGGATGGGCATTAATAATGCTTCACTACTTACCCCCTGGGATAGTTGTGAGGAAACAGCTTCATAAACCAGCAAGTGCTTGAAGAATGGGAAGACATAGGAGCTGTTAGATAATGGAGTGTTTTACATTTGATTTTTATTCTGGTTTTTTTCTTGATAAACAACATTTTTGAACATTTGTTATTTGAAATTTTGAGTTCCCAATTCTCTCCCTGCCTTCCTTCTCCCCTCCTTGAGAAGGCGCCCAGTTCGATATCAGTTATATGTGTGCAGTTAGACCGACCATTTCCATATTAGCCATGTTGTAAAAGAACCATATCATGTTTTTGCATTTTTATCATATTTTTAAATCATGGGTGAAGCATGGACAAGGTATGATCTGAACCCATAACAATGAGATAACAGATCCATTGAAATACCATTTTTAAAGATCTCAAAGAATATGAATGACCATATAGGCGAATGCTTAAAAACTGTGATTTTTGTTCACATAGGGAAATCCTGGAACGGGAACTCCCTCCACCAACTCAGATAGCAACTAATTTATAACCTACTAGATCACAGGATCTGAAAATGAGAGCTGCAAATGACTTTAGAGATTGTCTGCTTCTCCAACACCCTTATTTGACAGCTGAGGGCACTAAGGCTCAGAGAGGCCAAGATTACTCAGGTACAGGCAGAGCCAGTATTTAAACCCAACCCTATCTCCAAATTCTGTGCTCTGGCTTTCTTTGAACAAAGCTTTTATTTACTTATTTGAAACATTATTTTCTTTTTAAATTTTGAGTTCCAAATTCTTTGCCTCCTTCCCACTCTTCCCTCACCCACAGAGAAGGCGAGCAAATGTGAAATCATGCAAAACATATTTCCATATTAGCCATATTGCAAAAAACCCAATCAAGCGAGAACATTAGACTTCAATTTGCACTCAGCTCACCAGTTCTGTCTCTCATCATGAGTACCTTAGAGTTGTCTTGGATCAGTGTGTTGATGAGAGTAGCCAAGTCTTTCACGGGTGATCACCATTACAACATTGTTGCTACTGTGCACAAGGTTCTATCGGTTCTTCTCATTTTACTTTGCATTATTTCACATAGGTCTTACCAGTTGTTGTTTTTTCTGAATCCCTTCGTCATTTCTTATAACACAGTAGTATTCCATCACAAATCATCTGCCACAACTTGTTCAGCCATTCCCCAGTTGATAAGCATCTCCTCAAGTCCCAAACTCTTTGCCACCACAAAAAGAACTGCTATAAATATTTTTGTACATGTAGGTCCTTTCCCTTTTTTATGATCTTTTGGAGATACCGACCTAGTAGTGGTATTGCTGGATCAAAGGGGATGCCCAATTTTATAGCTGTTTGAGCATAGTTCCAAATTGTTCTCCAGAATAGTTAGATCAGTTCACAACTCCACCAGCTGTTTAGGAGTCTACCTATTTTCCCTCATCCCCTCCAGCATTTGCTATTTCTGATAGCTGTGAGGTGTTACCTCAGAGTGGTTTTAATTTGAGTATTTTACATATGACTGTATATAGTTTTGATTTCTTCTTCTAAAAACTGCCTGTTCATATCCTTTGACACTTATCACTTGGGGAATGTCTCTTATTTTTAGAAATTTGACTCAGTTCCCTGTAAATGAAAACTATCAGAGACACTTGCTACAAATTTTTTTTGATATTGCTTACTTCTCTATGGTAACTTTTAGCAAAATATAGATATTTCTCTCATTCTCTCTTTTAATTAGGCCTATTTTTGCACTTGCTTTGTCTGAGATCATGACTGCTTTTTTTTCTTTACTTTAACTGGAGCATTTTAGATTTTGCTCCAGCTCTTTATTTTAACTCTGTGTGTGTGTGTGTGTGTGTGTGTGTGTTTCAAGTGTGTCTTGTAAACAACATATTGTTAGATTCTGGTTTCTATTTCATTCTGCTATCTGCTTCCATTTTATGGGTAAGCTCATTTCATTCACATTCACAGTTATGATTACTAACTGTATATTTTCCTCTATCCTATTTCCTTCTTTTTATCTTTCTCTCTCTTTGTAGCCTGTCCCACCTCAAGAGTCTATTTTATTTCTGACAACTGTTTCCCTTAATCTACTCTCCTTTTTATCACCCCCCCCCCCAATATCTCTTTATCTCCTTCCCCTCCTGTTTCTTTATTAGGTAAGTAGCCAACTGAATCTGTGTATACACACACTCTCTCTCTCTCTCTCTCTCTCTCTCTCTCTCTATATATATATATATATATATATATTCCCTCTTTGAACCAATTCTGATGAGAGTGAGGTTCAAATATTATCTGCTTCCCCCCTCCATTTCCCCTTCCACTCTAAAAGCTCTTCCTTGGATGCCTCTTTTATGTGGGAAAATTCTCTCCATTCTACCTCTCCCTTCCCCCTTCCCCCACCTAGTGTATCCCTGTTTCTTACCCCTTCATCTTTTTTTTTTCTTGGAGATCATCCCAACATAATTGACTCACATTCATGCCCTCTGTCTATGTAAACTCCTTCTAACTTGCCCTAATAATGATAAAGTTCTTAAGAGTTACGCGTATCATCTTCCCACATAAGAATGCAAACAATTTATCTTTATTGAGTCCCTTAGGTTACTCTTTTCATGTTTACCTTTTTATGCTTCTCAAGTCTTGTGTTTGAATGTCAAATTTTCTATTCAGCTCTGACCTTTTCATCAGGAGTGCTTGAAAGTCCTCTATTTTACTAAATATCCATTCTTCCTTCCCCCCCCCCCCACCGAAGGATTATACTCAGTTTTGCTGGTTAAATTATTCTTGGTTGTAATCCTAGTTCCTTTGCCTCCAAGAATATCATATTCTAAGCCCTGTGCTTCTACTTTTGTAGTCAAGGTAAGCTCTTCATAACCAAGGTCAGTGGAACACAAAGTAGATATGGTGTGAGGATTCTTCCATCAGATAGACCATAGGGGCTTACCTTCCTTTCTGCTAGTTTTTTGGGAAGGTCTGTTGATGTGGAGGTTGTGAGTGGTTTGGTTTGTGGTTTGTGTTGGTTTCTTACAGTGGAGAGCTCACCAGGGATGTTATAATGGTCAGCACCTTAGTTTTGTGTGTGTGTGTGGGGGGGGTAGTGTAAAGAGTTTATTGCTTATAAAAATAAGTTATTTAACAATGTAGATTTCAACGGTGGAAGCTGTTAAATCTTGTGTGATTCTGACTGTGGCTACATAATATTCAAATAGTTTCTTTCTGACTGCTTGCAATATTTTCACCTTGACTTGAGAGCTCTGAAATTTGGCTATAATATTCTTGGGAGTTTTAATTTTGGGGTCTCTTTTAGGAGGTGATTCTATTTTACCCTCTGGAGCTAAGATATCAGGGCATTTTTCCTATACAATTTCTTGAAATATTATGTCTAGACTCTTTTTTTGATCATGGCTTTCAGGTACTACAATAATTCTTAAATTATCTCTCCTAGATCTATTTTCCAGGTCAGTCATTTTTTTTTGATGAGATATTTCAAGCTTCCTTCGATTTTTTCATTCTTTTGCCTTCATTTTATTGTTGTTGTTGATTTTTTAATGTCCTATAGAGTCATTAGCTTCTACTTGCCCAGTTCTAATTTTTGAGTTATTTTCCTCAGTGAGCTTTTCTATCTCTTTTTCCATTTGCCCAATTGTTTTTTAAGTTGTTATTTTCTTCAAGATTTTTTGCCTCTTTTGCCAAGCTGTTAATTCTCTTTTTATAATTTTATTGCAACACTCTCATTTATTTTTCCCAATCTTTCCTCTATCACTTTTATCTTTTTCGTTAATGCTTTCAGGAATTCTTGTTGGGCTTGGACCCAATTAGCATTTTTCTTTGAGGTTTTGCTTGTAGTTGTTTTCACAATGTTGTCTTCTTCTTAGTTTATATCTTGGTCTTCCCTGCCACTGTAGCAGCATTTTATAGTCAAGTATTTTTCTTCTTGTTGTTGTTTGCTCATTTTCCCAGTCTATTTCTTGACTTTGAACTTTATGTTACAGTTAGGCTCTGCTCATCTGGGGGCAGGGAGGCCCTGTTACAAGTTTCAGGCTTTTTTTGTGGCACTGTTTTCCGAGCTAGTTTTGGTGCTTCCAGGGTAGTGTGATTTCAGGAGAGGTGTGGTCACTGCTCTCGTGGTCTGCCCTCTGGTCTTTACCTGGGAAGGGCCCCTGCTCCCCTGTAGCCACAAGCTCTGTTGCTCCTCTTTGCCTTGGAACTTTGACCAGGGCCTCTGCTCCTTTGTGACTGATAAGAAGGGTTCCTCTCTACTCTGGAACTACAGCCCAGAACTCCTTATGGGCAATAGAGTTGCCAACGAGAGCCAGCTGCACCCAGTGCCAGCAAAGGGTCCCCTGTAACCTCTTTCTGACCTGTGGTATGATCCCCTTACTGTCCCTGGGATGAGAGCTCTCAAGGAAGTTGCTGCTGCTTGCAGTTACCTTTCAGGCCCACTGCTGGTACTGCTGTGCTTCATTCTGGGCCAATGCTCACCCTGGTATTACAGACCTTTCCTGCTTATGACCTAAGCTGTCTGGAAAAATATCTTACTCTAACCTCTTGTTAATTCAAAATTTGATTTGAAGAGTTATTTTTAAGTTGTTTAGAAGGGAATGTTGGGAGAGTTCACCTGGGTGCCTTCCTGTCTTTTGCCATCTTGGCCCACCAACCAAACCCCCAGTGCTATTGTCTTTTGAGATATATCCTAGAGAATTGCCTGAGGCAGTGGAAGTGACTTGCTCAGAGTCTCACAACCAAGTGTCAACAGGCAGGATTTAAACTAGACCTTCCTAACTCTAAGTCTCTCTATTATATTAGGCTGCTGCTGCTACAAACCAGCAAATAAACAAGCAAAATAAGGAACAAAATACTAAATAAAAAAATAAAACTAAGAAATAGAAATTATATATATATATACACACACACACACACACACACACACACACACACACATACGTATAAAAGCTGCTAAGGCTTATGTTTAAGAAAAAATAAAGCATAAGCCTTAGCAGCTTATTTGCTCTGTCCCACTTCAGACCTCTTTCTGATTAGATATTTAAAAGACTGTGTTCTTCTTCACATAGTCATAATCATATTGTTTTAATTCTACTTTCTTTGACTTCTATCATTTTCCCTTTTTCTTTGTATTTTTCATATTTGTCATTTCTTACAACCGCAGTTGATTCAGCCATTGGACATTGTTGGAGTCGGCCCCAAGCAGGACTCACATGTCTGTAATTAGGCAGAGAAGAAGGATAAGCTTCTTTAGGGGCTGCAGGAGCAAGGCTTCAGGCCAGAGGAGAGCAGCTAAGTCCTCCAGGCCGGGCTGCTCCGTTGCTATGGTGACTATGGAGCATCTGTCTCTGAAGGGCAAAGACAAGCAGGGGAATTCAAAGCCAGAAAAATGTGTGGAAATGCAGGAGGGAGAAGTGAAGGTACTTGCCATATTTTCTCGTCTCACATTACTTCCTGGGAGTCTCTATATTCCAGAGGTATGGTGTCCACAGGGCTGGCACACTGTGTTCTCTGGTGAGACCCCTCCCCCCATCCCTGCCAAATCTGTGAACTTCGAGGCTTTGTCTTGGGAAGTGCGGCCAAGTTGGGGACTCTCTTGTCCTCTCCTTGGGCCCCAATGTTTTAGTCCTTCTCAGTCAGTTGGATGAAATTCCAGGATGTTGAGAAGGATGTGTTCCTTCCAGATTCTTAGTGGCTCACATTCATACCTTGTAATGGGGCACTGACTATTGCATGAAGGCACCTGAAGGTCAGTCACAGCCCTCTGGCCTACATAGAAAGTAAGTTAGTCCCACCAAATCAGCCAGGAAGAGAAACTTTTATGAAGAAAGAATTCTGTTCTTGAGGAATTGGCTCCTTATATTGGAGAGCTCACCAGAGATGTGCTAATGGTCAGCACCCTGGATTTGGGGGCGGTGGGGGGGCAGTGCAAAGAGCTTATTCCTTATAAAAATAAGTTATCTGACAATTATTTAAGTTTTGTCTATATTGTCCCTGTTCCATTAAAATGACAATAGTTGGGGCGGCTAGGTGGCACAGTGAATAGAGCACCGGCCCTGGAGTCAGGAGTACCTGAGTTCAAATCTGGCCTCAGACACTTAACACAAAAACTAGCCGTGTGACCTTGGGCAAGTCACTTAACCCCAACTGCCCTCCAAAAAGCAAAAAAAAAAAAAATGACAATAGTTCCTGAAAATAAAGACTGATTGCTAAGGTGAGCTCACCAGCATCTCTTCCATACTCTTAACTTTCTTATGTACACCAAAATCTCTTTTCTTCTGCATACCAGGTGGAGTATATAATTAATTTTCATCAGCCACAGAGAAAGAGCCTTGTGTCTAAGAACACTGGCTCAACCTTAATACACAGTAAAACTCTATTTATTAAAGGAAGAAAACAAACGTCTTGCTGTGATCATATAACCTAGTGATTGTGTTGGCTCCTAATAATAATTGTTTCCCTTACAAGAACTAGGTACTTTCCCAGCTCTATCCATTCTGTTCATGTTGCTAGCCAGGCCTGCAGCGTTTATCCCTCATTCCCAATTCTGCCTTGTGAAATTGTACCCTTTCCTCAAATCTTAGCACCTAGAGATGAGAAGGGTCTTAGCGTGCTATAGTCAATCAATTCTTTAAGGTTCAGCTCCTACGCCACCTCTTCTGTGGTATCTCCTTTGCTCCTTAGAACTATATAGGGTGTCTCCTTTCTCTATACCCTCCAAGCTCCATTCCGGGACTTTGCTCCCATTGGGATTCTATTATGAAATGGGATTCTATGTGAACATCTTCTGGCCTTCCCTAGACTGGAAAGAGTTTGTTCAGGGGACAGAATATGTTCTCTCTCTTCAGATCCCTAGCACCCAGAACCATGCCTTACACACTCAGCACTTAAGAAATGTGCATTGAATTAATCAATGAAAATGTCATGGCTGTGGGTGCTTCCCAGGATTTTTCATGGATGGCTCTTGTTCCAGCTCTTTTGGTATTCACGAAAATTGCCTTGAAGTAGAGACACTGAGGCAATGAAGGCTAATGTCACATGAACGTAGACAAAGACCTGCCTTCTGATAGCATAGAAGGCACAGAAGAAGCCTACCTAGGTTGGCCGGGGGGAGTGTGAGAGCCTGGGCAGATTCAGGAAGGAGCACAAATCGTGCCGTTGTCAGACAGACTCGGTAACTACTTAATCTAGTAGCTAATTGAGCATATGGCACTTTCTTCTGAAGCAAAGACTTGGACTTCAGAGACAGCATAAATTACTTATGTCTGTCTTGAAAATACTAGTATGTATTTTGGCTTCTTCTGGATCAGAGGCAAGGATTTCCATGAAAAATTTTTGGTTGATTCCCTAGAATGTTTGATATCTCATTTCCAGAGCTTGCCCAAAATAACACAGCTAGTTAGCTGCAGAGCCAGGACCTGAGCCCAGGCTCTTTCCAATAGACTACAGCGTCCACTTCTTTAATAATAAAGATGGTACTAGTAATAACAGCTGACATGTATATTCCATTGGTTAAGTGCCCAGTCTCTGCCTGACACTGGGCTGTGTTTTACAGATATTACCCACAACCCTAGGAGATAGTTGTATTATTATCCCCATTTTGCAGTTGGGGAAACTGAGGCAGATAGCTGTAAAGTGACTTGCACAGAGTTACCTAGCTAAGAAGTTTCTTTTTTAAAAAATATAGTATTTTATATTTTCAATTACATGTAAAGATAGTTTTCAACATTGATTTTTGTATGATTTTGAGTTCCAAATTTCTCTCCCTCCCTCTACCCAAGACAGCAGGCAATCTGGTATAGGCTATACATGTACAATCACGTTAAACATATTTCCACATTAGTCATGTTGTGAAAGAAGAATCAGAACAAAAGGGGAAAACCACGAGAAAGAAAGAAAGAAACAAACAAAAAGAAAATCAGCTGCTTCGCTCTGTGTTCAGACTCCATGGTTCTTTCACTGATTGTGGATGGCATTTTCCATCACGAGTCTTTTGGAATTGTCTCCAATCATTGTATTGCTGAGAAGAGCTAAGTCTGTCTGTGGCTGTTACTGTGTACGATGTTTTCTTGGTTCTGCTTGCTTCACTCCCAGCTAGGACATTTTTGAGACTGGATTTGAACTCAGGTCTTCCTGACTGGAGGCTCAGCATGTGAGGGATTGTGCCACCTAGCATGCCACCTACATTATCTCATTCAATTTGAAGGCATTAGTCAACTATTGTTCTGTAGCTTTGAGCTCAGGGATGAAGAACATTATTTAAGTTAATACATCTTACTTTGTGAGAATAAAGAGAAATGCTTTTTAGAAACAAAATAACTGCCAGTTAAGATTTTACAAATAAAATTTGCTTTGATTTTAGCTTAAAAAAAGATTTTAAAAATCCCTTTCAACTCCAAAGAGTAAAGTTCCCCTGTGAAAAAAGTTTCTTTTTGCCATTAAGTCAAAGAAATTGAAAAAGTATTTTAAACTGACTTGTTTCTTGTCTGAATAGGATTCAAAATGACTGTTTCTTCGCTCTTAGCTAGTGAGAGGAATTCACTGCACATGTGTCTCATTTGTCTTTGTTTCAGAGCTTGTTGAACAACTGATAGAAACAGAAGAAGATCCATCATGTGTGCCCGAGTCCGTTGACAGTCTCTTCAGGGAAGTGGCCAATGTGGAGAAAGAGGCTTTGATGGATACCCAGAAAGCCCAGGTGGAGCCATAAGCTTTGTTAATGCTTAGGGTTTGGGGATCTGCTCTTACAGCTAGTGTAGATTCAACAGAGTAGTTCATAATCGTCTTGGATTAGTAGATACACTAAATAGATCTCTGGGTACAGTTCTCCTACCTGATAGGACATTGGTAGAATTCTTATTTTATTTTATTTTTTCAGAAACTGACTTTTTGTCACCTCAAATGAAAATTCCTGGTAGTACAGAATGCTATTGAAAGTTTCTCTAAGCTGCTGATCTTTGTTTTTCCCAGGCACAGGGAGGGTTAGGATTGGGGAATTTTCTTAATATTGAGATGAAGCCAGTCATTAGTTTCATTGAAAAAAATTGTTGTCCATTTCTGCAACTCCTTGGGGCCTATTCTCTCCTGCAGTAACCGTCCTGTTCCCTCTTAGCACACCGAAAGAAACTTGAAATAGTAGAAGAATATTCAAAGCGAAATCGAGAATTTCAGGCTCATGACATTTACTGTGCTTAGCAAGAAGAGAAGCTGGGAAGCTTCTGTGGCTCAGGTGTCGGTTTGCTGCAAGGATGGGGAGATTCCTTGGTTTGGAGAGAATGCCTTGAATGTTGAGAATGGTGAGGGCACCATCTTTCTCCCAGTAACCTTCATTTGCAGCTTCAAACTTGTCATCCATTCTTCCCATAGTCATTCAATCACTGAGTTCTATTGCTCTTGCATGCACATTTTTCACGTCTATTCCCTTTTTTCTACCTAGGCAGGCATTACTCTTGTTCAGGCCCTCCTTCTGTATTGCCTGGACTATTGCACTAACCCCCCAATTCATCTTCACGCCTCCAGTCTCTTCCCTTTCCAAAATATCTCCTGCATAGTTGCCAAATCAATATTTCTTTCTTTCTTTTTGGAAGGGGGAAGGCAGGGCAATTGGGGTTGAGTGACTTGCTCAGGGTCACACAGCTAGTAAGTGTTAAGTGTCTGAGACTGGATTTGAACTCAGGTTCACCTGACTCCAGGGCTGGTGCTCTATTTATGTCTGACCATGACACTCCCTTACATAAAAATCTTCAGTAGCTCCCTGATTGTCTTTAGGAGAAACTAAAAACCTACTGTTACCAAAGGAATAAGCTTCTTTCCTCCCATCTTCCCTGAAGGGTCAGTTCCAACTACCGCATAAACAAAGTCATGCCACCAATAAGAAAAGTCACAGTACTTTTGAGTTAATTTGAGTTAGAGTTGAGAACTTCAAGGAAGGTGGCATCCACGTCAGTTTCCATGTTCTCTGCTTCATACAGTAACAGCCACAGTGTGCAATGACCACCTATGATAGACTTAGCTCTTCTTCAGCAATTGTCTCTTCTGAGACAATTCCAAAAGACTTGTGACGGAAAATGCCGTTCACGTCCAGAGAAAGAACCATGGAGTCTGAATGCAGATCAGAGCGGATGAGTTTCACTTTTTTGGGTTTTTTTCTTTCCTGTGTTTTTTCCCTTTTGTTCTGATTCTTCTTTCACAGCACTACTAATATAGAAATACATTTAAACCCCCGTTTCTGGGTTAAGAACTCACTATTTGACAAAAGCTGCTGGGAAAACTGGAATATAGCATGGCAGAAACTGGGCATAGACCATCACCTAATGCCACACACCAAAGTCAAGTCTGAATGGGTGTAGAAACTGTAGTGTAGGAATGTGGAGCAGATATGCAGTAGGAAAGGACTTACTATTTTCTAATTCCACAGGCCCAAGGCATAGGTGCTAACAGAAAAAGAACAGAGGTTACTGGGAAGAAAGCAGGCCATGCATGGGGATGGGAAGGGACATCCAGGAACTCCAGGGCCCATCTGGGATTTAGTAGCACTGATGAGTATGTGAAGCAAAGAGAGCATGGAAACTGATGTGGATGCGACCTTCCTTGAAGTTCTCAACTCTAATCACAGTACTTTGACTTTTCTTATTGGTGGTATGACTTTGTTTATGCAGTAGTGGGGACTGATCCTTCAGGGAAGATGGGAGGAAAGAAGCTTATTCCTTTGGTAACTGAGACAGAATTCCATTTCTACCCTTATATGTGTTGTACTAAATCTATTTTTTGTTCAAATGTTTGTTGGGATGGCTTGTAGGTGAACTGAATGTTTCTTAAATGAGCCATACTCAGATGTTCCCAGAGATCACCTGGTTTGGCATAGACAAAAGTCATACCAATGTTCTTAGAGGTTCCCCAAGAATGGATGCCAGTATAGCTGCCCAAAGTAGAAGGGTGTGGAAGTCCTGCTTGGCACCTGAAATACAATAAATTCAATGAAATGCTATTGTGTCATAAGGAACAATGAATAGAAATAATTCAGAGAAATTTAGGCATCCTTATATGAACTGATGCAGAATGAAGAAAGTAGAACCACAAACATATCATACACAGTGACTACACTGATATAAATGAAAACAAAACAAAACAAAACACTGACAGCAACAAAACTCTGGTCAAATATGAACAATCTCAATAGGAGATTATCAAAGCTAAATGACCTTTCTGTTAATGAATGGTAAATAACAAAGGTGGAAAGTGACTTGTACTATCTTTTAGGCAGTATTTATATGTTGGGATGTGACTGCTTTGTGAAAAAAGGGGTAGAGAGGGAAGGAGGGGAGAGAGAGAGAGACAGAGAGAGACAGGGACA
The DNA here is from genome assembly GCA_028646575.1 of Pseudocheirus occidentalis. Classification (NCBI taxonomy): domain Eukaryota; kingdom Metazoa; phylum Chordata; class Mammalia; order Diprotodontia; family Pseudocheiridae; genus Pseudocheirus; species Pseudocheirus occidentalis. Next base: position 1,932,833 of record CM053602.1, on the reverse strand, counting down.
GAGAGAGACAGAGACAGTGAGAAAGACAGAGAGAATGAGAGAATACAGACCATTGGGCCAGGTGAGCCACTTAACCTCTTGGTCCCATTTTGCCTCCTGGGCAGTAAGCGTGTTATGGTAGATGGTCTCTAAGCCCCCTTGCAGCCCTGTCATTCTGTGATTCGACAAGTCTCAATGCACAAGAAGGTCTTAGAAATTTTTCAAGAAAACTTGACAAACACAATCAAACTCAAATATTTGTCTGTCTGCCATGTACGGCACCTTGTACAGGGGGTTATGGGGATGTGGTAATTGTCTAAAAAATTAAAGAGCTAACTCTGGTCAAAATGGGAAAAATGAGACAAACAGCAAAGCAATTCATTTAGTTCCTAACATACCAAAAAATGGCCGAAGTTCCTAGAGCAATGTAAACAGTATTGCCGAGAATAGGAAAAGATGGATGTGGTAAGAGTTAATGAGGCACTAAGTGGTATGGGAGACACACATTAGGACTTAGAAGAGACAAAGCCACCTAGCATAGCTCAGTCACAGGAAGGTTCATAAAGTAGGTGACACCCCTCCGAGTGAGGTGACAGCCCAATGACCATAGTGTGTTCAGGGGATGGCAAGAGTGGCCCAGACTAAGCAAAGACTGCTTCATGGGGATTTGAGAATTAGCTTATGGAGGGCCTCGAATATATAGCAGCACATTTGTATGGACATGAGAGCAGACAAGAAAACATGCCTAGCTAATGAAATGGAGGCACCTGGGCATGATGTTGACAGGTGAAGGGCATCTCTTCCTCTCTCTCAGCAGACCAAAATACTTGCAGTGAACCTATGGAACTGGGCAGTGAGCAGAAGAGTAGGAATGTTCATCCTTAATGTTCAAGTTAAATGTAAGTAAACATTGCCTGGCTTACATGATGAAAAGTCCTCTTATTGGCCATTGGGGGGCCGTACATTCTTCAAGATTCAGACAGGGAGACAGCCTGCTACAGTGGAAAGGATTCTGGATTGGGAATCCAAGGGCCACATACTCGCTGTGGGACCTTGGGTAACTCACTTCCTCCCTGTAAATGGAAGTGGCTGGACAGGGTGACCTTTATGGTCCCTCCTAACTCAATCAATATGATCCTAAGTCATTTTGGAGCCATTTTAAAATAGGAAATGTCTAAGGAAAATTTGAGCAGTAGTTTCATAATAAGAAAACTCTTCTGGTATTGGTGGATCTCATTGGGTGATTATCCTCGGAAACAGGGAGATAGGAAAGTCAAGTCAGTAGTCAGTTGTTGAGCAAAGGTTATATGCATATATAGGCATATGCATAAAAGAGTTTTTGATTGAGAGCCACAAAAATGGTTAAACAGCCTTGAGGAAACATTATTTTCCTTGAAGAAGAGGAAGCTGAACAGAGGCTTAATCACAGCCTTCAGCTCCAAAGGCTCTTTTAGCAATTTTCTTCCCACTATGAGCAGAAGCTGCTGCATGAGGCAAATTGGCCTGCTGGGGAGATGGGCTACACATTAGAGCACGTAGCTAAGGATGTAGTTGTAGACACTTCTTAGTCAGACAGTGCTAAAAATAGCATAGCTTTCATCCAGTCCTGTGTGACAGCCAACAAATGGCTTCTGGAAAGGAAGACTGTCCTGGTCAAAGTCTCGAAGTGCCATAGGCAAAGGGATAAGGGTGAGTAACTCACTCTCCTGTCAGTGTGTAACTCAGGTGGCCCTCCTTTTTTGGTCTCCATTACCCAACTTACTGTAAAGGATCCATTCAGACAGAGGTCTGACACCTGCTGAACTATGCACACAGTCACAACTGGGCTCTACCTTGGCCATTTGGCTTTTTATGCCTTGGAAACACAGACTAATTCCAAAGCAAGACTCAACTCCAGTTTGTACAAAGTTTCTAGCTTTTGAGAGCTGGTGCCAAGGAGGGAGCAGAACATTAGTTTGGGTGGCTCTGAATCCCAGGTGTGTTACTATCTAGCTGAGGGGTCTTGCATGGCTCCCCTTACCTTGAGCAGATTGGACTCAATGATTCCTAAGGCTGCTTCTAGTTCTAAACCTCTGATCCTTGTGAGGAAGTGAGCCAGCCATAGCAACTCTGTTCTTGGGCTCCATCTTCTCTAAGAAGGTTTAAAGCATGGCCCCCTCTCCATCTCTGCCAAGTGAGAGTTGGCATCTCTCTCCTCTGAGCCTCCTTTCTTTTTTTCTTTTTTCTTTTTAATTTTTTCCTTATTAATTAATTAATTTTTTGTTTACATCAGTTATTTTCACGAAATTTTGAGTTATAAATTTTCTCCCCATTTGTCCCCCACCCACCACCCCAAAACGGCCATTGCACTGTATAACCCCTTCCCCAAACTGCTCTCTCCATGTCCTCCCCCATCACCCCTCTGACTTTCTAGTAGGGCAGGATGGGTCTCCCAACACCAGTACCTATATATCTTAATTTTCAGTTGCATGTAGTTAATAATAATAATAATTATATATATATATATTTTAACATTTGATTATAGAAGTTTAAATTCTAGATTCTTTCCATTCCTCCCTCATCACCTACCTCCACTGGAAAAACAAACAATTCAATACAAGCTGTACATGTGTGGTTACGCAGAATATCTCCACAATGGACATATTGTGAGAGACTGATTATATGTCCCTCCTTCCTATTCTGCACATACCCCCCCCCATTCTATTCTCTACCCTGTCCCTGTCCCTTTACAGAAGTATGTGCTTCCAGCGACCCTCCCCCACACCTTGCCCATCATTGCCCCTCTCATTCCCATCTCCCCTACTCTCCTCTGTGGCAAGATACCCAGTTTAGAGTTTATGTCATTCATTCCCTAAGCCAAATTCAATGAGAGTAAGGTTGACCCCTTCCCTTTTTGCCTTCCTGTTCTTTCCCTCCATTGTAACAGTTATCCCTTGCCTCTTCTATATGAAATAATTAACCCCATTCTGTCTCTCCCTGTCTCCTCTCATTCTAATCCTCTCCCACCTCAAAATTTCACCTTTTAAAGTATCATCCCTTCCTATTCAATTGATCCTGTGCCCTCTATGTACACATATACACATACTCAGATATGTGTTCATATGCATATATAAACCCTCCTGTATAGACATATGTGTAGGTATATGTATATATACATTTGAATTCCCTTTACCTATCCTCATACTGAGAAAAGTTTCGTAAGTTACAACTATCATTTTTCCATGTTGGCATGTAAATAGTTCAACTTTGGTAAGTTCCTTATGATTTCTTTTCCATGTTTACCTTCTCTTGCTTCTTGTATTTGAGTGTCAAATTTTCTTTTCAGTTCTGGTTTCTTCAGCAAGAATGCTTGAAAGTCCTCCACCTCATTGAATGATCATATTTTCCCCTAGAACATTATACTCAATTTTTCTGGGTAGGTGATTCTTGGTTTTAATCCTAGTTCCCTTGATCTCCAGAATATCATATTCCAGCCCCTTCGATTCCTTAATGTAGAAGCTGCTAGATCCTGGGTTATCCTAATTGTGTTTCTACTGTATTCGAACTGTTTCTTCCTGGCAGCTTGTAATATTTTCTCCTCAATCTGGGGGCTCAGGAACCTGGCTATAACATTCCTAAGAGTTTTCTTTTTGGGATCTTTTTTAAGAGGTGATTGGTGAATTCCTTCAAGTTCTATTTTGCCCTCTGGTTCTAAAATATCAGAGCAATTTTCCTTGAGAATTTCTTGAAGGATGCTTTCTAGATTCTTTTTTTTTGATCATGGCTTTCAGGTAGTCCAATAATTTTTAAATTGTCTCTCCTGGATCTATTTTCCAGGTCATTGGTTTTTTTCCAAGGAAATATTTCGCATTGCCTTCTATTTTTTTCATTTGTTTGTAACTATTTAATAGTATCTTAGTTTCTCATAAAGTCATTAAAGGAATTATTCTCTTCAGAAAGCTTTTGAGATTATTTTTCCATCTGGCAAATTCTACTTTTTAAGGCATTCTTCTCCTCATTGGCTTTTTGGGCCTCTTTTGCCATTTGAGTTAATCTATTTTTAAGGTGTTATTTTTTTTAAATATATTTTTAAAATTTGTTTTCTTGTTTACATCATTCATTCCCATGAGATTTTTGAGTTACAAATTTTCTCCCTGTCTTTCCCCTACCCCAATTCCAAGGCAGCAATCCCAATGTAAAGCCCCTCCCCTGATCTGCTCTGTAACTTTCTGGTAGGGCAGGGAGGGTCTCCCTACCCCAGTGCCTGTATATCTTAATTCCCAGTTGCATGTATTGCAGAGCTTTAAATTCTAGATTCTTTCGAGTCCTCCCTTATCACCCACCCCCACTGGAAGGACAAGCAATTCAATACAGGCAATACTGTGCATGTGTAATTACACAGGACTTCTTCATAGTGGACATATTGTGACAGTGGTCATATGTGCCTCCTTCCTATCCCTCCCCCCCTTGTTCTGTTCTCTACCCTGTCCCTGTCCCTTTACTGAAGTGTGTGCTTCCAGCATCCCTCCCCCAGACCCTGCCCTCCCCTCTGTCTTCCAGCCTCTCATCCCCATGCCCCCTACTCTCCTGTGTGGCATGATATCTGGTTTAGAGTTTATGTCATTCCTTCTCTAAGCCAAAATCAATGAGAGTAAATGAGAGTAAAGTTGTAACAGTTATCCCTTGCCTCTTCTATATGGGATGATTAACCCCATTTTGTCTCCCCCTGTCTCCTCTCATTCTAGTCCTCTCCCACCTCAGAATTTCACTTTTTAAAGTATCATCCCTTCATATTCTATTGATCCTATACCCTCTATGTACACATATACACACATGCTCAGATATGTATTCATACACTTATATACCCTCCTATACAGACATGTGTAAGTATATATATATATATATGTATATGTATATATATATATATATGTATGTACGTATATACACATTTGTATTCCGTTCACCTATCCTCATACTAAGAAAAGTTTCATTAAGTTACTATTATCTTTTTTCCATATTGGCATGTAAATAGTTCAACTTTGATAAGTTCCTTATGATTTCTTTCCCATATTTACCTTCTCATGCTTCTTGTGTTTGAGTGTCAAATTTTCTGTTCCGTTCTAGTTTTTTCAGCAAGAATGCTTGAAAGTCCTCCACCTCATTGAATGACCATATTTTCCCCTGGAATATTATACTCAATTTTGCTGGGTAATTGATTCTTGGTTTTAGTCCCAGCTCCCTTGATCTTTGAAATATCATATTCCAGGCCCTTTGATCCCTCAGTGTAGAAGCTGCCAGATCCTGGGTTATCCTAATAGTGCTTCCACAGTATTCAAATGGTTTTCTCTTGGCAGCCTGTAATATTTTCTCCTTTAACTGGCAATAATATTTCTAGGAGTTTTCTTCTGGGGATCTTTTTGAAGAGGTGATCGGTGAA
>CM053602.1:1906566-1926938 GCA_028646575.1 Pseudocheirus occidentalis | reverse complement strand
CTCCAGCTGTGATTACTCCTAAGGAGTTAACTGGAAGTAAGGAGCTAAGCCTTTGAGGTGCCAAGTGCCTTCAGTAGGTGCCAATAGAAAGGGGCATGGAAGATCTTCTGATTTCATTAACATTACACTATGGAGCATCCAGTTCAAGTCATTCAGTAGTCAGTTAGATCAGGAACTACCTCATGCATTTGAGATGAGCCTCAAAGGAAAGTAGGGTGAGGGATCTAAGAGGTGGAAGTGAGAAGGCAGAGATGAGAAATGAAGTTCTGTGTATGAGGAATGGTCAGAATAAGGTCAGTTTAACTGAATGGTAGGCAGACCACATGAAGGGGAGCGATGGAGCATAAACCTTGGAAAGGTGGGTTAAAGCCGAGCTATAAACTCAAAGGAACCACTGAGCAGGGGAATGGCCTGATCAGGCCTGGGTTTTAAGACTATCACTGACAAGTGAATGGAGGATAGACTGGTGAGGAAAGAGGCTTCAGGAAGGGAAAGCAATAGAGAGGCTGTTGCAATAGTTGAGGCAGGAGGTGATGAAGACCTGAACTCAGTGTTATGAGTAAGAGAAGGGGCAGGCTGGGAGAGAGACTGCTGGGAAGACTGAGAGGCAGCATAATATAGTAGCTAGGGCATTGAATTTGGAGTTAGGAGAACCTGGGTTCAAATCCTACCTCAGATACTTACTAATTTTATGACTCTGGAGAACCCATGTCACCTCACTGTTCCTCAGTTTTCTTACCTTCAAAATGGAAGGAAGTCCTGCTTCCAGCCCAGTTCTCACAACCATCATGGCAGGGGGCAGCCATCCCTGCCAACTGCCAAACAACTACCACCTACAAGGCAGGTAGACTAGCCTAGCCGAAGTAGCCAGGTCCCTTGAGGGAGAGAGAGGAGGCAGTATGTTCCAGGAATGTCAAACTACTGCTACCCCCTTGGCCATCATCAGACCTTGATGGAAACAGCCCAGGACCCTGAGCCCAAGAGCCTTGGGAACAGCAACTAGCTCTGGGAAGCAAACCCTGGGGAGATGCAGCCTGGCCACTATTTTTCCACATAACTTGATGGAGAGAGTCCAAGATCCCAAACTCAAGAATCCTGGGAATAGCAGTGCCCCCTAAACCACCAGATCTGCTTCCAGCCCTGCCCCTGCAGCCATCACTGAGAAGAGAAGTCATTATGGAGAAAGGGACCCATCTTTCTTATCACCAAGTAGATGCAGTAGAGAAGGACCTGTGATTTCATCAGTGTAGAGAGTTACCCATGTGGTAACTTCCTTCACCAATAAATGCTGTCTTATAATAATAATGTGATAAACATTGTGTAACAACCACCTCTTCTTTATCTTCTTTCCCAAATACAGTAACCTGAATGTACCTTGACATACTTATGCTATTTCCCAGAAATCAGAAGATTAAATATTTCCCCAAGACTTAGTCACAGGATCAAAAATCAGTTTGAGGAAGTAATGGTGGTAATGTTTTCAAGCATGTCTACCTTCTGTCTTCCAGATGACAATGAAAACTGGGAAAGGGTGGCTTAATGTGGGCAATGCTGAGCTGGCAGAGGGATTTCTTGAGACCCCCCCAGAAGGTGAGTTGTTGGCAATGCTGAGTTTGTTGCAGGCTGTTATTAGGCCCAGCTGTGGAGGGGCTCACCCTGCATTTGTCTGGGTTTCGTTTTCTAGCATCTAGAGAGGCTGTGGGCTGAATTACTGGGGAAAAGTCCCGGCGGCCCTGATGAAGATGTGCATAAGATTGATGTGACCAGGGACTTGTTTAAGGTGCTTTCTTACCAGGCTGAGTTGGTAGGTGTCCATCTGCTTGCCAGTCACTGTGGTGTGTCTGTGTGCAGACACAAGCCCCAAGGACCTTGGGTCCCTTCTGTTGGGTGGCCCCTGGAGCTCTATCCTTAGTATCTGAGGCGTCTGTGTCTATGTGCACATATGGAAGCAATTGAAAAGACTGATGCCTACTTAATCATCCTTCCCCCCAGTGAATGTCAAGACTCTTCGGCGGCTTGCAGCACCTGTGTCTGTTTTCAGCTCTTCCTGTCTGGAGCACTGGCTTGAAAAGAACCCCCTAATTTCTGATCTCTGCAGCCCGGCTGACTTGCCACACAGTGAAAGAAGCAGCTCAGCCTTTCACTAATTGTGGGCCTTTGACTTCAGCTTCTCACCAGAACAGTTGCTGGGCTACTCTACTTTTCCCCATTTCTTCTGCCCACTCACACCCAGAAAAACAAAATTAGATTGAGTATGTCACAGGCCATCTCTAGGCTAACATTGGTTTGAAACTCGGTATTAAGGATAGCTTCAAGCTGATGCTACTGGAAGTGGTAAAGAAGCAGCTGATGCCTCCTGTGGAGGCTTTCAGGTTGCTTTGCACAGGACACAAAGGGAGGAAGGAAAGAGGAAGGGAGGGACTGTTCGGTGTCATCTGCATTGGCCCTATGATTTCACTGGTAGAGGGAGCTGTGGGCTGGTGCCCGCCAGCACCTGCTGGGCTACTCAGAGTCTCAGAGAGTTGCTCAGGGGCTGGGAGAGGCCACATAGCTTGGCTAAGGTCACAGGGTAAGTAAATGCCAGAGGCACTAAGTCATGCTGTCCTCGTTTTACAAAAACTTAAAAACATCTTACTGGCCTGGAATGACTAGTGGCCAACCAACTTTCATCATATATTCTATATAGACATATGGGTATGTGTCTATGGACGTGTTTGTGGGTTTTATTGAAGGCTTACTTCCTCCAGTCTCTTCCTACTCCAGGCCAGCCTCCACGCTGCCTTCGAGGATGGAAATTTCCTTAAGCACAGGTCTGACTACTCAACCAACTCCATTGACTTCTTTTGTTTTTGTTTTTTTTTTTTTGCTTTAGCTTTTTGGAGGGCAGTTGGGGTTGTGACTTGCCCAAGGTCACACGGCTAGTTTTTTGTGTTAAGTGTCTGAGGCCGGATTTGAACTCAGGTACTCCTGACTCCAGGGCCGGTGCTCTATTCACTGCGCCACCTAGCCGCCCCCTCCATTGACTTCTTATTGTGTCTAGGGTAAAAGAAAGCCTCTTTTGCTTAGCTTTTAAAGCCCTATAGAACCTGGTCCCAAGCTCTTTTGCTTTTCTTTCTTTTTAGTTTATTTTTTAGTTTACATCATTCATTTCCACAAGATTTTGAGTTACAAATTTTCTCCCCATCTTTCTCCTACCCCCCCAGTGATCCCACTGTATACCCCTCCCCCAATCTGCTCTCTCCTATGTCCTCCCCCATCCCCCCACTGACTTTCTGGTAGGGCAGGATGGATCTCCCTACCCCATTGCCTGTATATCTTAATTCCCAGTTGCATGTAAATAATAATAATTATAATAATATACATATATTTTTAACATTTGATTATAGAACTTTAAATTCTAGATTCTCTCTCTTCTTGCCTCATCACCCACCCCCACTGGAAAGACAAATAATTCAGTACAGGCCATACATGTGTAGTTACACAGAACATCTCCGCAATGAACATATTGCATAAGACTGACTATATTTCCCTGTTTCCTATCCCTCCCCCAATGTGTTCTGTTCTCTACTTTGTCAAACTCTTTTTCTAGACTCCTTGGACCTTACTTCTGCATTTTTCCAGCCAGCCAAACAAAGTTTCTCTCTGTTCTTCCCTCACAATATGGCATTTCTTGTCTCCATGGCTTTGCACTGGTCATCCTCTGAGCCTGGAATGAACTCCCTTTTACCTCCACTTCATAGAGTACCTCTTTTTTCTTAAAGGCACTTATGGTACCATTTTCTCCAGGAACTGTTCTTTCTTTCTTTCTTTCTTTCTTTCTTTCTTTCTTTCTTTCTTTCTTTCTTTCTTTCTTTCTTTCTTTCTTTCTTTCTTTCTTTCTTTCTTTCTTTCTCTCTTTCTTTCTCTCTTTCTTTCTTTCTTTCTCTCTTTCTTTCTTTCTTTCTTTCTTTCTTTCTCTCTTTCACTTTTTTTGGAGGGGGGAAGGCAGGGCAATTGGAGTGAAATGACTTGCCCAAGGTCACACGGCTAGTAAGTGTTAAGTCTCTGAGGCTGCATTTCAACTCAGGTCCTCCCTACTCCAGGGCTGGTGCTCTATTCACTGCACCACCTAGCCACCCCAGGGACTTTTTTCTGATACCCCTTCCCTCAAGTGATAATGCCCTCCCTTTCAAATTCCTACCTTGCATGTATACATAAAGTAGTTAAATATGTATAGCTACATACATGTATGTATATATACATGTATTGACTCCCCATTCCTGCTGTATAGGTAAATGTCTCTTCATTAGAATGTCTGAGCTCTCCATGACTAGGGATTGTTCCCTTTGTACTTGTTGTATTCCCCAGTGTCTGCCACATAGTGGGAATCCAGACAAAGGTCAAACAGCCCCTGCCCACAAGGAACTTCCATCCTATTGAGGGAATGTCATACATAGGAAACGGGGGGAAGGCACCCCTATGTTAAAGAGACACCCAGGAAAGGTCTTGGAGGCCTGGGCTCATGGAGGAGAAAGCAAAAGGCCCTGAATTGAGGTTCAAAAAATGAACTGTACAAGCACAGAGAAGACTTTATTGTGTCTGAAAAACTACTGAGATCTTAGGCCACATTTGTAGCAATGTCTCGTCCAGACCCATCAAATTCTCTGGGATGCCATGCTCTGCCCAGCTTGGGCCCACATCAGATTGTATTGAGTTTGACTGACTGACGCCTTTTGTTTAGGTGCCACCTTCATTTCCCTGCTGAGTGACTCCTCTCTTGGAACAAAGACGCGAAGGTCTGCCAAACTGACCCATAGCTTGGCCGCCATGTTGTCCCCCTACTCCTCAGCATCTGTTCTCAGAGGCCCATGGCTGCCCTTCACCAGCTTAACTGACATGATTGTACTCATTCTGCTTATCCTTCCCCTCACCCTATTGACTTTGCATCCTCTCTGAGGTCTCTGAATTCCTTGTTTGTCATTTCTTATGGCTCACATTCATATCCCCCATTTTTTCTCAGCTGTTTCTCAGTTCACAAGGGGTGTTTCGTTTTAAGAGAGACACTGACAAGTTAGAGCATTTCAGGAGAAGGGCAACCAGGATGGTAAAGGGGCTGACATCCATGTCAAAGGACATGGGATTGTTTCGTTTAGTTTTTTTGGAGAGGAGAGGGCAGGGCCATTGGAGTTAAGTGACTTGCCCAAGGTCACATGGCTAGTAAGTGTTAAGTGTCTGAGGCTGGATTTGAACTCAGATCTTCCTGACTCCAGGGCTGGTACTCTATTCGCTGCAACACCTAGCTGCTCCTCGGAACTGGGGTTGTTTACTTTAGCCTGGGGAAGGGAGGTAGGGAGTAGATGACAGCTGTTCCCTGCTTGTGCCCTTGAATGGGTCCCTTCCCATCTTTTCCAGAAATTTGCCCCATGAATCATCCCCTTCTTTTCCATTTTTACTCTCTCTCTGTTTACTTCCACTTTCCCTGTTGCCTTCAGGCATAATTAGGTCTCTCTATCCTAAAAGCCACTTTCTTCTGACCCTGCCACTCCTCAAAACTATCATCCCATTTTTCCTTCCTCAAACTGCTAAGCTTCTAGAGTCATCCATATTCCTTGCCTCCCCTTTTCCAGCATCTGCTGGCTTCCCAACTCATTGCAGTTTGGTTTGCCTCACTGAACCATTCAAGGTTTTCAAAGAGGTTTTCAGTGATTCCTTATGGCCCAAATGGAATGGCACAAAGACTAGCAAAGGCCAGCGATGAGCTCCAGATTGTCTTCATTCTTTGTGGTCTTTCAGCAGCTTTTAACACCAATGAGCTCCCTCCTCCCATACATTTTCTTCTTCCTTGACTTCTGTGATGCTGCTTATATCGAGTTCTAGAAATTTTATTTGTACAGTAGGTTGTGATGATAACGATTTGTATCTCCTTTGATCCCCACAACGACCCAGTGCCAAGGAAAATGCCCTGGATTTTGGTGAGGAGGTGTCTTTGTTTTTTAAGTGATGCCAGTGAGAACAGTTGAGAACAGAGTTGGTGCCCTTTGCCTGGGTTTTAACGATGTCTTTGAGGGCTCTATGCCCCAGAGGCATGTCTTGTGTAAGAGAGACATGAGCTTCATTCTTCAGGGTCTCTAGGAGGGAGCTAGGACTGGTCCCAGGAACTACAGGTACATAATCATAAAACACTTTTTATTTAAATCAAGTCCGATGTAAATAATTGGAGCAATATTAATTGGCCATGGGTGATCTCTAGGAGGAAGCTTGGACTGGGTCTGCTCCTGCCTCCTTCTGAAGCCTCCCTCCTGATCACCCTGACTCTTCTAGGTAGCTCCAGTCTCACCCATTTCACTTCTTGCATGGCCATGTGCCCTTTGGAACTCCCAGACGATTGACCATATACATTCCTCTACAGAAACCTGGTTCTCCCTCTCAGGCTACTGTGGCCCTTGCACACAGTTCCTCCAGAATCACAAGGTCAGAAGGAGGGGTGCACATGCTTCTTCTTTCTTGCCACTTCTGTATCATTTCTCCTTCATTCAAGCCCAGGCCTTTCTTTCTCCATGCTCCATTCAATGTATTTTTGCTACCTTCTCCTGCTCCTTCTTCCTGTTACCTCCCAATTCTCTGTGTCATTTCCTCAAATTTTAAGAAATGAATTTAGTAGTAGCTGGCTTACCCCATTCCTTGTTATTATCTCCAGGCACTTCATTATTCATACAGATGACCTCTTTAACAACCTGACCTCTTAATTACTCAATCTCTTCCATTACTATAGCACCCTTCTTCACCTCTATTCAGCTACATACCAAGCACGACCACACCTTAGACCTCTCAGAAGGTACAGAACTTTCAATATCTTTTCCTGACCACAGCCTCCTATCCTTCTAATTCTTCCAGTCTCTCATTCCCACTAAATGTTCATTTCACCCTTTAGGTTCCCATTCCATGGCCCTCACTTGGATTCCTTTTGTTTCCATGATTTGCCAGTTTGGTGTCTCTCTAGCTCCAACTTGAGAGACTCTTGCCTTTATGATTATACTCAGCTCCCAGATGGCATACTTTCATCCCTGCATAACCTCTAACATAATTTTTTTTCTGCTCTTGCTTGAAGACTGCTTAGCATTGCTGGAGAAAGTCAAGAAGTTGGACTTCTTTAATCCATTACAAATTGATGATAGACACTCATGTTGGACCTTAATATTTGGCCCTCATTGATTCCTCTCAGCCCTCATCTCTTCGTTTTTCTTCTTACCACTAATTGTCTTCCCTCCCAACAGATGATCTGGCCTTTTACTTCACTGAGGACATTTGATGTGAGTTCATCCAGTCTTCTTTCATCGCACAAATTCAGCATTGTTCTTTTTTTCTCCTTTCTAGCTACAGAAGAGAGACTGAGACATCTTTGCTCCCCTTCCATTATGCTTTCTCTTGGGCCTTGATCTAGCAGCCATTCCCTTTCTCTTAAAAAAGGCTATCTTTTATTTTTGTACCACCTTTGGTTCCCAATAGACTCCTTTTCTTCCTTTAATTAGAGTGTAATCTCTTACAACAAAGAATAAAATAAAGAAAAACTAATCCCACCAGTTAAGTCCAGTCATATGTGCAGTGCTCCCCATCCATAGCTCCTACCCTTGTCCAATTATATGCCAATAAATTTAATGCTCTAAGCAAAATGGAAGAATACTTACAAAAATATAAACTGTCCAGATTAACAAAAGAGGAAATCGAATATCTAAAGCAAACTACTTTAGAAAAAGAAAATGAACAGGCCGTAAATGAAATTCCCAAGAAAAAAAGCATGAGGACCAGATGGATTTACAAGTGAATTCTACCCAATATTTAAGGATCAATTAATTCCAATATCAAAGAAATTATTTGGATTGACAGTCCAAAAAAGAGTCCTCCCAACCTTTTTTAAATGAAATAAATATGTTATGTAAACCAGGAAGAACAAAACCAGAGAAAGAAAATGACAGGTCAATTTCACTAATGAATATTGATGCAAAAATCCTAAATAAAATGCTAGCTAGAAGATTACAGCAAAATCACAAAGACCAAACAGGATTTCTACTAGGAATTTCAATAGAAGGCAAACCATTAATGCAATTCATTGTATGAATAACAAAAGTAACAAAAATCATATGATTCTCTCAATAGATGCAGAAAAAGCTTTTGACAGAAGACAACACTCATTCCTATTAAAACACTTGAAAGCATGAGCATAAATGGATTTTCCCTTAAAACAAGAAGCCTCTACCTAAAACCATCAGTGAGCATCATCTGTAACAAGGATAAGCCGATTATCACCACTCTCATTCAGTATTGTACTAGAAACACTAGCAAGAGCAGTAAGAGAAGACAAAGAAATGGAAGGAATCAGAATGGGTAATGAGGAAATAAAACTCTCTTTTTGTGCACCAGATGATGGTATACTTGGAAAATCCTAGTGATTCAACTAAAAAATTAGTTGATACAATAATTTTTAGCAAAGTGGCAAAAATTTGTTTTAGCTAAGTAAAGTAAACCCATATAAATCATGAGTATTTTTATTTATTACCAACAAAGACCTGCAAGAAGAGATGGTAAGAGATATTTAATTTAAAATAACTAGACCAGATGAAATACCTTAGAGCATGCCTGCTAAGACAAACCCAAGAACTACAGGAACATCATCACAAAACAGATTTAAATAATTGGAAAAATATTAATTGGCCATGGGTGGGCTGAGCTAATATAACAAAAATAATAATTCTGTCTAAATCACTTACTCAGTGTCATCCCAATTAAACTAACAGAAATCACTTTATAGAGCTAGAAAAAATAATAACAAAATTCTTCTGGAAGAACAAAAGGTCTAGAATATCAAGGGAATTAATGAAAAGAAATGCTAGGGAAGGTGGCCTGGCCGTACCAGAGTTTAATCTGTATTACAAAGCAGCAGTCATCACAACTACTTGGTACTGGCTGAGGAACAGAATAGTGGATCAATGGAATAGATTGGGTACATGAGACTCAGCAGTCAATGACTACAGTCATCTACCGTTTGATAAACCCAAAGACTCCAGCTTCTGGGCTAAGAACTCACTATCTGACAAAAACTGCTGGGAAAACTAGAAAACAGTATGGCAGAAACTGGGCATAGACCAACATCTTACACTGTATATCAAAATAAGGTATAAATGGGTGCATGATCTGATATGAAGGCTGATACTGTAAGTAGTCTGGGAGAGCAAGGAATAGTGTGCCTATCAGATTCAAGGAGAAGGGAAGAATTTATGACCAAAAGAGAGAGAACATTATGATATTACCTTAATATTAAAGATCATGCCATTAAAAATTTAAAAAGAAACAGATGATATATCTCTCATGTGTATGGGTAGATGTTTTCTTAGCTAAACAAAAGACAAGAGGCAATTAGCAAAGAGAAAATAGATAACTTTGATTTCTTGAAACTGAAAAGCTCCAGCACAGATAACATTAATGCATCCAGGATAAGAAGGGAAGTGGTAAAATGGGAAAGATAATTTTATATAAGGGTTTTGTACCCAAGATTTATAAACAGTTCATACATACATACACACACACATATAAAATATATATGACTAATAGCCATTCCCAGTAGGGAAATCTTCTCATATCTCTTCATTAAAGTCACGCTTTGTCTTTAGAATCTTGTTACATTCCCTTTTGATTGTATTGGTGTAGAATTCAGGAAATCATCAAAGAACAAACAGTTCTCAAAAGAACTGCAAAATGTTTTCAGTTACATGAAAAAATGCTCCACATCACTAATAAGATAAATGCAAATCAAAACAACCCTGCGGTTTCACCACACATCCCACCACACATAAAAAATTACCCCCAAATGGCAATAGTCAATGTTGGTGGGGTTGTGAAATGATAAAGACGTTAATAACTTGTTGGAGCTGGGAAATAGTACAACCATTTGGGAAAGCAATTTGGAATTATTCAAATAAAGTAATTAAAACATCCATGCCCTTTGAAATAAAGTCTCCATTAACTGCATTTGTATCCCAAGGAAGTCATCAATAAGAAGAAGGTCCCCATGTATTACAAAATGTTTATAGCAGCACTTTTGGTGACAGCTAAAAACTGGAAACAAAGTAGATGCCCATGATTTGGGGACCAGATAAACAAATTGTGGTACTAGAATGTTATGGGATATATTACTGTGCTGTAAGAAATGATCAATGTGATGACTACAGAGAAGCCTGGGAAGATCTATATGAACTGATGCAGAGGGAAGTAGGCAAAGACAAGAAAATAATCTACATAGGAACTGCAATAGTGGCAATGGAAAGAATTCTACACCGATACAATCAAAAGGGAATGTAACAAGAATCTAAAGACAAAGCGTGACTTTAATGAAGAGATATGAGAAGATGCCTCCAACCTAAGCCCCCTTTTTATTTTAAAAATGGATGTAGTAATATTTTTCCCAATTGCATGTAAAAACAATTTTTAACTTTTTTTTAAATTTTGAGTTCCGAATTGTCTCCCTCCCTCTCACCCTTCCCTGAGCCAGTAAAGCAGTTTGAGATATATATATATATATGTTGGTGGAGTTGTGAACTGATGCAACCATTCTGGAGAACAATTTGGAACTATGCCTAAAGGGCTACCAAAAAAATGTATACCTTTTGACCCAGCAAGACCACTTCTAGGGCTGTATTCCAAAGAGATCATACAAGTGGGAAAAGGACCTGTATATACAAAAATATTTATAGCAGCTCTTTTTGTGGTGGTGAAGAGCTGGAAATTGAGAGAATGCCTATCAATTGGGGAATGGCTAAACAAGTTGTGGTATGTGAACGTATTGGAATACTATCATGCTATAAGAAACAAGGAGCAGATGAACGTCATAATAACCTGGAGAGACTTATATAAACTGATACTGAATGAGGAGAGCAGAACTAGGAGAACTTTGTACATGATTACAGACACATCATATGTGTGACAACCAACTTTGCTAGACTGGGCTCCTTTCAGCAATGCAAGGTTAGAAGACAACTCCAAAAGACTCATGATAGAAAGAGAAAGAGCTGCTGAGTCTGAATGCAGACTGAAGCAAACTACCTGCTCTCTTTTTTGTTTTGTTTCCTCTTTCATTGTTCATTCCATGGATTATAATTCTTCTTTACAACTTGACTAATGGTTAGTGTGAAGGTATTTGTAGAACCTATATTGGATTGCATGCTGTCATGGTGGGGGGAGGGGAGAGGAAACGGGGGAGAAAATTTGGAACTCAAGGACTTGTGGAAGTGAATGTTGTAAACCAAAAGTAAATAAATAAATTTTTAAAAATAAAAAAAATCTATCCAAGGAATTAATGAAAAAAAAAAGTAAAGGGAGGAGGCCCAGCAGTACCAGATTTTGTTTTTTTTAATTTTTAAAAATTAATTTGTTTATTTACTTTTAGTTTACATCATTCAGTTCCACAATCCTTTGAGTTTCAATTTTTCTTCTCTTCCCTCTCCCCTCCACCCCCCATGGCAGCATGCAGTCAAACACAGGATCTACAAATACCTTCACATTAAACATTAGTCAAGTTGTAAAGAAGGATTATAACCAATGGAATGAGCAATGAGAAAGAGGAAACAAAAGGAAACAAGAAAAAGAAAGAGAGCAGGTTGTTTGCTCCAGTCTGCATTCAGACCCAGCAGCTCTTTCTCTGGGTGTGGACAGCTCTTTCCATCATGAGTCTTTTGGGGTTGTCTTCTAACCTTGCATTGCTGAAAGGAGCCCTGTCTATCAAGGTTAGTGGTCACACATACGATGTGTCTGTGACTGTGCACAGATTTCTCCTGGTTCTGCTCTTCTCATTCAACATCAGTTTATATGTCTCTCTAGGTTATCATATCATGTTCCTGCTGTCTGCTCCTCATTTCTTACAGCACAATAGTATTCCAATACACTCATATACCACAACTTGCTCAGCCGTTCCCCAATGGATGGGCATCCCCTTGGTTTCCAGTTCTTTGCCACCACAAAAGGAACTGCTATAAATATTTTTGCAGTACCAGATTTTAAACCATATTATAAGGTGGTAATTATCAAAATTATCTGGCTAAGAAATAAGCGTAGATATGCAATACACAGCAGTAAATGACTATAGTAATCTTGTGGTTAATATATGCAAAGATCTAAGCTTTTCGAATAAGAACTCACTATTTGGTCAAAATTGCTGGAAGAACTGGAAAGCAGTCTGGCAGAAATTGGGTACAGACCAATATCTTATGCCATTTACCAAGACAAAGTCAATAAGTATATATGACCTTAAAGGAAGATATTATAAGTAAATTAGAGGAGCATGGAGCATATTACCTATCAGATTTATGGATAAGAATCTGGGAATAAACAAGAGAGAGACCCTTGTGGGATGTAAGATGGATAATTTTGATTACATTAAATTAAAAAGTTTTTGTATAAGTAAAACTAATGTAGTCAAGAGTATAAGGAAAGCAGAAAGTTGGGGGAAAATTTTTATAGCCAGTTTCTTTTATGGCCTTATATCTTCTTCACATTAAAATAGAGAACTGAGCCAAATTTATAAGAATATGAATCATTCTTCAATTGTTAAATAGCCAAAGGATATGAACAGGCAGTTTTTGGAAGAAGAAAGCAAAGTTATAAAGTCATATGAAAAAATGCTCTAAATTGTTATTGATTAGAGAAATGCAAATTAAAACAACTCTGTGATACTATCTCACACCTATCAGATTGGCTAAAATGATAGAAAGGGAAAATGATCCATGTTGGAGAGGATGTGGAAAAATTGGGACACTAATGAATTGTGGGTGGGATTGTGAACCAATCCAACCATTTTGGAAAGCAATTTGGAATTATGCCCAAAGAATTATAAAACTGTGTATTCCCTTTGACCTAGCTATTCCACGATTAGGTCTGTTTCCCAAAGTGATCAGGAAAAAAGGAAAAGAACTTATATGTTCTAAAATATTTCTAGTAGCTCTCTTTATGGTGGAAAAGAACTGGAAAGTGGGGGGATACCCATCAACTGCAGAATGACTGAACAAGTCATGGTTTGCGATTATGATGGAATACTGTTGTGCTGTAAGAAATGATGAGTATGCTGGTTTTAGAAAAACATGGAAAGACTTGAATGAAATAATGCAGAGTGAAACAAGAAAATGTTGTATACAGAAAACCACAAATTAACATTATCTATGTTGTATTTTTATTGATTTTGTTAAAAATTTCCTTTTAGATTTGAATTTAGTTGGTGCAGCACTGTTTTGGAGGCATGCAGGTTCCTTGTTTGACATCTCTGGCCCAGAGGGTAGTAGTATAGCTAGATGGATTCAGGTCTATGTAGAATTCCAAAATTTTGTGATCTGTCATGGGAGAGATTAAAGATGCCAGGGAAAAAGATAAGGGAATTGTTGCTAGAGCAAGGTCACAGAGGAGATGGGTGGATAAGACTGAGATGGGGGTGGGATGTGACAGGCTAGCAAAGAAGAGGGCCACTTCTTCTGAGACTGAAGGGACAGAGGAAAGAAGAGGTGAAGACATTGAGGGGAGGAAAAAGTAGAGCTTAATTCCCAGCTGACAGCTTTAATTTTCTCCAACTAAGTTGGAGGTGAAGTTATCTACTAAGAATGGGGAGGGAGGGGAAAAAGGAGGGAGTGGAGTTGGGGTTTTAAGAGATTTGGAATAGCTGCTTTGGGAAACATGAAAAGCACTTTGCCTTGCAACATTAAGAGCCCCTGTTGGGGTCAAATAGTCCAAGTGTGTAGTGGCCAAGTCAGCCAGATTTCTGGCTGTCCCAGCAGCTCTGGGTAGTTTGGGATTAAGGGGGCTAGGGGGAGGCTAGATGATAGGAATTAGCCATGGCTGAGAGTTAGTGGGGGCACAAACAGGAGATTGCCAGGAGACTAGCCTACCATGTAGATCAGTGAACTCCAAAGTGGGGGCCATAGCTTGACCCCAAGGAGTGTGTGATTAATCAGTTGGTGAGGGTTTGAAGATGGTCACATTCCACCTTCACAGCTGTGACCCATCTAGGTGCGTGGCTCCCGCCTAACCACGTCTGCCTTATCTCCTCAGTCTTATCTACTTGGGCCCCTCCTTCCCTCTGTTGTGGAAGCTCCACCTTTCTGGGTCACAAACTGTTCCCTCTGAGCTAGTCTAACCTAGCCATTATCCAGGGGGCATAGCTGCAGGCTGGGATAGTGTAAGTAAGTGTCACCGAATGGATGAGTTGCTGTCTTCATCATGGTCTCCTTTAATTATCTTTCCTCCCAAATTCACCTCCTTTCTACACTTCCGTATTGTGTCAAGGACATTAGCTTCCATGGGAGACTACCCACATCCATAGCTTTGACTTCTTACTCTCCCTCACCTCACGTATCACTTTAATGGCAAATCTGGTCATTTTGTCCTCCCCCAGTCTCCTTCTCTCCGCTCACAGAGCTGCCACCCCAGTTCAGCCTCTCATCGCCTCCCCTATGAGGTCTTTCCTTACTCAGATTCACCCTAGATGCTACTGCCAAAGTGATTCTTCTTAAGCACAGATCTGACCATGAGACTCTCCTCTTTGGCTGATCTCAGTGGCTTCCTATTGCCCCTGGAATAAAGTGTTGTTTCATCTTTATCTCATCCTTTCAAAGTTTTACAACAATATAATTATGAATGCAGCAGTACATGTATATAATTTCAGAATATTTTTTTTTGCATGAGCAGAAAGGTTTGGAGACCACTGAATTTAGACAGGTTTCAGGAATCTGAAGTCTCCCTCTTGCTTGTTGGCTCCCAACAACAAACAGTGGAACCTTGGGATTCAGGTTTTTCCCCATTGCCTCAGACTCTGCTCCTCTTTGCTCCACTTTCCTCTCTTCACCTTCCTCTGGGCCTGAACACAATGGTTCAAAAAGCAGCTTTGGAATTTTCTCTTTCTTGACTAACAAGGGCAAGCCTGGGTCCTTTAATCTACTAATAGACCTTATATTCGTGGTAGCTGGCACCTTGGTTACTCCCAGTTAGCATCTGTACTCCAGCAGTGATTCCCACATAAAGATGCTCAACTCTCCTTGGTGTTGGCCCCTCCTTGCAGGTGCCTCTGGAGCAGTGGGGGGGGGGGGGACTGTGCAGCTCTTGGCTCCTGCAAGGATTTTGTTTCTGGTCTCAACAAATTGAGGCTGTGATCAAAACTAGCCTGAATGGTTACAACAGAACCTTGATTTCTCTAAGAAAAAGGGTTGAGTGCTAATTAGTACTCTTGGTTTCTTTGAAACGGTGAAGGGTACACATAGTAAACTGATATGAATAAGGCTGTATAAAATGTTACCCTCTGAATTGGTTATTAAGATACCAGGACTGAAGAAACCTTGTCTGACATAGGGTCTGTAGAGAACATTAGAGCTGGGAGACACTTGGAGAGATTCTTTGGTTCAAAGCACGTACACCCCCCCATGCCCATTGACACCCAACATTTCCATTTCCTTAGCCCTCACCTAGAGGAATAATCCTGAAGTATTTATGCCTAACATATGCCTAACATCCCTGCCTAGCACCAGGATGCTAGTTTGGATTCTGTGACGTTTGGATTCATTGAGGGTCTGCTCTTTGCCACCTGGTGCCCTTTTAAGAAAATTCCTTATGGAAGCCCGTGGTGGAGGAGATTCAATTGCAATCAGCTGGGTCTTGTTGGGGGAAAAGGTTTTTTTTTTAACTGCAGGGCTCAATCAGCAGAGGGAGAGGTAGTGGAGGCATCTTGGGAAACTAGAGGCTGAAGTGTGTCAAAGTTGTCCCCTGTGTTGGTTGAGGGAGCAACTGCTTAGAGGGGAAGAAGAGAGGAAAACGGTGGAGGTGGGCTAGGAGCCTAGAGAGCTTTTGCTCACAAAGTGCTGGAGCAAGTCCTTTCTTCTGGGGCTGGCAAGCCTGTCCTGATCTTCCAAAGCCTGGTAATTTTTCCTTCATCTAGTCTAAACAGAATATTTTGTACTTGTAGAAGTTCATATTTATTTGTGAATGTGGCCAAAGCCCCTAGTAAACCCAACGTTACTTCAGGGTAGGTCTCCTTTTGCTGATTGATTGGTTTCTTCCCCCTTCTGTCCAGTGAGGCTCATTGCACATGGGAGGTTCCTAATAGTGGTTGACAAAGCTAGGTGGCCCAGTGGCTAGAACCTTGGACTTGAAAAGGCCTTGAGTTCTGATTCTGCCTCAGACGCTTCCTTAGCAAGTCATTTCACTTCGGTCTCAGTTTCCTCATCTGTAAAATGGAGATAACACCTGCCTCCTCCTTGAGTTGGTGTGAGGGTCAAATGAGATGATATTTGTAAAGCCTTCATTTGTTCAATTACCTCCAGCTCTTTGGGACAAAAACTCTTCTTCTTGGCAAAGATCCTGGACTGGTTGGCTATTTCCTTCACCAGCTCACTTTATAGATGAGGAACTGAGGCAAACAGGGGCAAGTGACTTGGCCAGGGTCGCCCAGCTAGGAAGTATTTGAGTCTGAATTTGAACTCTGGAAGATGAGTCTTCCTGACTCTGGGCCCTGTACTTTATCTATTGAGGCACCACCGATTGGCAAACCTTAAAAACCTCTATAAATGTTAGCTCCCCTTAACTAGCTGGCTCTCTGGGCTGCTGTTAGAAGTGTTTAAGGAAAAAAAAAAAAGAAGTGTTTAAGGGCTGAGCACCCAGTTTAGTTGCAGCGGGAGGATGGCCACCATCATTTTCCAGTATCCAGTGAAGGGGGCCATCTGAAGAGACTGTCACCGATTTTCCCAAACTGCTGCTTGAACTTTAGACAATGTACAATTGAGGACCACATGAAAGAATTGTTCACTTTGGAGCAAGGCTCCTGTTGGCAGGCTTCCTTGTTTCCAGCAGGAATAAGGGGCTGCATTCAATGCTACTCAAGGGTTGTACAGTAATGGAACAGGTAGCCATCTGCAAGTCTTGGAGCTGGCCCTTGGAGTGGAGCCTGTGTGCATTGAGTGTCTGGCTGGAAGAGCTGGCTTTGCTGTAAAGAGGGGAAAATCTGAAAAAGAATTTAGCCAAATTCGCCTTATCCACGGTGTTCCCCTTTTCATTCTAAGCAATTATTGGCTCTCTTGCTCTCTCAGGCTGGTGCTCCAGGGAATTTTCAGCGAGCAGTCACGTGTATCCAACGCTGTAAAGATATGCTGATGAGCCTGCCCCAAGTGGTGAGTGAAATCTCCACTGTTTTGTGTTTGTGTGAATTTTTTTTAAAATTTTAAACTTAAACACAAAATGAGAAGAGAAAAAAGCCTAAACATTGCCATGTACATAGCAGATCATGAGCGGATTCAATATAAAATAATAAACTTTCATTTTCATTTCAAGAAAACCAATATAATAAATACTACACATTGTTTTCCAAGCTACCCAGCTTTTCTTTGCTTTCTTGTTGGTTTTCTTTTGTTCTCTGCTATGCACTTCTCAGCTTTTATTTTCAAAGCTGGCTGCCTTTCCCCTCTTCTCAGATACACTCCCCCCTCCCCTTCCCCGGCCTTTTACAAAGGCTCCTAGCTACTTCCTGAGGCTGTCTGAAGATTTCTGTTATTGTAAATGCCTAGATTTGGAGCTTGTTTACTAAGGGTGAGCTAATTAAGAACAAATTAAAAATAGGTAAGTTCTTTGCTTCCCCTTTTCTCATGAAACCAGAACACACTTCTAAATTTCATGCCCCCCTGAAGCAATGGTGGTTGGGGGCAATTATGAGCAGTTATTGGCATCTCTGGGCTGAGGCCTGGACGTTGCAATTCAGAGGTGTGCTCAGCTTGGCAGGTCTGGCCCATCCTCGTGGCTGGACTGTATGTACTACAATGAGGATGTTAGAGAAATTTCCTTTGGGAATCTTCTTCCCTTTTCTTCTTCATCTTCTGCCCACTCTCCACTGACGACCACCCCCCCCACCCCCTTTCCCCCACCCAGGGTGTGCACTTGTCGCAGAGGGTATGGAATGTGGGGGTGCCTGTTCCAAGGTAGGGCTTCCCAGAAAGGGCTGCTCTGCTTCATGGTTTAAAAAGCCTATAGGGATCCTAATAGATTCTTTGAAAAATGTGTTGCTATTTTTAACATTCTCTTTAGTTCCAGATATGTCCCTCTGTGCTTGGCCTCCCCAGACAGCCCCATGCGTCAGTGGGGCCCCGCACCTTGTACCTCCCTTGTACAAAGGGAGGTGCATTTTCCCAGCTCTTCCTTGGAGTCGTCTGGTCCCAAAACATTCTTTCCTCCATTCCACTTGATTCCTGATATGCATCTGTGAAACCAAGAGATCAGACTGGCTGCTTGCTGAGGTCTCTCCAGCTCTGAGTCTAGGCACCAAGGATGTTAGAATGATGGTCATATTCCATACAGAGCTTACGATGTGCCAGACCCTCATTTCCTACAGACTTAGTGCTGGGACATCTTGAAACACTGGGACACCTTCAAGAACTTTGGCTGCGCCTCCCTTTTTAGCTATGGCTGTCCTTGAGGATATTTTTCTGCCATTTCTTGCATGCAAGTGTAGCCGGTGTAAGAGTTCAAAATCCTTTTCCTAAGTCCCACTTGCATCAAAGTGTCAGTCCTCTAGAGCTGGGCTATGTCTCCTCTGGGTTCTAGCATTACCCCCTGAGGGTTTAGAAACTTCTTTCGAATACTCTTGGGTCAAGCCCCCATTCCAGTGTGTTCTTCCCAATACCAAATAACAGTTATAGTTAACGTCTCCCTTGGGGAGGGAAAGAATGGACGCCATAGACAGAAAAAAAAGCTGCATCATATCCATGGTCACATGTTTGCCCAGGTAAGGGGAAAAAAAGTCTTGAGACTGGAAGCTTACAACACTCCTTACTGCAATGTAGCAGAGAGGAGTGGGGGAGGGAGAGAAGTAGATGGCTGGGTGGAAGGAGGGAGGGAGGGAGGGAGAGAGAAACAGAAAAGCAGGGGAGGGAGACAGACTCACTTTGACTCATTAGTGACTTTTGAATGTGCACCCAAATTGTGGTTCAGCAGCCAGTCAAAAGCCTATTTCTTCCCTACATGGTTAGTATACTGGAAAAAGTTAGAGAATGCTGTCCCTGCATATGCTTTGAAGCCCACGAGCTCAGAAGGGCTGGGCTCAGCCAGTCCCCTGTTACCCAAGTCATTGCTGGTAGTGCCTTTTGGGAATCCGACATTTGGGATCCTACTGAGATCGCGGTGTGCCATGATTCATGTCCAAGGAGCATCGTATGGACAACATGAGAGCGACGAGATGGGCTGAGGTGTGAGGGAGCAGGGAAAGGACTGGGATTTTCTAAATGCCATCTGGTCTTTCTCCTTGATTCTGGGTCCAGTTCATTGTGTATCTCTGGGACCTCTCCACGGTATATATTGCTGGACTAACTCAAACTGCTTCTCATCCAACTGCATGCTCTAATCCAGGTATTAGAGTATCATGGACTTAGGGGCCCTATAGGGGCCCTTAGAAGCCATCTGGCCTTAACTTCCCCATCTTACATTGGGGACACTGAGGTCCAGAAAACGGAAGTGACTTGCTTCAGGCAGTAAGTGCCTTAACCTCCAAATCCAGCATTCTTTCCATTATATCCCATAAAAAATAGACCAAAAGCCTGCTGATGTTGTGGGCTTGGTGCACCTGCAGGATAACCCTCCCAGCACTGTTGAGAACATGTGTGTCAAGTGCATTTTTCCCTCTTAAGTTTCACATTAATAAGCAGAAGATAGTTGGATAGAACCCTTTCTGTGATTTTACATTCTGCCTCCTAAGGATCTATTGTGAAAGATTCATGAAGAATATCTTTAAGTATCTGAAGCTCTCTTGTGGGCGGTAGGGAAGGGGGGTGGCCTCCAAAGGATAACTAGAAACAATGGGTAGAAACTGCAAAACAGCAAAGTCAAGCTTGATTTCAAGACAAAGGTCTTAATGCGTCCAGTTGTGGGATGTGTCAGGGCAGCCTAGGGGGGCAGTGGATTCTCTCTCATTCGAGATCCCTGAGTGGTCTGAGTGACCCATTGGCAGGTTTGTTGAAGTGAGAGCCTTTTTCTGCTACAGATTGAGCTAGGTGGCTCTCTAGTATCTGTGTCACTTTGCTATTTGGTGATTCTGACAAGGAATCTTGTATGATCCCAGCCTGTGCTTGGGAGCCCAATTAGCGCATGTTGCTGCTGACGGCTCTTGAACTGTAATGGTGAATTTGGCATTATCTTGATTAAAAATTCACAGAGCCCAAGAGGTCAAAACAATTCATCAGAGACACTGTTTCTGTTTGAACACTGTAATGTTAATGAAATCAGAAGATCTTCCATGCCCCTTTCTATTGGCACCTACTGAAGGCACTTGGCACCTCAAAGGCTTAGCTCCTTACTTCCAGTTAACTCCTTAGGAGTAATCACAGCTGGAGTTG
>CM053602.1:1877695-1906066 GCA_028646575.1 Pseudocheirus occidentalis | reverse complement strand
AGAGACTAATTGTATGTCCTTCCTTCCTATCCCGCCCCCCCTTGTTCTATTCTCTACCCTGTCCCAGTCCCTTTACTGAAGTGTGTGCTTCCAGTAACCCTCCCCCTGACCCTGCCCTCCCCTCCATCATCCTGCCTCTGATCCCCATCCCCCCTACTCTCCTGTGTGGCAAGATACCCAGTTTAGAGTTTGTCATTCCTTCCCTAAGCCAAATTAAATGAGAGTAAGGTTGACCTGTTCCCTTTTGCCTTTCTGTTCTTCCCCTCCATTGTAACAGTTATCCCTTGCCTCTTCTATATGGGATGATTAACCCCATTTTGTCTCTCGCTGTCTCCTCTCATTCTAGTTCTCTCCCACCTCAGAATTTCACCTTTTAAAGTATCATTCCTTCCTATTCAATTGATTCTGTGCCCTCTATGTACACATATATACACATACTTAGATATATATTTACACACACACATATATATATACCCTCTTACATAGACATATGTGTATGTATATGTATATATACATTTGTCTTCTCTTCACCTATCCTCATACTGAGAAAAGTTCCATAAGTTACAATTATTGTTTTCCCACATTGGCATGTAAATAGTTCAACTTTGATAAGTTCCTTATAATTTCTTTTCCATGTTTACCTTCTCATGTTCTTGTATTTGAGTGTCAAATTTTTTTTTCAGTTCTGTTTTTTTCAGTAAGAATGCTTGAAAGTCCTCCACCTCACTGAATGACCATATTTTTCCCTGGAACATTAAACTCAATTTTGCTGGATAGGTGATTCTTGGTTTTAATCCTAGCTCCCTTGATTTCTGGAATATCATATTCCAGGCCCTTTGATCCCTTAATGTAGAAGCTGCTAGATCCTGGGTTATCCTAATTGTGTTTCCACAGTATTCAAATTGTTTCTTCTTGGCAGCTTGCAATATTTTCTCCTCGATCTGGTATAATGAACTTCTTAAGATAAAGTGCACTATCTATGAGTACTGTGAGGAGGGGGAATCAGTCTTAATTTTTCACATAGGTTGGAGGTTTGGACCAATGAGGTGAAAACTGACAAAATGTTTGCCAGTGCTATGGAGGATGTCCAGTGCAAACAGAAGAGGGATTCCCCATAGATGATGAGGTCCTGCAGATATGTCTGCTCACAAATGACTGCAATTACAAATTATCTTGATTGCATAAAGTTCCAGAACACTGGAGAACCTCATAAGATTCATAAATCCTCAAGAATTCAGCCTAACTGCCCAAATATGAAAAAAAGCGATACATAATGACTATATGTGATTGGATGGACAGTCCATAGAGTTAGCCCACAGGCATATATATCTGGTACAAAACAGTGTAGCTAGACAATGAATTGGGACCCAAATTTAACAGGAAGGAGAGAGTAGACTGGACTGCCTTTGGGAAATTATATAGTATTTTTAATGACAACTCCACTGCCTTCCCCTTTCCCTCCCCAAACCAGTCCATGAAACAAAGGCTCATCTCAAAACCAATGTTATTCTGGTGATTTTGTATAGCTGTGAGTCATGAAACACCAGTCTCTAAAGAATTAAATCCATGGGTCACCCGAGGTACAACAGAGAGGCACATAGTAGGCATGAGCTGGCTGCAACATACTAGCCAGGCCAAACTACACACCAGAAGTAGCATAAAGGAGGTAAGGCTAGCTATGTAGTGGGGATGAGAAATAACTGATGAGTCCACATGCTCCACTGATATTTCTTCCACACAATGTAAAGAAATCTAGAGCAAAAGTTCTTAACCTAGCAACTGTGAACTTGTGCTTTTCGAAATAATATTTTGAGAAATGTACTTGGTTTCTTTTGCAATCTTATGTTCTTTTGTCTTGTGCTTTTAAAGACATGGTTGTGTGCAGGGGTGCAGTCCTATGTTTCATTAGACTGATTGCCCAAGGCAGGGGCCAAGAAACCAACAAAGTGGCAATATGTTGGTGTAAAGGAGGGCTTCCTGCTAGACCCCATGTGGAGGGCAATGGGATATAGAAAAGGCACATAGGGTAAGAAGGCATAAATGTACTGTAATCCATGCCAAAAGGAGATCCTAATTCATGAAAGAAATCAGGAAATATGAATAAAAATGTGAACAATACAACAGGGTCTTAAGGACTACTTGGCCAAAGGCCACACACAAGCTGCTCCACATGTTGAAGGTTTGTTCACTCAGGGATATATACTGAGTACCCAACTTTCTGCTCTCTGACCCAAGCGAAATAATCATATTCGTTAAGTTCCATCCACTCAGAATTATCACTGAATTTTTCCTGGCAGAACATTCTCTAGGGTTTTGTCCAATCATGTTTCTATTTCAAATGTTTTCTACTGTTTCTCCAATGTTTCTATTGTCTAATATACAATAAGATCTCACTAATTAGGAATTTTTCCTGTGTGTATTCTTGGCCTGGTGATTTCATCCCATTGTTCTTCCTTATTCATATTCATGCCATCTTGAAACAACTCGTCTCTTCCTTAGATCCTTCAAACACATTTTACAATGGTTCTCATGTCTTTTCCATCATTTGGAGAGGAAGTTATGATATTTTTAGCTTTTTTCCCCATCTATTTTACTCCATCCATCTCGGCTATCCATTTCTGTCTCGAATTTTATTAATCAAGGGAAAGAAGTCTTCGTCAGACAAAATGGCCACCCCAGGAAGATGGCTTGCTAGCTGACACTGCTATAAAGCCCTACTTGCCCATAGGAATGGAGCTGAATACATTAGAAGAGGGAGAACAAACACATAGAAGGAAACTGTCATTAATATTGACTGGGATAGGGATATTTTTACCCTGAAAAAAAGAGTCAGAAGTAAATCAGTGTTAACTCCTTTTTTTTAATAGACACAGAAGTTGTTTTACTTATATAATAAAGAACATATCAAAGACTTATAGCCTAGTTTATATAGAGAGTAAAGAGAATCTTCTCTTTCAATGAGCCAACATCTTCCCAAAGAAACCTATCTAATGATTCAGACTCATGATCTCAGAGTCTGAGAGGCTCCCTTCCCCTACTAGAGAAAACAACTCAGAGTTCAGTTGAGTCAGGCAACATCCTGTGCAGGGGCCTTTGACTTTGCCCAGGAACCTATGCAGTCCTGGCAATTCAAAGACAAGAAAACTAGGGTCTGAAAGAAGGCCTTTACCCAAGGTGCCATAGCTAGGATGCAAAGTGGGCCATTTACCCAGGACTTGACTCCAAGTGCTCTTTCTTTTTTTTTTTAATTGACTTGTTTATTTACTTCTAGTTTACAAGATTCAGTTCCAGAATCACTTGAGTTTCAGATTTTCTCCCCTTCCTTCCTCCTCCCCGCCCCATGGTGGCATACAATCATGTATAGGATCTGCAAATACTTTCACATTGTACAATATAGTCTGGTTGTATAGAAGGGTTGTAACCAATGGAGTGAACAGTGGGGGGAAAAAGAAAGAAAGAAAACCAAACATGAAAAAGAATGGTAGCATGTGTTGCTTCAGTCTCCATTTAAACTCTGGTCTTTCTAGATCTTTCTCTGAATGTAGACATCTCCTTCCATCCCGAGACTTGTAGAGTCTTTTAATTGTGCGTTGCTGAGAAGAGTCCAGTTCATCAAGGTTGGTCGTCACACATATGATGTATCTGTGACTGTGTACAGATTTTTCCTGGTTCTGCTCTTCTCACTTAGCATCAGTTTGTATAAGCCTCTCCAGGTAATTATGAAGTCCATCTCCTTCCCATTTCTTATAGCACAATAGTATTCCATTACATTCGTGTACCATAACTTGTTCAGCCATTCCCCGATTGATAGGCATCCCCTAAATTTCTAGTTTTTTGCCACCACAAAGAGAGCTGTAATAAGTATTTTTGTACATATGGGTCCTTTTCCCACTTCTATGATCTCTTTGGGATACAACCCCAAAAGTAGTATGTATTACTAGGTCAAATGGTATGTAATTATTTATAACCTGTTGGGCATAGTTCCAAATTGCTCTCCAGAATGGTTGTATCAGTTCACAGCTCCACCAACAATGCATTAGAGTTCCAATTTTTCCACATCCTCTCCAGCACACCAAGTGTTCTTTCTATCATACCATAGAAGCTACTTGCTTTAAATCTCTGTCTTGAAGATGTGAGGCCCTAGACCTTGAGTAAACCACAGATTCAATTAGGTTGGCCCCACGCTAAAGTCCAGCAAGGGACTGTGGAAAGCTGGAGCCTGGCCCAAAACAACAACACAGAGCTGTCTACCAAGTTGGAGGCCACAGAGTCGTAATTATGTGTGACCTTCCCCACAGTAATGAAGAACAGTTGCAGAATTTTATAGCTGTGCCATTGACGTATAGTTGAGGCTCTTTCATTATTGCTTAATCACCAAGTACCCATCCTCTTCCTCTTTTTTCTCCCAAACTATTTTCCTTTTCCACATTTCATATATTTTGCTATCTCCTCTTCAAAAATAAAAGTCTCCTTCTCATCTGTAAACTGCAGGATGCTTTTTGGGTGATCTGTAGCATCTATTTTCTCATTAGTGAAATCAATTGATTCCATATCAACTTGCTCTTGATCACTGTTAGATTTCTGACCCTTTAGATCTAGGAAATCTAAATCTGCTTTTCCACATTCACCACTACTAAGTTCTACACCAGAGCATGTGGCTGTTACTTTGTACAATGCTCCAGTTCTGCTCATCTCACTCAGCATCAGTTCATATAAGTCCCTCTAGGTTTTTCTGAAGTCCACCTGCTCATCATTTCTTATAGCGCAGTAGTATTCCATTACATTCACATACCACAACTTGATCAGTCATTCCTCAACTGATGGACAGCCTCTCAAATTTCCAATTCTTGGTCCCCACAAAAAGAGTTGCTATAAATATTTTTGTACAGGTGGGTCCCTTTGCTATTTTTATTATCTCTTTGGGATACAGACCCCGAAGTGACATTGCTGAGTCAAAGGGTATGTGCAGTTTTATAGCCCTTTGGGCATAGTTTCTCTCCAGAATGGTTAGATCAATTCACAACTCCACCAACAATGTATTAGTGTTCCAATTTTCCCATATCTTCTCCAACATTTATCATTTTCCTGTTTTGTCATATTAGCCATTCTGATAGATGTGATGTGGTATTTTGCAATGTGATTTGCATTTTTCTAATCAGTAGTGATTTAGAGCATTTTTTCACATGACTATAGACAGCTTTGATTTCTTCCTCTGAAAACTGCCTGTTCATATCCTTTGACCATTTATTAATTGGGGAATAATCAATGTTAATTTCCAAAGTCTTTTCTAGTTTACTATATTTCTCTTCAATGCTATATATTAATTTCTCATAGTCAAATTTTTGCATGACTTTTGAAGACAATTGAAGCTTACTTGGCATTATGGAAACTAAAATAATTTTATGGAACTTAAAAAATACTGATTGTTTGACTGCAACCAAGAGGCCATTAACAGCAGAGCAATGGTGTACAGTGTAGGAATCAAATCCTCTTTCTAACTCTCTCCATTCTCTTCTTCCTCTCTCTTCTCCAGCAGAGCTCAGTGTAGCAGAGCATCACAATTCATAGCATAGAGCCTTGCACAGAGCGGGCACTTACCAAAAGCTAATTGAAGCATTGTCTGCATTCTGTGCACTGTGCTACATGTTGAAGATACAAAGACAAATCCTCTGCTCTCAAGGGGTTTACATTCTATCAGAGAAGACAACACATATAAATACAAAGTCATTTCAAGGGCTAGTGGGAATCGAGAAATATCTTATGGGAAGGAGACAGCCTTTGGGTTCAAGTCTGATGGGCTGGAATCTTAGCTCTACAACTTGCTAACAGTGTGGCAATCCAACGTCATTAGGCCCAAGTTCCGTCATCTCATACAACTGGGGGTAGGGCAAGGTACATGAGGTGACTTTTTTTTTTAATTTAGTATTGTATTTTCCCCAATCACTTGAAAAACAATTTTCAACATTCATTTAAAAAATCGATTCACTCCCCATCTCTCTCATTGAGAAGGCAAGCAGTTTGATACAGGTTATACATGTGTAGTCATACAAAACCTATTTCCATATTAGTCATGTTGTAAAAAAAACAAAACAAAAAACATAGACCAAAATAAAAACCTAAGAAAAATAAAGTAAAAATGTATGCTTCGATCTATATTCAGATGCCCTCAGTTATTTCTCTGGGGATGGGGAGAGCATTTTTCATCTTAAGTCCTTCAGAATTGTCTTAGATCATTGTATTGCTGAGAAGAGCTAAGTTATTCATAGTAGATCGATATTGTTGTTACTGTTACAGTTTTCTCCTGGTTCTACTCATTTCACTTTGTATCAGTTCATGTAAATCTTTCCAGGTTTTTCTGAGAACATCTAGATGAGGTGACTTTCAAGAATACTTCAAACTCTTAAATCAATGATTGTCTGAGGATTCTGAAGTTTCAAATCTGGGTGACTGGAAAGATGGTAGTGGTTTTATCAAGATAAAGATGTTTGGAGAATAAGTCTTGACAGAAGGGACAGGTTATAGGGCCACAGAAAGGGAGTGAGTAAAAGTCAGAAGATAATCCTCTCCAAACTGATTTAGGCTCTTCTTCGTTCTTCACTAGGCCTCTATGTGGAATCTTTCAGGCTTGGCAGACCCTGCCAAAAAGTCCCAGGACCTCCTTTTGCCTCTAGGATGAAATTCCAACTTGTTTATGTGGCATTCAAGGGCCTGCCCAACCTGGCTCCACCAACCTTTCTAGGTTTATTGTGAGCCATGCCACTTTCCTTCATGCCCACTCTGACAGTCAAATTGCCCTACTTACTGTTCACCAGACAAGCCCACAAGTGAAAAAGCAGTGATTAAGTACCTGCTCAATGCCAGGCATCTAGCTAAGTTCGAGGGATACAAAGCAAAAACAGTCCCTGCCTTCAGGGAGCCCCCAGGCTGACCTTCCTTATCTCTACATGGGCCTCCAAGAACCCTGAGCATGTCAAGCCTTAGTTGGGGGGCAGGCCTGGAATCAATCATTTGCTCCTTAAAATCTCTAGTCACCTTCAAGATGCCTCCTCTAGAAGGCCTCTCCTGATGCTCCCAAAAGCTAGTGCTCTTACTTTGGGCTTTGGTCTTCACTGTTCTGTGTACATGCCGTTTCCACACATTACCAGCCCCCAGCAGGCAGTGCCACCTTCCTTTTTTCCCCATGTCCCTAGCATGTCCCTAGCCCTGGTTCAGGGCCCACAAAAAGCACTTCCTAAATGCTGAAAGAATAAAGGACCCCGAGCTTCAGAGTAAGAGGATCCGAGGCTAATGTTTGGGCTACTTGTTGGACCTTGGCAAAGGTGCAGTCTTACTAGGTCCCAATTTTCTCTTTCAAGGATGCTGGGCAGCAAAGATGTCCAGGAAGCTCCTTTTCTGGCTCTGGATCTAGACTCTACCCCCCAACCATGAAGCATCAAAGTAGAACATGAATGAAAGCAGTCCACCCCTAGAATTCTAGAACAGAAACAACTTCACTTCCTAAGAGACCAACTGCCCTAAGAGAAGTGAAAATCTGTCCAAAGTATCTTCCTGTGGCTTCCTTCTGGTATGATAGTGACAGAAGAAATCATGGAATTAGCAGCTGTTCACTCAGGTCTCTATCACCAATAACTTTCAGACATCTCTGGGCTGATGAAAAGAGGGAAGAAAACTTTCTACCATTTGGCACTCTGTGCGGGGGTTCAGATGATCACATCCATCAAGATGAATAGAGGTGAAAAGACCCCTTTGCCCCAATGAGAAAGTCACTGTCAGTATCTGCTAGAAAATGAAGTGACAGCCTCAAATGTTTCACACAGATGGGGCAGTCTGGCTCCTTGGTGGATTTCAGTGACCATTCCTACAACCGCACACTTTCTTTGAAGGAGTTAAAGGCTTCTTGGATAGGTCATTCTCCAAACAGTGTCAGAGATGGTGCATTACTCATTATTCACACAGTGATGCTGCTGACAATGAGTAGCTACCATCTGCACAGCTCTTTAGGAAGGGCAAAGCACTCTGCAGACATTATTTCCTTTGAGCCTCTTGCTTTGCCCTGTGAGGTAGGTATTATACCCATTGTATAGAGGAACAAAGTAAGGCTGAATGGGGCTTTACTCATGATCTCATAGTTAGCAAGAACTAGATCTAAGGCAATATTTAAGCCTCTCCTACCCCTAAATCTAGTGCTCTTATTACTGTCTTATTTCTGTTTCTTCCAGCTAGGGGTTATTCCATGCCACCCCCCCATTCTCTCTTCAAAGAACCTTATTATAATTAAGTCACTCTTACGTAGCATTAGTTACATTAGCATCGGGTCCGATTATGTTCCTGAAAGAATAACCATGATATACAAGGTGCAAAGACAAAGCAGTTCTAGTCTAAAGTACCAGTGTCTTTGACGATATAAGACAAGGCAGGTAGAACCTGGCCTTGCGCCTCAATCACCAGCTTTTCCAGAGCAAACTCAAGTACGTCTCAAATCCCTATCGCCTCGGTCTGCTTTTTGCCTTCTTGGCTCAGCCCCCTCCTAACAGGCCTGTTGCTTCCCAGGATGAGGGACATTATTCACTTAACCAAAGGGTTTCACCTCTGCTGAATCTTTTTTCTTAGACTAGCCAGCTCTTTTTGTGCATTTACAGTGATTCGAGTTATAGAAAGAAGACAATGTCTGCTAAAGACTTTAGGAACAGGTCAACTATGCAAAGGCAGGATAGCTTCTGTTATCAGCCCAACTGGGTGATTGCAATTGTCATTAGTCCAGTCACAGGCTTCTACAAAGTGTGCCAAAGGCTGAAAGACAGGATTTCTATATGGAAATGTAGATAAACTATGCTTATGAACATTATCTGTTGCTAAAGTTGTAATTTCTTGGTTTCTCAAAAATGATACAAAGCATTTTTCCTACAATCTTTTTGTCATTGAAATGGACACAGAAAGATAAAGTGTAAATTTTTGGTAGCACGCTATGCCACGTTCCTAAATCAGAAATTCTGAAGACCAACTCCAGAAGAATATGCTATGTCTTGGAGAAACTGAGTCCCTTTGCATGTCTGGACTGCTTTCTGGACCCCTGTGCCTTAGTTCTTCTCCCTCTTGCCTTTAGTTTAGGCCTTCCCAAGAGCCTTCCAAGTGCTCTCCAAATTTCCATCCATCTTCCACCCTACTTCCAAAGGAATTTCCTTAAGTCAAGGTCTGGCTACACCACTTCCTCAATAACCTCAGACGGCACAGTGCAGAACGACTAGGATCCCCAGGTTTTGCTTTTAAGCCCTTTTAACCTGGTCCCAGGCTATCTTTCCAACTAAATTATAGCCCCCCCCTTCCTCTCTATCCTGCAGAGGGCCCACTCCAGCCACATGGGTCTGCTCCATGTGCCTCCATTGCCCACCTTTGTGTCTTTCCATTTGAAATGCACTCCCACTTCACCTCTACCTCTCAGGATCCTTGGGCTTCCTTCAAATCTCTGCCCAAGCCATTCCTGAATTCCTCCCCCAGCTCCTAGAGCCCCTCCCCCGATTTTCTTGGTTTTATTTTGCCTCTGTCACATGTACTTATGCATATGCTATCTCCCCAAAATAGAATGCAAGCTTTTTGAGGGGAGGAATTGTTGTATGACTTGGTATCTAGCCTGGTATGTGCTGACACCTAATCAGTGCTTATGAATTATTCATTGACATTTCCAGGATCAGCATATGACATCAGTGCAATGCAAGTATTTGTTTGATATTACCAAACTATGAAATGTAAGATTTGGCTGGGGGTAGGGGAAGGGAGAAGAGAGCTGGATTTGAACTCAGGAAAATGAGTCTTCTGGATTCCAAGCCTGTGCTCTATCCACTGTACCGCCTAGCCACTTTACCACGGCAATGATACTTTTTAAAAAGACAACATTACAAATTTTTTTTTTTAAAGCATATGCTTGGTGCGGCTAGGTGGCGTGGTGAGTAGAGCACCGGCTCTGGAGTCAGGAGGACCTAAGTTCAAATCCGGCCTCAGACACTTGACACGCTAACTAGCCGTGTGACTTTGGGCAAGTCACTTAACCCCAACTGCCCTCCAAAAAGAAAAAAAAAAAAAGCAAAGCATGTGCTTCTAGGAAATAGGCCAAGTATACCAGAGAGGCAGGCTGGAGAAAACTTGTTCCCAAATTTTGAAAAGATTCAGAAAAATAGATGTTAACATGTTAAAGAAACAAGTGTTTTGGGGGGAGGGAAAATGCTGACTTTTAAATTGGGGAAGATTTTCTCTTTTCTGGTCCTAATAACTGGCTAGTTTTAAAAAGGAAAAAAAGCTAACTCTGAGCCCGGTGGTATCAATCTGCAAATAGGCACAGGGGCCATGAAATTGGGCCTGAGGGCCCCTGTGCACTTGGTTCACACCTAATATGTGGTATTTTTGTTGACTTTGTAACTATTTCTCAAGTCCATTTGAATGTGGTTGGGGCCTCCCTCAGGACTCTTGTGTTGGACAGCCTCTACTTAGTAAACATTAAGTGCCACTGATGGCAAGCAAAAGCTTCCTAAGTCACGTATAGTACCCAAACCAGGAGGAGCGTTCTGCTAGTAGGTTTCCATTGCAAAATTATAACAGAGAATTGAGAGGTGTCCAGACTACAGCAGAAAGATACTTCAGTTGTGTGAATGCCTTACATTTATACACAGTTTGTCTCAACTTATATTCTTGTATGCACAATGAAACAGTTTTAGGCATAAAATCCCCACATTTTCCTGGTGGCCCTTAGGTTTATGCAGTAAAGAACGTGACCTGCACCCAGAAGAGAGCATTGGTAGTATCAGCCCTACTACCAAATCAAGTCTGGGCAGGAGCCAAGAGAAGAAAAGACACTGGCCAGAAGCCAGGGGATGGCATCACAGCAGGGACCTTAGGAAAAAAGAAAGGGACCAACAGCAAGAGATAGAAAGAAGAATCCCATTTAAAACAGCTGTGGACAATATCAAATACTTGCCAAGACAAATCTAGGAACTGTATGAACACAAGTACAAAACGATGTTCACACAAATAAAGTCAGACCTAAACTGCTAGAAAAATATCAATTGCTCCTGGGTAGGCTGAGACAATATTTTTTAAAATGTCAATTCTATCTAAATGAATGTATTTATTCAGTGCCATACCAATCAAACTTCCAAAAACTATTTTATAGAACTAGAAAAATAATAACAATTCATCTGGAAGAATAAAGGTCCAGAATATCAAGGGAATTAGTGGACAAAAACTCAAAGGAAGGTGGCCTGGCCAGAGCAGATCTCAAGCGGCAATCATCAAAACAATCTGGTACTGGCCAAGAAATAGAATGGTCTATCGGTGGAATAGATCAGGTACATAAGATACAGCAAGAAATGACCATAGTAATTTACTGTTTGATGCAAAACAGGTACATGATCCAGACCTAAAGGATGATATCAGAGGCAAATTAGGGGAGCCTAGGATACCTTACCTGTCAGATCAATGGAGAAAGGACAAACGTAGACACAACAGAGAGCATTCTAAAAAGTAAAAATGGATCATTTTGATATAAAATTTAAAAGCATTTGCACAAACAAAACCAATGCAATCAAGATCAGAAAGAAAGCTGAGAAACAATTTTTATGGCAAGCATCTCTCTGATAAAGGCCTCATTTCTCAAATATTTAGAGAACTGAGTCAAATATATAAGAAAACAAGTCATTCCCCAATTGATAAATAGTCAAAGGATCAGACAGTTTTCAGAGGAAGAAATCAAAGGTATTTATAGTCATGTAAAAGAAATGCTCTAAATCACTATTGATTAGAGAAATGCAAATGAAAACAACTAATCAGTGCTTATAAATTAATAATGGACATTTCCAGGATCAGCATATGACATCAGTGTAATGCAAGTATTTGTTTGATATTACCAAACTATGAAATGTAAGATTTGGCTGGGGGTATGGGAAAGGAGAAGAGAGCTGGATTCGAACTCAGGAAGATTAGTCTTCTGGATTCCAAGCCTGTGCTCTATCCACTGTACCACCAAGCAATGTTGCTTTTTAAAAAGGTACCACTTCACACCTTTCAGTTTGGAAAAGGACCTGTACATACACAAATATTTATAGCAGCTCTTTTTGTGGTGGAAAAGAATTGAAAATTGAGGGGGTGCCCATCCATTGAGAAGTGGCTAAACAAGTTGAGGTTTATGAATGTAATAGAATGTTATTGTGCTATAAGAAATGGGGAGCAGGTGGATTTCAGAAAAACCTGGAAAGACTTATATGAACTGATGCTGAGAGAAGTGAGAAGAATCAGGAGAACATTGTACACAGCGACAGCAACATTGTGAGATGATCAACTGTGGTATTGACTTAGCCCTTCTCAGCAATGCAATAATTCAAGACAATTTCAAAGGACTTATGATGGAAAATACTATCCACATCCAGAGAAAGAACTGATGGCATCTGAATGCATCCCTTTTGATCTGTTTCTTCACATTGCTTACCTTATTAGGAATGGAGGAGGGGAGGAAGGGAGAAACTCCACATTTTCTTCAAACCAATGTCAGAAACTATCTTTACCTGTAATTGGGGAAAATAAAATACTATTTTTAAAAAAAGAAAAAAGACTAGAGAGGAGATACTTTTTAAAACTACAATAAAAATGTCTAAAGCTCTGGGATTCTGCCAAAGGCCTGTCCTGTCATCATTGTCTCCCAGATTTAGCCCTGGAAGAGATCGTAGAGACCAGATGAGAGAACTGACACCCACAAAGGGCAAGTGACTTGTCTCAAATTACCCTGGAAATCGGAGATTTATTCTGAAATAGGCACATCTATAACGAAGTCAGATTTCTCTGGATCATTTAGAGAGTTGAGATAAGAACCAGCACTTCA
This sequence comes from Pseudocheirus occidentalis, assembly GCA_028646575.1. Classification (NCBI taxonomy): domain Eukaryota; kingdom Metazoa; phylum Chordata; class Mammalia; order Diprotodontia; family Pseudocheiridae; genus Pseudocheirus; species Pseudocheirus occidentalis. Next base: position 1,893,204 of record CM053602.1, on the reverse strand, counting down.
AGATTTTCAAAACACTTAAGTGCCTACTATTTGCCAAGTGCTTAGATTGAGCCTCACAACCACCCTGGGAGGTAGGAGTTATTATTATCCCCATTTTACAGATGAGGAAATGGAGGCAGACAGCAGTGAAGTGATTTCCCGGAATTAGCCAGCTGGTAAATGTCCGAGGCTGGATTTGAACTCAGATCTTCTTAACTGCAGATCCAGTGCTCTTCCCCACTGTGGTACTACCTGTTGTTTTTCAGTTGTCTTTGACTCTTCACAGCCCCATTTGGGGATTTTCTTGATACTAGAGTGATTTGTCATTTCCTTCTTCAGCTCATTTTACATATGAGGAAACTGAGGCAAACAGTGTTAAGTGACTCAGCCAGACTCATACAACTAATATCTGAGGCCAGATTTGAACTCACAAAGATGAATCTTCCTGACTGCAGGCCCAGAGCACTATCCATTGCACCACCTAGCTGCCCCATAGTGCCATTTAGCTGCCTCTGAAAGTGAGGAGACCTCACAGGCCACCTAGTACCACCCATACCTCAACAAAACTGCTCCCTGAAACATCCCTGACATATGGTAATTCATTACACTTTTAGATTACTCTAATTAGGACGTTATTCCTTACATCAAGCCTCAATCTGGCTCTGTGATTTCTCCCCATTTTCATCAGTTCTTGCCCTTTGAGGGCAAGCAGAACAAATCCAATCCTACTTCCATATGACAGTCCTTCAAACACTTGAAGAAAGTGATCACGTCTCCCAGTAACTTCTCTCCTCAAGCCTAAGCAGCCTCAGCACCTTCCACTAATTGTGGTCATCTTAAAATCTGAGCCAGGCAGAGCACAGTAGGACTATGCCCCTGACCCATCTGGGTACGTCTAAAACTAAATTGGCTTTCTTGAGTTACCGCGATCCACTGTTGGCTTATTTATATTGAGGATGCAGGCCACTGTGACTCCCAGACATTTATCAAACTGTTCTATAGCTGCATATTTGCCATCTTGTACTTGGAAAATAGATTTTTTGAAACCCAATTGTAAGATTTGAAATTTATGCCTATTAAATGTCATCTCATTCAACATGGCTCAACGTTCTGGGTTCTGTGCTTGTCCTTCCCAGCTTTGTAGCATCTGCAAATTGAGGTCATCGTGGCCTTTCTCCAGCTCACTGATCAAAATGTGCCACATGCCCTCCGAGGTGTCCCACTATCACGGTGTCCAATCACTAAGAACCACTCTTGGGTCCAACTAGTCAACCAGCTCCAAATCTACTTTCCTGTGCCATCACGTGGCCCATGTTTTTCTTTCTTTTCTACAAGAATAGCCTGACAGACTTCATCAGATGCCTGGCTAAAAATCTCTGCAAACTGAATCTGCAGGACTCTTCTGATCTACCAGTCTATTAACCTTGGCAACCAAAGGTAATGAGGTTGATTGACTGCAACCTGTTCTTAAGGAGGTCCTGTGGAATTTCAGGCTACAAGAGCCTTACTGTGAACCCTTTGAAATCAGCTCTCAACATCTTGGCTATATGCCAAACTTCACCCAGCTTTCTTCTCCTTGATCACCAAGTCTATGGCTGAGTAGTCACACTCTTCCCAAGGTTCCCAATGTCCAGTCCAGAAACCAGCTCCTCCCTGTTGGTGAAAACCAAATCCCAAAAAGAAGTGCCCCCAATGAGTTCCTCCTCTCTACCTCCAAGAATGAGCTTGTTATTCATAATAACCACTTCGAACATTTCTAGAGGATTGTAAAGTTTATAAAGTACTTTACATACATTCTCTCACTGGAGTCACACAGCTACCCTTGGAGAGAAGGGTTACCAATATTATGACACCCATTTTACGAATGGGGAAATAGACTAAAAAATGGTGACTTCCTGTAGTCACACAGTTAATAAGTGTAAGAAGTGGAATTTGATAATTGCATACCCTTTGACCCAGTAATACCACTTTTGGGGTTGTATCCCAAAGAGATCATAGAAATGGGAAAAAGACCCATATGTACAAGAATATTTATTGCAGCTCTCTTTGTGGTGGCAAAAAACTGGAAATTTAGGGGATGCCTATCCATTGGGGAATGGCTGAACAAGTTGTGGTATATGAATGTAATGAAATATTATTGTGTTATAAGAAATGGGAAGGAGATGGACTTCATATTTACCTGGAGAGGCTTATATGAATTGATGCTGAGTGAGAAGAGCAGAACCAGGAAACATCTGTACACAGTCACAGACACATCACACATGTGATGACCAACCGTGATAAACTGGACTCTTCTCAGCAACACACAGCTATAAGACAACTCTACAAATCTCAGGATGGAAGGAGATGTCTACATTCAGAGAAAGATCTAAAAAGACCAGAGTTTAAATGGAGACTGAAGCAACACGTGCTAGCATTCTTTTCTGTTTGATTTTGTTTCTTCTTTCCCATCATCCACTCCATTGGATACAATCCTTCTATACAACCAGACTAATGTCCAATGTGAAAGTATTTGCAGATCCTGTACTTGATTGCAAGCTGCCAAAGGGGGGTGGTGGAGGGAGGGGCGAAAATTTGAAACTCAAGTGATTGTGGAACTGAATCTTGTAAACTAAAAGTAAATAAACAAATCAATGGGGAAAAGTGGAATTTTATACAATTTTCCTAAGTACAAATCCAGCACTCTACCCACTAAGCATCACTGTCTCTCTTGAGTTAAGGTAGTCCAAGAAAGCATTAGTAACTTTGCTTTTGACAGAGAACTACAATAGATTAAGTAGATAAAAGAAGTCATTGATACTTCCATTTCCTAAACTCATCTATTTCCTCTTTCTGCAAAGGTGGTTTATGACGTACTCTAAGGAGAATTGCATTTCTATTTCTGCCTCCATTGTTCTTCACAAGTGTTCTGGTTCCTGGAGAGGCAGAGCCAAGACAGCAGAACAGCAAGAAACAGTACAGCTCTCTCTCCCTTAAAAGTGCTCCAAACAGATCTGAAAATGCACCGGATTCGAACTTGATACTGAAATCCAAGAAAAAACCACAGTCATTCTTCTAGCCCATACTGGCACGGGAAAATCAGAGAGTTTATGGTCACTACAGACAGGGTCTGACCAAGAGCATTTAGTGCAGGGAAAAGCTGTGCACCAGGGAAGAGGAGGTCCCAGATTCATACTAGGGCACTGAGAAAAGAATAGGTGCCAATTGGCAGCTTTCTTGCTCACTACCTGGTTACAGATCCAGGGCAGACAGAGAAGGTTACTTGCAACCAGAAGAGGCAGTAAGGAATGAAGTTCAGAAACAAGTAACAGGTGTGGTTCAAATCCCAGTAGCAGAGCAGGATCTCAGTTCTAGCTTCTAGCCCAGAGGAGTAACCAGGTTAGGAATCTCAGACCAAAGGGAAACTTACAGTTCTTTCACTCTAAATGAACAGAGCTTCCCAGATGGCTAATAGTGGCCGAGTCTATCAGCAGTCAACTGCTGCTCTGACCCAAACCTAGATCAGGAAGAAAGGAAAAGAAGGAAACAAGCTCAGCTAACTACATGCTGAGCACTGTGTCAATTGCTATAAGAATATTATCTCATTTAATGCTACCAACTATGTGAGGTAGGACATTATTACTATTTCCATTTTACAGTTGAGGAAACTAAGTTAGACAGAGGTTAAGTGACTTGCTCAGGGTCACACAGCTAGTATGTGCCTGAGGCTAGATTTGAACTCAGGTCTTTCTGACTCCAGACCCAGCACTTTATCTGCTGTGCCACCTACAGACTACAGGGCAGCAATTAGACTTTGCCCTGGATCAGACCACTTGGTGAGCACCAAAAGCTTGAAGATACCCAACCTGTACTGGAGATCCTGAAAGAACACAACATTCAATACAAGAAGGCAGCAACAGAACCGGCCCAGATTGTCCTCCTAGAATTGCAGCAAGCCCAAGCCTAGTATCAAGCCTTAAATCAGAAAGCAAACTGGAAGAATGGACAAAAAGAGTCCAAATATAAAAAGCTATTATGGTGGCAGGACACAAACTCTGGAGGAAATAATGACTCCAAAATATCTATAAGCAAAGCTTCAGAGAAAAACACAGCTTGAGAAATGAACTCAACAAGAATTCCTAGAAGTTGAAAAAGTTTTTTTGTTAATGAAATGAAATTTTGTTGTTAATAAGAGCTATGGATAAAAGAATTGGAAAGAGAATTGACAGTGTGGCACAAGAATACAAAACCTTGCCCAAGCAACAAACTCCCTGAAAACTGGAATGGATCAAAGCAAAACCAAAGATTCTTTGAGACAAGAAATATTAAAATGAAGTCAAAAGACTGAAAAAATAGATGAAATAAAGTATATTATAGAAAAAAAACAAGTGACTTGGAAAACAGATGGAGGAGAAAAAAACATTAAGAACAAGTGGAAGATGGCAGAGCCAAAATGGCAGAGAAAAGGCAGGACCTCACCTGAACTCTCTCCCAGACCCCTCCAAACATCTTTAAATAATGCCTCAAAACAAATTCTGGAGTGACAGAACCCACAAAAGGACTGGATGAAACAATTTTCCAGACTAAGGCAACTTAGAAAGTCAACAGGCAAGATCTGTTGCATTGGCGTTAAGGTAGAACACAGTCCAGTGTGGGCTACACCCAAGCAGTAGGCCTTGGGAGCAACAATGGCAGCAAAGTCTCTCAGCCCACAGACAGAAAGAGGGTCAGACAATTGGTCAGAAGGAGATCACAGGAGTGCCTTTACTGGCACTAGGAGCAGGAGTCTATTGCATTGTCCATACTTGGATCTGGGTCGCAGTCCTGGGTCTCAATCTCAAGGCAAGGGGGAACACTGGCACACCAGAGACTGTAGCCATAGGGGAGCTGGGACCCTGGTCACAGTTCCAGGGCAAAAAAAGAGTGCTTGCAGTCACTCACAGACCAGAGAACAGTAAATATACCTCTCACTACATCACATCACCTTGAAAGAACCCAAAATTTACAGGTCCTCAAAATTATCTCTGAAAACAGTTGGCACAAAAAAATTGAAACTTAGGACATGCTCCCTCAACTCCAGAAGCAGAGATCCACTTTAACATAGACTTAAGTCAAGAAATAGGCTAGAAAAATGAGCAAACAGCCAAAAAAGACCACCACTATAAAAAGTTACTATGGTGACACGCAGATCAAAACACAAACTCAGAAGAAGACAAAAATGTCAAAAGCTGCTACATCCAAAGCCTCAAAGAAAAATATGAATTGGTCGCAGGTAATAGAAGAGTTCAACAAGGATTTTAAAAAAATTTTATCTACTTTTAGTTTACAACATTCAGTTTCACAATCCCTTCAGTTCTGTTTTTTCCCCCCTCCCTCTCCTCCGCCCTCCCCCTCTCACTGCGGCATGCAATCTGACATAGGTTCTACAAATACCTTCACATTAAACATTAGTCAAATTGTAAAGAAGAATTATAATAAATGGAATGAACAATGAGAAAAAGGAAACAAAACAAAACAAAAAAGAGAGAGAACAAGTAGTTTGCTTCAGTCTTCATTGAGACTCTAGTTCTTTCTTGGGATGTGGATAGTGGAAAGATCATGCGTCTTTTGGAGTTGTCTTCTAATCTTGCATTGCTGAGAGGAGCCCAATTTATCAAAGTTAGTCACACATATGATGTGTCTGTAATAGTGTACAAAGTTCTCCTGGTTCTGCTCTCCTGACTCAGCATCAGTTTATATAAGTTTCTTCAGGTTATTATGAAGTCCATCTGCTCCTCATTTCTTTTGGCACAATGGTATTCCATTACATTCACATACCACAACTTGTTTAACTATTCCCCAATTGATGGGTATCCCCTCAATTTCCAATTCTTTGCCACCAAAAAAAGAGCTGCTATAAATATTTTTGTACAAATGGACCCTTTTCCCACTTTTATGATCTCTTTGGAATATAGCCCTAGAAGTAGTATTGCTGGATCAAAGGGTATGCATTTTGGGGGTGGCTAGGTGGCACAGTGAAGCTCCACTGGCCCTGGAGCCAGGAGGACCCAAGTTCAAATTTGGCCTCAGACACTTAACACTTACTAGCTATGCGACCTTGGGCAAGTCACTTAACCCTTGCCCTGCCCTTCCCCTACAAAAAAAAAAGTATGCATTTTTATAGCCCTTTGGGCACAGTTCCAAATTACTCTTCATAATGGTTGGATCAGTTCACAACTCCACCAACAATGCCTTAATGTTCCCATTTTCCCGCATCTTCTCCAGCATTTATCATTTTCCTGTTTTGTCATCTTAGCCAATCTGACTGGTGAGATGTGGTACCTCAGAATTGTTTTGATTTGCATTTCTCTAGTCAATAGTGATTTAAAGCATTTTTCATATGCTTATAGATATATTTAATTTCTTCGTCTGAAAACTGCCTCTTCATATCAATTTATTTATCATATCATATCATTTATCAATTGGGGAATGACTTGTATCCTTATAAATTTGACTCAGTTCTCTACATATTTTAGAAATGAGGACTTTTATCAGAGACACTGATTGTAAAAATTCTTTCCCAATTTTCTACTTCCCTCCTAATCTTGGTTATATTGGCTTTATTTGTATAAAACTTTTCAGTTTAATGTAATCAAAGTTATCCATTTTACATTTCATAATGTTCTCTCTTGTTTGGTCATAAATTCTTCCCTTCTCCTTAAATCTGACTGGTAAACTTATTCCTTGCTCACCCAGATTGTTCATAGTATCAGGCTTCATATCAGATCATGCACCCATTTAGACCTTATTTTAGTATACAGTGTAAGTCTATGCCCAGTTTCCACCATACTATATTCCAGTTTTCCCAGCAGTTTTTGTCAAAAAAGTTTTTATCCCAGAAGCTGGTAGTCTTTGGGTTTGTCAAACAGTAGATTACTATAGTCATTGACTGCTGGGTCTTATGTACCTAATCTATTCCACTGATTCACTACTCTATTCCTCAGCCAGTACCAAGTAGTCCAAAAAGGATTTTAAAACTCAAATAACAAAGGTAGAGAAAACAATTGGAAAGAAAAATGAGAGTGATGCAAGAAAATCATGAAAAAAGTCAACAGGGTGGTAAAGGAGGCAAAAAAAAATACTGAAGAAAATAACTTAAAAAAAAACAGAATATGCTAAGTGGTAAAATAGGGACAAAAATCCAATGAAGAGAAGAATGCCTTTTTTTAATTTGGCAGAATTGGCCAAATGAAAAAGGTGGCACAAAAGTTCACTGAAGAAAATGATTTCTTAAAAATTAGAATTGGGAGGGCAGAACTGAGATGATGGAGAAAAAGCAGGAAGTTGCCCGAGCTCTCCCCAATTTCCCTTGAAACAATTTTAAATTATGCCTCAAAATGAATTCTGGAGCAACAGAACCCACAACAGGACAGAGTGAAACAATTTTCCAGTCCAAGACCACTTAGAAGGACTGAAGGAAAGGTCTGTCTCACTTGGGTAAAAGGGGAGCACAGCCCAGCATAGGCAATATCAAGGCAAACCAGTAGGAGATTCCTATTCCAGCACAGATTAGCAACTGAGACCCTTCAGGCCTGTTTCAGAAGACCAGCAATATAGCAGGCTAGCAGTAAGGCCTCCAGATCAACACAGCAGGCTAGTGGTCAAGCCTGGAAGCCCCAAACAGCCAGCTAGACTAGACTGGGTGACTCCAGCACAGCAAACAAGTTGCCAGTCCTGGAGGCCCCAGTGCAGAAAGTCAGTGAACAGCCCCTTGGCCCATGACACAGGAAGCTTGGGAAAATACCACCTGTACTGAAGAGCTCAACTTTAAAAGTCACCAGATAGGCTGGAAAATGAACAAAAATATCAAAAAGCCCTGACAAGAGATTGTTTTGATCTTCCCTGTTGTCATAATAACTAACTCAGAAAAGTACAAAAATGTCAAAATGCCTACATGTAAAACCTCAAAGAGAAATATGAATTGGTTTCAGACTCAAAAAGTCCTCCTGGAGGAGCTCAAAAAAGATTTTAAAAATCAAATTAGAGAGATAGAAGAAAAATTGGGAAAAGAAATTAGAATTATGCAAGAGAATCATGAAAACAAGAGTCATCAGCTTGGAAAAAGAAAACAACTCCTTAAAAAGTAGAATTGGCCAAATGGAAAAAAAGATACAAAAGCTAATTGAAAAACAATTCCTTAAAAGTTAGAATTAGGCAAGCAGAAGCTAATGACTCTGAGACATCAAGGATCAATCAAAATCAAAACAATGGAAAAAAAATTGAAGAAAATACCTCATTGGAAAAACTGATCTGGAAGAGATCCAGGCCAGAGAACTCAAGCATTATTGAACTACCTGAAAGCCATGAGCAAAAAGAGAGTCTGGACAGCTTCTTTCAAGAAATTATCAAGGAAAGCTTCCCTAATATCCTAGAACCAGAGGGTAAAATAGTAACTGAAAAAATCCACTGATCAACTCCAGAAAGAGATTCCAAAATGAAAATTGTCAGGAACATTATAGCCAAATACCATACTTCTCAGGTCAAGGGGAAAATATTAAAAGCAACCAGAAAGAAACAATTCAAATATCAAGGAGTCACAGGTCAGGATAACACAGGATTTAGCAGCTTCTATATTAAAAGATCAGAGGGTTTAAATATGATATTCCAGAAGGCAAAGTAGCTTGGGTTACAACCAAGAATCACCTACCCAGCAAAACTAAGTATAAGCTTTCAGGAGGAAAACGGATATTCAGTGAAATAGAGGACTTTCAAATGATCCTGATAAAAAGACCAGAGCTAAACAAAAAAAATTGATTCTCAAATACAAGACTTAAGAGAAGCATAAAACAGTAAATGGAAATTATTTAATATGGTTAAACGGTTTCCATCCCTATGTGGGAAGATGATACTCGTAACTCTTAAGAACTGTGTCTTTTTAGAGCAGTTAGAAGGAATATATATAAACAGAGTGTGCAGATATAAGTTGACTTTGATGGGATGATATTAAAAAAATTAAGGGGTAAGAAAGAGGATTGCACTGAGAGAAGATGGAAAGGAGAGGCAGAATGGGGTAAATTACAGCATAGAAGAGGTACAATAGACCTATTACAGTGGAGAGGAAGAAGAGAGAGAGGATAAGCATTGTTTGAACCTTACTAGCCTTGGGTATGGCTCAAAGAGGGAATGTACACACTTAATTGAGTACAGAAATCTATATTACTCTATAGGAAAATAGGAAGGGAGACAAGAAAGGAGGTGGCTAGTAGAAGAGAGGGCAGATTGAGGGAAGAGGTGGTCAGAAGCAAAACACTGGTGAGGAGGGACAGGGTAAAAGAAAAAAGAGAGAAAAGTATAAACATGGGAAAAATAGGATGGAGGGAAATACCCAGTAATCATAACTGTGAATGTGAATGAGATGGAAACAGATAGTAGAGCAGACAAAAATCCAGAATCCTGCAATATATTGTTTACAAGAAACACATCTGAAGCAGAGAGACACACACAGAGTAAAGGCAAAAAGCTGAAGCAGAATCTATTGTGCTTCAGCTGAAGTGAAAAAAAAGCAGGGGTAGCAAGTATGATCTCAGATAAAGCAAAAATGTCTTATTAAAAACAGACAAGGAGGTCTGTCCCATTTACTTGCTCTCTGACACTACTTTCTAAAGAGGCTCTGCTTCCAGATCCTCCTCTTCCCTCCACAATGGCCAAAAAAAGTCACCCCCACTGAAACAGAGAGATGCATTGAGTCCTTGATAGCTGTTTTCCAGAGGTATGCTGGCCGGGAGATAACTAACAACCCAAACACCCTTTCTAAGACTGAGTTCTTTGCCTTCATGAACAAAGAGCTGGCTCCCTTCACACAGAACCAGAAAGACACAGGTGTTCTGGACCAAATGATGAAGAAACTGGACCTCAACTGTGATGGGCAGTTAGACTTTCAAGAATTCCTTAATCTAATTGGAGGCCTCCTTCACAGCAGCTGGCCAGCCCATGAAGAAAATGTGAATGGGCCTTCCAGTCAATTTTCCAAATACATCCTTCCTCCAAACCAGCAAACGTGCACCCATTCCTCATAGTCACACACTGAACCCTAAGAAACCAAGGCTACAATACAGAGCCATTCCTTTGTAGCAATGAAACATGTTTTTAAAAAAAAACAAAAACAAAAACAATAAACTCACAATTGAGAAAAAAACAGACAAGGAAGGAAACTACAACTTGCTAAAAGACATAGACAATGAAGTAATATCAATACTAAATACATATGCACCAAATGACACAGCATCCAAATTTCTAAAGAAATTAAATGAGTTATAGGAAGAAATAGAGTAAAACTATACTACTGGGGAACCTCAATTTTTCCCTCTCAGAACTAGATGAATCTAACCACAAAATAAACAAGAAAGAAGAAGGTGAATAGAATTCTAGAAAAATTTGATATGATAGAAATCTGGAGAAAATTGAATATAAATGAAGACAGAAAGGAATATACCTTTTTCTCACTGGTATATGACACCTATACAAAATCTGACCAAGATTTAGGGCATAAAAATATTTCAATAATACATAGAAAGGGAGAAATATTAAACACATCTTTCTCAGGTCATGATGTAAAAATTACATTTAATAAAGGGCCATAAAAAGATAGATTAAAAATTTATTAGCAGTGAAATAATCTAAGTGGGTCAAAGAACAAATCATAGAAACAATCAATAATTTCATTAAAGAGAATGACAACAATGAGACAACATATCAAAATTTTGGGGATGCAGCCATGCAGTTCTTAAGGGAAATTTATCTCTGAGAAAGAGCAGATCAATGAATTGGGCATACAACTAAGAAAATTACAAAAACAAATTAAAACTCTCCAACTAAATACCAAATTGGAAATCCTGAAAATCAAAGGAGAGATGAATAAAATTGAAAAACTAAGAGCTGGTTTGAGGGGTAGGGAATGAACCCAATAAAACAGACAAACCATTGGTTAATCTGATTTTAAAAGAGAAAAATAAATTACCAGTATCAAAAACTAAATGGGTGAATTTATCACCAATGAAGAGAAAATTAAAGCAACAATTAAAAGCCATTTTACCCAATTGTATGCCAACAAATCTTGCCTTCTAAGTGAAATGGATGCGTGTTTACAAAAATATGAATTGGCCAGATTAACAGAAGAGGAAACAGAATAGTTAAATAAACTCATTTTAGCAAAAGAATTTGAACAAGCCATCAATGAACTCCCTAAGAAAAAATTCCCAGGGCTAGAAGAATTGACGAGTGAATTCTACCAAACGTTTAAAGAACAATTAATCCCAATACTATATAAACTATTTGGGAAAATAGGCAAAGAAGGAGTCCTATCAAAAAAAAAATTTTATGACACAAATATGGTGCTAATACCTAAACTAGAAAGAGTTGAATCAGAGGGAAAAAAAACTATAGACCAATTTCCCTAATGAATATTGACTCAAAATTTGTAAATAAAATATAAAAAGGCAATTACATCAATATATCACCAGGATTATATACTATGACCAGGTAGGATTTATACCAGAAATTCAGGGCTGGTCCAATATTAGGAAAACTATCAGCATAATTCACCATATCAAATAACAAAAACCAACAGAAATAATATGATTATCTAAATAGATACAGAAATGTTAGCTATAGCAATAAGAAAAAGAAATTAAAGGAATTAGAACAGGCAATGAGGAAACAAAACAAAAACAAATGATATGATAGCATAAAACAAATCCTAAAGAATAAACTAAAAAACTACTTAAAATAATGAACTTAAGCAAAGTTGCAGAATATAAAATAAACCCATATAAATCATCAACATTTCTATATAATATCAACAAAGCCCAGCAGCAAGAGATAGAAAGAGAAATTCCATTTGAAATAACATAAAACACTTAGGAGTCTACCTGCTTAGACAAACCCAGGAACTATATGAACACAATTACAAAACACTGCTCACACAAAGAAAGTCTGGTCTAAACAACTGAAAACATATCAGTTGTTCATGGGTAGGCCAAGACAATATAACAAAAATGTCATTTCTATGTAAATTAATTTACTTATTCAGTGTCATATCAATCAAGCTACCAAAAACTATTATATAGAGCTAGAAAAAATAATAACAAAATTCATCTGAAAGCAAAAAGTCAAGAATATCAAGGGAATTAATGGGGAAAAACGCAAAGGAAGGTATCCTAGCCATACCAGATCTCAAGTGGCAATCATCAAAACTATCTGGTACTGGCCAAGAAATAGAATAGTCAATCAGTGGAATAGATCAGGTATGCAAGACATAGTAATAAATGACCACAGAAATCTAGTGTTTTTTAAACACAAGACCCCAACTTCTGGGATAAGAACTGACTATTTGACAAAAACCATTGGGAAAACTGAAAAACAATATAGCAGAAACTAGGTATAGATCAACATCTTACACTGTGTACCAAGATAATTGGTGATTCAGACCTAAGGGATAATTATCATAGGCAAATTAGGGGAGCCTGTTGGAGAAGGGAAGATTTTGTAGTCAAACACAGGGATAAGAGAGAATTGTGAAACAAAATGAACCACATTGATTATATTAAATTTAAAGTGTTTGTACAAACAAAACCCAGTGCAATCAAGAACAGAAAGAAAGCAGAAAGCTGGGAAACAATTTTTTATTAGTTTTTTATTTTTAGTTTTCAACATTCATTTCTATAAGTTTTAAGTTTTCTCCCCCTCCCTCTCCAAGACAGCATGCAATTTGGTATAGGCTCAATATATACATTCCTATTAAACATGTTTTTCCATATTAGTCATGTTGTACAGAAGAATTATAATGATGGGAGAAACCATGAGAAAGAAGAAAAACAAACAAACAAAAAAGAAAATAGTCTGCTTTGTTCTGCATTCAGACTCCAGAGTTCTTTCTCTGGATGTGGATAGCCCTTCCCATCACGAGTTTTTTTGGAATTGTCTTGAATCATTGTATTGCTGAGAAGGGCTAAGTCTATCAAAGTCAGTCATCACACACTGTGGCTGCTACTGTGTACAATGTTCTTCTGGTTGTGCTCACTTCACTCAGCATCAGTTCATATAAGTCTTTCCAGGTTTTTCTGAAGTCTGCCTGCTTATCATTTCTTATAGCACAATAGTATTCCATTATACTCATATACCACAACTTGTTCGGCCATTCCCCAATTGATGAGCATCCCCTCAATTTCCAGTTCTTTGCCTCCAGAAAAGAGCTGCTATAGATATTTTTGTACACGTGGGTCCTTTTCCCATTTTTTATGATCTTTTTGGTATATAGCCCCAGAAGTGGTATGGGAAACAATTTTTACATGAAATATCTCTGATAAAAGCCTCATTTCTCAAATAAGCCAAATGTATAAGAAAACAAGTCATTACCCAATTCATAAATGGTCAAAAGATATGAAAAGCAGCTTTCAGATGAAGAAATCAAAGCTAGATAGCTTTTTTTTTTTACAAAGTCATGTTTAAAAAATGCTCTAAATCCCTATTGATTAGAGAAATACAAATGAAAACAATTCTAAGGTACCACATCACACCTATCAGATTGGCTAATATGACAGAAAAGGAAAATGATAAATGTTAGAGAAGATGTGGGAAAATTGTAACACCAATGCACTGTAGGTGGACTTGTGAACTGATCCAATCATTCTGGAGAGCAATTTGGAACTATGCCCAAAGGGTAACAAAACTGAGCATATGCTTTGTTCCAGCCATACCACTACTAGGTCTGTATTCCAAAGAGATAAAAAAAATAAAAGGGAAAAGGACTTATGTGTACAAAAATATCTATAGCAGTTCTTTTTGTGGTGTCAAAGAATTCAACATGAAGGGCATACCCATCAATAGGGCAATGGCTGAACAAGTTGTGGTATATGAATGAAATGGAATACTGTTGTGCACTAAAAAATGATGAGGAGGTAAATTTCAGCAGATTTACATGAACTGATGCTGAGTGAAGTGAGCAGAACCAGGAGAACATTGTGCATAGTATCAATAACATTGTTAGATGATCAATTATGAATAAATTAGCCCTTCTCAATAATATAATGATCCAAGACAATTCCAAAGGACTCTTGGAAAATGCTATCCACAACCAGGGAAAGAATTGACAGAATCTGAATGCAGTTCAAAGCAGACTTTTCTTTACTTTGACTTTATCTTTTTTTGTTGTTTTTTTTTTTGTTTTTGTTTGTATCTTTGTTTTTTTTCCCCCTTTTGGTCTGTTTCTTCTTTCACAACATGACTAATATGGACATGTTTTAAGTGATTGCACATATATAATCTATTTAAAAGTCTTGCCTGTTTAGGGAAGTGGGAGGGGAGAAGGAAAGAAGAAAATTTGGAACTCAATTTTTTAAAATGAATGTTAAAATTTGTCTTTACATGTAATTAAAAAAATAAAATGGTATTTAAAAAATACAAAACTAAACATGCATAAAAAGATTATAATTGTGAAGAAGTTCTCATTTAGTTAAGTTTGCAGTTCAACCTCTAGAGCTTATAAGGATTTCTTTTTTTGTTTGTTTAATTTGTTTATTTTTAGTTATCAACATTCATTTCCACAAAATTTTGAGTTACAATTTTTGTCCCCATCTTTCCCCTACCCCCAACACCAAAACAGTGATCCTACTGAATACACCTTCCCCCAATATGCTCTCTCTTATATCCTCTCCCATCCCTCCTCTGACTTTTTAATAGGGCAAGATGGATTTCTACACCCCAGTGCCTATTTGTCTTATTTCCCAATTGCATACAAAATAATAATAATAATATATAATTTTTTAATGTTTGATTTTAAAACTTTTATTTCCAGATTCTTTCCCTTCTTCCCTCATCATCACCCCTATGATTCAATGTAGGTTATACATGTGTAGCTATGCCAAACCTTTTCATAGTAGATATATTTGTAAAAGAATGACTATATTTCCCTCCATCCTATCCCACCCCCCCAATTTATTCTATTTTCTACTTTGACCCTCTCTCTTTTCAAAAGTGTGTGCTTCTAACTACCTTCCCCCTCAATCTGCCCTCCCCTTCTATCATGCTCCCTCTTATCCTCTTCCCACCTACTTTCTGGTAGGGTAAGATACACAATTTAGTGTATATGTTATTTCTTCCTTAAACCAAATTCAATGACCCATTGCCTTTCACCTTTCTGCTCTTCCCCTCCATTGTAACAGTTTTCTCTTTTCTCTTTATATGAGGTAATTTACCCTATTCTATCTCTCCCCATCTCCTCTCATTCTATTCCTCTCTCACCTCTTAATTTTATTTTTTAGATCTCATCCCTTCCTATCCAACTGATACTGTGCCCTCTGTCTATGTGCACACGTACACATATATACGCACACTCACATATATATTTATATGCACATATACCACCCTCCTATATAAACATATATATATGTATGTATACATATATACATATATATTCCCTTCAACTATCCTTATACTGAGAAAAGTCTTATGAGTTACAATTATTGTTTTACCATGTAGGAATGTAAATAGTTCAATTTTAATAAGTTCCTTATGAT
>CM053602.1:1836783-1877195 GCA_028646575.1 Pseudocheirus occidentalis | reverse complement strand
TGGAAGCACACACTTCAGTAAAGGGACTGGGACAGGGTAGAGAATAGAACAAGGGGGGGCGGGATAGGAAGGAAGGACATACAATTAGTCTCTCACAATATGTCCACTGTGGAGATGTTCTGTGTAACTACACATGTACAGCCTGTATTGAATTGCTTGTCTTTCTAGTGGGGGTGGGTGATGAGGGAGGAAGGGAAAGAATCTAGAATTTTAAGTTCTATAATTAAATGTTTTAAAAAAAATGTGTGTGTGTGTGTGTGTGTGTGTGTATATATATATATAAATTATTATTATTAACTATATGCAACTGGGAATTAAGATATACAGACACTGGGGTAGGGAGTTCCATCTTGCCCTACCTAAAAGTCAGAGGGGTAATGGGGGAGGACATAGGAGAGAGCAGATTGGGGGTGGGGTTATACAGTGGGATCGCTGTTTTGGGGTAGGGGGGAAGATGGGGAGAAAATTTGTAACTCAAAATCTCGTGGAAATGAATGATGTAAACAAGAAAATAAATAAATGAATTTTAAAAAGAAGTTCATTATAGAAATCTAAAAACATAGCATCTTTTCCTACCAGTACTAATGTTTGGGTTTTTTTTTTTAAATCTTTTTGGAAGGGGGAAGGCAGGGCAATTGGGTTTAAGTGACTTGCCCAATGTCACATAGCTAATAAGTGTTAGGTGTCAGAAGTCGGATTTGAACTCGGGTCCTTCAGACTCCAAGGCTGATGCTCTATTCACTTTGCCACCTAGCTGCCCCTTAGTACTAATGTTTAAAAAAAAAAACCATAAATCAATTTCCAATGAATTGGTGACAAGAAGCAAGTGAAATTTTGAAATTCTTGTAAAAGCTGCTGAACCAATATTTTTACTTCTTTTGGGAGGGTAATAATTACCTTAACCTCCATACTTATGCTTCATGGCTGAGATTGTGTATAGTTTCTGTAAATTGCTGAGTTCTGTCCGTCGTTTCTTCCTGTTTTTTTTTTTCTGTACTGAGTACTGGGAACACAAATAAAGCAAGTAAGATCACCTTTATCCTCAAGAATCTTTCATTCTAACGGGGAAAGATAACATAAAATGGAGCTGAAAAGCAGGGCCCAGGAAAGACGTTAGGCAGCTGTTAAAGTCTGGGAAGTAGTGAGTGACCTGGAGCATGGCCAGGGCCTCTCAAATATTGGACTGGGTAGTCATTTATTAATTGGGAAAGCAGGTCCTTGGGGCAGAAATTTTACCGGAGTCTTATATTTTCTACATTTTGGGGTCAGTTTTGTGATTCTGAAAGGTGTGGCCTGTTGTAGAGCATCATTTGTGAAAGCTTGCCTGTTCCATTCTCATGTCTTCATCAAGAATGTCCTTGGTGCATGTGTAGGCTATTCTCGTAAAGATTATGCAGAGATTGCAAAGTAGGTGGCATATGAGTTAGTAGTTATTAGTATCTTTTTGGTCTCCTTTTTAAAAAAGTTATAATAAGGTCTATGATTTTTTTCCATATATTTTCCTCCCCTCTTTCATATATGTTGAGAATCAGACCTTCTGCACCCTCAAAATTGTCCCTTCCAGCATAGAAATCCTTTTTTATATACTTTAGAAACAGTGATAGTCTATGTCAATGTCTGTTCTTTTATCCATTTCCCATTTTTGGCATCATCAACTTGTTTACATGGGTCAGGTAAGAATTGCCTAAATTTTGTGTCATATTTTCTATTTATTTTTCTTTTTTTTTTCTTTTTTTTTTGGAGGGCAGTTGGGGTTAAGTGACTTGCCCAAGGTCACACGGCTAGCTTTTTGTGTTAAGTGTCTGAGGCCGGATTTGAACTCAGGTACTCCTGACTCCAGGGCCGGTGCTCTACTCACTGCGCCACCTAGCCGCCCCTCTATTTATTTTTCTAATTTGATATTTATTTTTATTTTAGGTTTTAACAACAGACTAACAGTATGTATGTATATATATGTGCATATATATGCATACAAAGTCTGATCTTTAAAATGGCTCCCATATTAATAACTACTTTTTTTCATGGTGTTGTCAGTGCTCGTTGTGTCCCTTGCTTCATAATTTTCTCCTGGTATGTAGTTGTGACACTTTTGTATTGCCTACAAATCTTTGATATCTCTTATTTGCCCCCTTCACCCATGGCTACTTTTGCACTAAAGTTCCTGAATATTACGGTATATACTGATTTAATTTGAAAGGTCTTAGTGAGTCATCTAGGGAATTCCTATAGCTCCTCATTTTCTATAACACTTATTGTCCCAGAAGCTTTCATCATTTTCTTGGTAGTTTTTTTCTGCATAATCATTACAAGATAGAATGACTAAGTGTCCCATGAAATGATGTTTCTTGTTAGACACAGAGTAATGTCAACTCCACAGATTCCTTTGCCTCTCCAAGAAAAACCTGTGAACTATTCTTTTTAACTGGCCGCTTCCTTTTATTTTATGGCTTCATAGTGAAAACATCAAGACAGATAAGATTTAGTTCCTCAAATGTTTTCTTGTTGATCACTGGACAAGGGCCTCACATTTAGAATATTAACAGTTAGTCTTCACAGATTCTCTCAAAATTGTGTGATTCTTGGTATCTTTTGCCCTCTTTCTGCCACTCTGTCATTGCACTAAAGAAGTAGAAGGGAGCCACACAGCCTAGAGAATCATTCTTGATTTTTATTTTTTCCCATGAATTATTGTGGTCAAAGAATTAATCAGCATGTGGTCAGCCAGTAGTTGATTGTTGGGAGCACATGTGAAGCTTTTCCAAAATGGGAGAGCCTGTCAGAGCCTATACTTGGCTGGCATAGCTTTCAAAAACCCAGGGTCCTAATACTATGATGAGGCATCTAATAGAACTCTGTGGAGAATCAATATTCCAAAGCTCTTTAATTTCTCTTACCTTCTAGAGCTCAAGGTCACCTCGGTAATGCAATCAGGCACCTGAGGAAGGCTTTAATGAATAAAATAAAGCATAATAATTATTAAATCTACTAATAAGAATGAACCTTTGCAAGACACACTTTTGAAAAAATGGAATGTGTCAGCACCACCTAGTGGAAGTGTAGTTGTAGTGAATTCATGCCATCCAGTTGAGATTGAGGGTTATTATCAAATTTGTTCAGCTCCAAATAGAATGTTAGAAGGAAGCTTGAGAATTTTCTAGTCTAACCTTCTCATTTTATGTATGGGGAAACAGAGACCTTGGTGGGTTTAAAAAAACCCAACAAACCTTGACCAAGGTGCAATGGGTAGTGTTGGACTTCGTCTCAGACACTAGCTGTATGATCCTGGGCAAGTCACTTAACCCCTCAGTCATAGTTCCTTCATCTCCAAATGAGGACAAATAATAAAGGATTGAATGCGAGGATATTTTTAATGTGCTATAGAGACCTGTTAGTGCTGTCAAAATGCTCGTTATGCTGATTTTTGTTATCATGTCTCCTATGCCTCATTTAATACAGATAAAGGCTCATTAGAACTCGGATGTCTTAGAAGAGCTTCTCTAAAGGAAAGGGGGCTCCAGTTAAGTCATTAATTACTTCTAAAGAACACCAAAATAGAACATTCATAGAATCACAAATGACATCAGAGAGACCAGAGGACTGGGGAACTTAAAGGGACCTTAGAGGCCATCTTGGTGAATCTTCTTATTTTACATAAAACAAAACTGAGTCTCCCAGAGGTTAGGACTTCTTAGAAACCTGGGGGCTGTGAACTTAATCTTTTTGAACATTTTGATCATGATTTCCATATAATTGGCTTCCTTTGTAATCCTATGTATTTTATATAATAGATTTGAAAATATGATTCTGAAAAGGAGTCTATAGATTTCACCAGGTGGCCAAAGGGGTCCATGACACACCAAAAGGTTAAGGGATTCAAAGCCAGTGCTTTTCCCCACTCTGCTACATCTGACCTCATTTTATTTTGAAGATGAAGTAAGGGCCAGTGTGCTAGAACAGAGAGAAGGGACTTGGAGACCAAGTTCCAGGTGGTTAACATTGGCAAAGCATTCATGCTCTCTGACCTTCAGTTTCCCCTTTTCGTTGAGAGGAGCCGTGTTTGGTCTTATGACTTTGTTTCGTTGCTATGTCATATGGTTGACTCAAGTTTGTGTCCACTAAAACCCCAAGATAGACCCCCTTTATTGTATATTTTTTGGAACCCCAGTCTGGGCCTTTGCATTTATACTTGGGTGGCTCCATAATTGCATGGTCACGAGTATACTCTCTTCATTCCTGTAAAGCATAACCTAGCCATACCTCATTCCTTTCCTTCTGTATCTCCTTCATAAGTGATTTACCTTGTGGGTGAGAGGCTGCCTTCTGGATCCTCATTTTGCAAATGTTAGTAATACAGTTGACTTGTCCATTTCTAATTTCTCCCTCTTGCTGTGTGATTGGCCTATGTAATAGGAATCTGAAGATCTTTCCTGTTCCTAGATCCTTTGCTTAAGTGGCTTGGGTGGCTCTGAGAATCTTCCCTGATTTGAAAGTGTACGCTTCCCCCTAATAGGCTTAATGTGGTCACACGGAGCCTGTGGTGGGAGGCTTGTTTTTCAGGGAATGCCCAAGCCTTGTTACTTTGTGATTGGACAGTGGGACAAGAGGGCTGTGACAGTCTCCCGTCTAGGAGAAGCCTATATATACGCCCTGATGTGAGGTTTGCTTTGGGGCTCACTTTGAGAAGAGCTGTGTGATTTGGCCAAATGAGACTCTGGGCAGCCGTTGAGCCCCCTGGCTTTGAAAAACCCCGATGTTGGTGCTTCCCTCTCTGGTGACTGACTACGTATGGATGTAATGGTCAGACGGCTGGAATTATAGCAATGTATAGCATCATAGGGAGAATATTATTGTTTTTTGGCTTCAGAGAGCAATTTGCAATCATTGAAAGCATTGTTCAATTTCCCAAATGTAGTAATAGCTAGCCTCTTCTCTCTTTCATTCCTGGGTCCAACTCATTGTCTATCTACAATGCCTATCTACCCCCCCCCCAGAGATGTATGTATGAGTGTGTGTGTGTATACACATACACACATGTATGTATACACACATATGCAGAGAGACAGAGAACACAAATAATTCAGTGTGTTGCCTACCTACCTGTGTGCCATGATCTGCTTAACAAATCTTCTTTATCCATTTGGTTTCCCCATGTGGATTGCTAGACCAGTCCCTCATTCTCATCAATGTGTACCTTTAAAGTTCTGGGACCTGATGTACTCTGCAAATGGAAGTACCTGGAGAACCTCTCTATCTCTATGGATCTATTTCCATTTGGATTTTTATTATCATAGAGTGAGGCCTACATGGTGAATACCTTGGGCAGATATGTTAGTCACTGTTTTATGCCATATTTAATTCAAATAGAGGATCACTGAACAGATTTCTCTGTGGCTGCATCAGGAATCCTATATGATGCTAATGTGTGTGCAACGTTTTGCTGGAGAAGACATAGCAAGATCCTGAGTACTCTCAACTAATAGTGTGACGCTGAAGAGTTTAGTCTGTCAGAGCCTATCTGTTTCCTTCACATTTTCATCAAAGATACTCTTATATGCATGAACCAAACTATTCTCAAAGATTTTTTTAAGGGTGAGAAAGGGTGGCTAGGTGGCGGCAGTGAATAGAACACTGACCCTGGAGTCCAGGAGGATCTGAGTTCAAATGTGGCCTCAGACACTTAACACTTACTAGCCTTGGGCCCAAGACTAAGTGACCTTGGGCAAGTCACTTAACCCCAATTGCCTTGCCCTTCCCCCTCCAAAAAGAAAAAAAAAAGGTGAGAAAGTAGGTATATGAATGGGTCAGTAATTGCTAATGTTTTCTTGTTTGTTTTTGGTTTTTCTTGTTGTTTTTTGCAGAGGAGGATTTTTAAACTGTGGTTTTAAAAATATAGTTATGTTGGGACCTTCCTGTTCTTGAGATTTTGAAAATTAATCTCTGAGAGGTATTAATAATATTGTGTTGCTTCCAGCAAGGGTGGAGTCTGGATGTGTCTGGCTAGGTCCGGCAGCCTTTCCCAACTCTTCCTCTTATAGTATATCAGGTAAGGAAGTATTAGTCCAGATGGAGAAAAGTTAGATCATTGCAATCATTTGAAAAACTCTGGTATTCTGGACCTCACCTTTCTTGAGACAGGATGGCTCGGCTTTAGTCTTTATTGTATAAAGGGGCCAGATTTGTTCCCTCCCCTTCCCCAGTTGATACAGTCGCAAGATATAATCACAGATGATGAGATTTGAAAGTGTTAAAACCCTGTTATCCCTTTATGAAGTATAAGCACACCTTGAGTCAGAAGGGAGCAATGTCACCTCCTTGCATAGCTTTAAATAGCTAAGCCCTGC
The DNA here is from genome assembly GCA_028646575.1 of Pseudocheirus occidentalis. NCBI lineage: Eukaryota > Metazoa > Chordata > Mammalia > Diprotodontia > Pseudocheiridae > Pseudocheirus > Pseudocheirus occidentalis. The sequence continues at coordinate 1,870,854 of CM053602.1, read as the reverse complement.
AGATAGTCAGAAGTTTGAGGGCTCAGGCTGAGGAGAGAGCAGGAAGTGGGAAAGAATCCAGCTCTTTACCTCTGCAGGGAAAAGAAAAGGGGATTTTCTCTGAGCCACTCTCCCAGAGGGAGATGCTCTCTCCAACAGCTGAAGGATCAGTCCAAGAGCATTTAAGGCACAGATAAGGACCCCTTTAGACAGACATGAACACCGCGCACTAGTGCTCTAGGCTGTGAAGGCCCCCCAGGAGTATGGCTCCTGGGAGCAGGGCAACATGAGGAGAGGAAGGGCTTCAGGGCCCTGCGATCCTGGACTCGTGATTGGTTTCCTACATGTACCCCTCACATTGTACTCTATGCCCATTATTCCACAGATTTTGTGTATTATTAGCAGGAGAATGGACCCCGTGTTCATAGAGGGAAGGTTTTATAGTGCTTTTACTATGCCATTTTGGTGAATGTCTTTTTAAAGAGCAAATTGTTTTCTGGCCTCCCCTCTGTCCCATTGAGAGGACATAACTGTAGAATGAAGCTGCAGACCTTCCCTCGCGTGAGTAGAAGCATCTTCCTTTGAACATCATTGGCCAGTCTACCTTGTCAATGGAGGCCTCAGAAGTCCTGAAAGCAGCTGGGATGTCCCTGGTGATGAGAGATTGATGTAGAAACACTGGCAGATATTTGGTTTCACTGCCCTTTGCTCTTTCCGTTTTCATTGGTGTCATGCATGGGCCAAGATAATGGTGGAGCTGGGGAGGCCATGAATTAAGACCTCTACACGTTTCCACCCTACCAGCCAGGACTGTTTGGAGAGGGAGCATCGATGCAGAGGAGGGCAGTTGTGGCTACCTTTGCCCCCAGGTGCACTGAGCTGGGACCCAGTTGTGGGCTCTTTGGGCAAGAAGAACACAGAAGCAGTTTTGGGGACTTGGGGAGAAACTCCTGACATCTCCGGAAACCTCCTGATTAGCCATTTATATCTTCTTGAATTTTTAACCATCTTGGGAACTGACTTTATGGGGTGACAGTGGTGGTATTTGAATATATTTTTTATTAAATGCATTATTTGGTTGAACTCTTGGGCTCTGAGTGATCCCATTGCATCAGATGTGGAATAACCCCTCTGACCATTGACAAATGCTCTCATGTACCTGTAGGGGATTTAGGAAGAGGGAGAGAGAGAGGAGTTATCTAGCTTAGATGAACCTCAGGTCAAATTTTCTGCAGGCTCGTGCCCTACTTTGAGGCTTCTTGAGGTTTTCTGAGATAATTATTTGTAATCTTCCATCATCTTCCTGTATGATGTTTGAAAGTGAGCTTGTACTCTGAACTGGGGTTGCCCTTGGTTACCAAGCCTCCCTGCTGAGCAAGGAGATCTTCTTTACTGGCCAAGGCTGTTTCTGGGCTTTTTGGGCTTCCCTGCTACACTAATCATTTTATACTGATTATTGCCATTTCTTAGAGATGTTTAACCTCTGAGACCTATTGTCAATCACCTATTGTCAGCTTGCTTCTTTCTCCTATTTGGCTTATCATTTGAATCTTTGCTCATGATCTGAGTAGACAGAGAGCTAATAGCCGACAGAAATTATTTCAGCTCCCTTCCTGAAGAAAATATTCCTTTGATAGAGCATGAGGATTTTGAATGATCTCTAAGCCTTTGACTTCTTTCATTTCCTACTCTGAACCATATTTTCCAATATGGTGTCTACCTCCACATTGACGGTACAGAAGTATGAAGGTAAGTGTTAATAGAGTCAACTTGGGAGGTTTTCAATAGCTACTTTAGAGGATTTTGAGTCTTCAACCTCGGCAACAAGATCATCATCACAGGAATCTTTTTGGTTTCGCCCACCACAAACACTGCAATTTCTTGTTGCCTTTGGGTGCCAAATGAAACCAAGTCCTCTATTCACCTTCTGAGGTCACCTTGTGATTGTAGTTGTTCCATTTAATTGTGATTGTGTAGTTCCATTTAACTACAATTTGCACCTAACTCTCTATCTTTTTACTGACTGTCCCACATGCCCCCTCATCTCTACCCCATGGCTTCATTCAAGACTCAGTCATCGAAATTCTACCTTCTGCAAGAAGTCTTTCCCACCCCCAGTGCTAATTTATTTCCTCTGAAATTAACTTCCACTTACTGTGCACACGCACGCACACACGTGCACTCACGTGTGTGCATATACGAATGTATAATATATATCTTATATGTACATGTTGTTTGCTTGTTATTTGCTCCATTAGAATATGAGCTCTGTGAAGACATTTTCGCTGGTTGTCCCCCATGCTTGGAATGCTCTGCCTCCTCTGCTCTACCTGCCAAACAAAATTTTCTATTTGATACTGTTGATGATAGGGAGCCACTGTAGTTTATTGAGTAAGGGGGTGACACGATCTTTAGGAAGATCAGTTTGACAGCTGAATGGAAGATGAACTGGAGTGGGAAGAGACTTGTGGTAATCAGATCCAGGTGCGAGGTAATTAGGGCCTGCACCAATGCGATAGCAGTTTCAGAGGAGAGAAGGGGGCATATTCAAGGGATGCTGTAAAGGTAGAAACAGCAAAAGTGTATCAACTGGCTGGATATATGGAGAAGAGAGAGTGAGGAATCCAGGATGATTGCAAGGTTATAAACCTGGCAGACTAGTGGTGCCTTAGCATCATCCCAAGAGTTTGGAAGAGAGGAAGGTTTGTGGAGAAACAGCATGAGTTGAGTTTTTGACTTGTTGAATTTAAGATATTTCTGGGATATCTGGTTTGAGTTGTTCAGTAAGCATTCGGTGACGTGAGATAACAGAGTTTAGCATCTTGTTGGTGAGAAATTAAAATTGGAATGTGTGTGCGTGTGTGCATGTGTGTGCGCGTGTGTGTGCATGTGTGCGTGCGTGTGTGTAACAGCATAGAAAAATCCGTATCTCAGCCTTGATCTGTGGTAACTGACCTACTTACAAGAATGCCTATTTCTGATGATGAATGTGTTCTTTTCTTCTTTGAGTCCTTGGGCTTGTGGCATGTTTAGAAACTCAGCAGAAGGGTCCCTTTGGATGGAGTTTCTAGCCACCACACTAGCTTTGGGCTCTTTCTAGAAGGTCTAACTAAACTTTGAAGGTTGGGAATTTGGGATCTCCAGTTGAGAATCCCCCCCAGTCTAAAGTTACAACATGTCCCTTCAGAAAAACCAAGTCCTACAAGTAGCCAACCTTTGCTATTCCTTTGTGGACAGTTTTGAATTCTGAATTTCCTCACCAGCCTCACTGGAGGCTGTCAGAATCCCAGAGAGAATACTTAAATAGCGGGACCCTGGGAGGCGGCAGGGTCCCACATGTTCCCACTTCCTTTGTAACACAGAGTTTCCATATAATCTTGGGGAAGTTATTTCATCAGGGAGCCTTTTGTTTATTCAATTGCCAAACGGAATTCATAGTGCCTCATGGGAGTTTTGTGAGGCTTAATTAATAAGTGTTGCTAATGCAGTTTGATATTCTCTGATTAAAGCATCTGCTTATTTTTTTATTATTCTTAGTCTGTCAAAATATGTACATTAAGTAGTCCCTTGTAAACATATGAATTTTTAAAAATAACAATAATACTGATTGACTGGAATATACTAAAAGGAAAAAAATCATAGAATAATAGTCTTAATTGAGTTAACATCTTCAAAGGGAATTGTGATTTACATCAATTAGAAAGGGGTTGTTTTTGCACTATTGATGTTCATATGCTAATTGATGACTAATCTCTGTTATTGTGTGAAATTGAAAAACTTTCCCTGGAACAGTAAGTAGGGTTAGTCTAGGCCTTGGAGGCCATGCAAGAACATGGAGAATTTGGAATAATAGAATATTTCTTCTTCACTTGTAGTGAAAGCTATGAGATTGGGAAGCTGGATAAGAACATTTCTATTGGACAAGAAATTGGACAGGTAAGGAATATGCTAAGGAATTCACCATTGGATGAAATACGGCAGTTATGTTACAGATAGAAAATGATCATTGTCACCTCGAAATCATCTGTCTGCAGGGGGCTTTAGGGCTGACAAAATTGTTTGACATTTTATGACAGAATGCATCCTTACAGTCACCCAGTGGGTGAAAGGTACAGAAAATCCCAATCTCACTCTGCTTATTGCCCAAGAAATAATGAAATAATTAGTCTCCTCTTTGGAGTTTCACAACACATATTTGTTTTGTTCCTGCAGATCCTCCTCAGGGCAGCTGCCGGTGTCTAGCTCATCTAAAGGAAGTTTGGTATCTGGCTTGATCCTCCCTCTCCTCCCTCTCCTCTCGCATCTCTGTCCTCAGACTTGGTGACTCCATAACTGGTGTCACCAGCCCTTCAGATGTTCCTTTGGCTCCACTAGACCTTCATCTTCTCTTTCCTTCAGGAGGGGAAACTCCTTCAACTTGACAATCATCTTAAAGCAATCGTACTTCATCTACTTCAACTCTGAAATGAATTTCTCCAGTCATCATCGCCCAACTTTCCACCTCTCTTTGCCTTACTCTTTGTTCTTTGCCTTACTCCTCCTAATTGTTTTTGCCATTCTTGCTGGAACCTTGACCTCCCCTGTTCTCCCGTCTGTCACCCTTGCTCTGGCCTCACTTGATTCTTGCCCCTAAACCAACTACTTCAACTCTATCTTGTGTTTCACCTATGAATCTCTTATGTCCTTGGCCTGACTCCACTCATGCTTTTGTCATCATTCAAATCTGATACACCCCCATGAAAACGTTGAACGCACCCATTCTTGAACATCGAAATTCCCCTTTCTGGGCACAATATCCTTCTGTCTCTCCCTCGGCCTTGCTTACTTAGTCCCTTGTCCTACTGTCCTTTACATACTCAAGCTCAGACCAAAGATCATCCCCACCAACAGCTTTCCAATGCAGCCCTGCCATCTGGGTTCACTACCAATCTATTGGTTGCTCCTTGCTGTGTCCTCTTCTTCCCTGGTTGATTCTCTCTCATGTTCTCTGCAGTGACTATTCCAAACTTTTGCCATTCTCCTTAAATCTCCCCCTCTAGCACCCCTATTCTTTAAGCAGATGGTTTCATATTGAGGGCAGCCTGACAAAATGGAACATAGCCTGGATTTAGCATCTCAGCTCTGACTGTAACCTACCTAGCCAATGACCTTTTCTGGGTCACAAGCCCTCTTTGTAAATGAAGGGGCTGGACTAAGTGTCTTCTAGGGTCCTTTGAACCAGCTCTATGTCTCCAGTCTCATCATCTACTTCACCTGGGGTACGACTCCTTCCTTCTTTTACTCAGCACTTTAGTCCCTTTCTCCATCATCCTTTGACCCCCTCTTTCTTTTTGCCACACCCAGAGGATAAACTGATCTTTCTCTTTGTAAAGGTTAACATTTCTACCTTTTTAAATTCAATTTTTATATTATTTTCAGTTTTAAATCCTCTCCCTCCTCCTCCCTTACCTATTAAAAATAATAACAAAGCTAACATTTATATGGTGCTAAGTGCTTTTCAAATCTTATCTCGTTTGACCCTTACCACAACCATGGGAGGGAGGTGCATTTTATAGCTGAGGAGTCAGAGATTAAGTGACTTGTCAGGGTCACATAGCCAATAAGTGTCTGGGACTGAATTTGAACTCAGGTCTTCTTGATTCCAGGCCTAGCACTCTATCCACTGTGGCACCTAGCTGCTGCCTGTAAGTATAGTCATACAAAACAAATTCCTGTGCTAGCTACATCCAAAAGAAAAGAGCTTCAAAAAATCCTTCAGCCTTCCCTCTTAGTCCATCAGCTCTCCATGTGGAGGTGAGTAGCATGTTTCATCTTAAGTCTTTTGGAATTGTGGTTGGTCATTGTGTTGACAAAAAGTTCCTAAGTCTTTAGAAACCTTAGAGCTGATTGTCTTTACAATATCATCATTATTATATAAATTGTTCCCCTGATCTTGCTCACTTCACTTCACATCAATTCGTACAAGTCTTTCCAGGTTTCTCTGACACTATTCCTTTCATCATGTCTTATAGCATAATAGTATTCCATCACGATCATATGCCACAATTTGTTCACCCATTCCCTACTTCATGGGCATCTCCTTAGTCTCCAGTTCTTTGCCACCACAAAGCTGCTATAAAGTATTTTTGTACATATGGGTTCTTTTCCTCTTTCTTTGATCTCTTTAGGGGTATAGACCAAACAGTGATATTACTAGGTCAAAGGTCCAATTTAATAGCTTGTTGAGCAGAGTTCCAAACTGCTTTCCCAGTTCTGCCAATAGTGCATTTAGTGTACCTGTTTGCCCACAGCCCCTTCAGCGTTTGGAAGTTTCTTGTTTTCGTCAATTTTGCCAATGTCATGAGTTGTTTTTTTTTTTAATTTTCATTTCTCTAATCGGTGATTTAGGGCATTTTTTCCATATGGCTGTTGGTAGCTTTGATTTCTTCCTCTGAAAACTGCCTTATTTGACCATTTATTGATGGGGGATAACTTTTATTCTTATAAATTTTAAATCTGTTCTATATGTATCTTAGAAATGAGACCTTTATCATAGAAACTTACAGCAAAGATTTCTCCCCCACTCAATTTCCTGCTTATTTTTCTCATTTTAGCTGCATTGGTCTTGTTTGTACAAAACCTTTGAAATTTTATGTAACCAAAAATGATCCATTTTTGTCTACTATGAACCTCTCTATGTCTTGCTTGGTCACAATCTTTTCCCCTGTCAATAGATCTGATGGACAATTTCATGATTGTCGAATTTACTTCTGATACATCACCCTTTATATCTAAATCATGTATTCATTTGGAACTTATCTTGGTATAAAATATTCTTGTAAGATGTGAGATGTTGGTCTATGCCTTATTTCTACTGCATCATTTTCCAGTTTCCCCACCAGTTTTTGTTGAATAGTGAGTTCTTGCCTCATAGCTGAGGTCTTTGGAATCCTTATTCTTTTGTCCTTGATCCCATCCCCTTAACAGATTTTCCAGGAGCTTGCCCCATTGATTATTTTCTTCATTTCACTTTCGATCTCTACTTGTCTCCTCCCTTCCTTGCTGCCTTCAAATATGCTTAGTTCTCTTCTATTCCAAAGCCAAAAACTTTCCCCTTGACCCTTTATCTCTCTTCTCTTTCACTGTTAAGCTCCCAGAGTGTCATCAACTTGCCCTAGCTCTACTGCTTTCTTATCTTTTCACTTCTCTGCCTTTTGAAGTGTTCCCACCAAGGTTTTGAATGACTTACTCTCTCAGTCTGGCCTTTTCTTGCTATTGCTGTTCTTGACCATCTTGTCATCCTATACATTCTACTTCATCGAAGTACCACTGTCTTAGCCAGCCTCTCTCCCTTTCTATGATTTCTGAATTTGTTTTCAGCACTGACATTATGGATCTTGGAGTTGTTGCCACTCTTTTTGAGATCAAGGTGGGGTGTGTTCACATGAGTTCACAGCTAGTGTCAGTCAGACTCCTCTTTTGCAGACTGCATTCTATTCTGTGCAGGCTTTCTTTAAGAATGAGCCAGTACGCAGAACAGATAGTGTTAGACTTGGAGTCAGTAAAAATCTGGGTTCAAATATTGCTTTTGGTATTAGAAGACTATCTTAACCTTTTTCAACCTCAGCTTTCTCATGTACAAAGTGGGCCTACCTTACAGTAAGTATTGTTTTGAGGATCAAATGAAATAAGGTATATTAAGTGCTTTGCAAACTTGAAAGTCAGCCATTATTACCAGAACTGGTAGAAATACTCTCCACAATCATGTGCTAGCAAAACTGAGCACTGAAGAGAAATGGAAGAGTACTTAATAAAAATAGGAAATATTTCAGTTAATAAATATAATATGAATTTAGAGATCTTTATCTAATCTCAGAAAATGAAACTGAATTCGCCATAAAGGAACTATCAAAGTGAGGGAGGGAGAAACCCTGGTCGAGAGGGATTTGCAGACAAATTCTTTCAAATGTTTAAAAAACAATTACTACTTGTGCCACACAGATTATTTTCAAGAAAATATTTTCTACTAGACTCCTTCTATAAGAGAAACAGTCCTGCTGCCTAAACCAGGGATAGATTTTTTAAAAAAGAAAACTATTGATCAATATCACTAAAAATATTGATTCAAAAATTTTAAATAAAATTCCGACAGACTCTGGCAATGTATGGGAAACATATTCCACTATGACCAAGTGGGATTAACTTAAATCCTTGAGGATTCAAGGTGGTTGAACATTAGGAAATCAATATAATTAATCATTGAAATAAAATATCCTTAAATATATGATTATATCAACAGATGTATAAAATGTCCCTGACAAAATCCATTTATTAATGCTAAAACCCTAGAAAGCACAGGCATGAAAGGATTATTGAAATATGATAGATGACATATATCTAAAACATTATTTACAATGGGGAAACACTAGAAACTTTCACCAATAAAAACCAAAATAAAGCAAGAGCACTGCCCCACCACTTACTTGACATAGACCAAATTTGACTTATTTGACATGTAATTTTGGCAAGATAAATAAGAAAAAAATAAATAAATTCATGCAAACAGGAAAAAAATTATACCCATTTGCTGATGATATAATGAAACTTGGTTTCTTTCCTGATTTTCTGAGGATTTCTGATGAAAACAGGAGATTTAGTAAAATAGGATGCAAAATGCATCAACAAAAGTTGATAGCACTTGTATATGGCAAAATAAAAATCCAAGAGGAAATAATAAAAAGGGAAAGTTCCATTCAAAGCACATATATTATCCATAAACTATCTGGGAGTCAATCTACCAAGACAGAAAATCAAGACTTGGACAGATTCAGATATAAACATTCTTTTAAAAAATAAAGTGATAAAAAATAATTGGAGGGATATTTATGGCTCATGGTTGGGCCATATCACTATAGTATGTAGCTCATACTCTGAAGCTATTATCCCAGTTCCCAATCTTGTTGATCATTTGGAATGTGGCTGCTATGGCCCCTCAGGATTTTAAGGTAACTTTGAGGAGTTGAAGGACTATTTTTTTTGGAGGGGGGAAGGTAGAGCAATTGGGGTTAAGTGACTTGCCCAAGGTCACACAGTTAATAAGTGTTAAATGTCTGAGGCCAAATGTCAGGTCCTTCTGACTCCAGGGCTGGTGCTCTATTTACTGCACCACCTAGCTGCCCCTTGAAGGGCTGTCTTCTCTAATGCAAAAGTTCTTGAACCTCCACTGAAATACTCTACTGCTGCCCTGATTCCTCCCCTCCATTATAAATTGATATCAATTAGCCAGAGTTAATCAGCTTTTTTGAGAGGAGTATTTCCTAAGGTGGTATAGTAAGAATATTTGATACAAAACACCTCCCAAAAATCTGGACACATTCTTTTACCAAAACTTAGACTCCAGGAAAACATGGGCTCAAGCTTAGAGAACATTTGTGGCCAATAGGTCCTTCCTAGCTTCTGGAAGGCCTTCAGTTGGAGTCTCTGGAATATTGCCCTTAGATGTGACAGAGCTTTACTGTCGGGCTCCCAGTGCTGGTGCTGCTGCCGTGCTGCTAGGGCACCAATAAAAACATCTCATCCTCTGAACTGTCTGAAGCTTTCAAGGGTCTTCCTTTGGCTGGAGTACGGGGTGGATGAGAAGGAAGCTGAGGCTGGAGCTTTGTTCCTGTCAAGCACTTGAATGTCTCAGGCCTAAACTGCCTTGGTACTTTATAAACTACTCACAGGATGAGAATTTACTCAGCCAACCACAGCGTGCTTCCTGTCACTCCAGTTGGTCTAAGACATTTTCTTTATGTAGCCTAAAGCAGAGATTTTTAACTCTGTGTATGTGTCCTGGCAGGCATTCTGGTGAACCATATAGACCCCTTTGCAGAATCAGGTTTTTAGGTACATAAAATATAAAGGATTTACAAAAAGCAGCCAATTGTGTTGAAACACAACTATCAGAATATGTGTGTGTATTTGTGTGTGTGTGTATGTATACACAGTCAGTAGTCAGAGCAGAGGAGAGATGGCATTTTGGGCCTGGTGGATGGTCAGAGAAAAGGGCCAGAGCTGGAGCCATCTCATCATCTTATTTGTGGAACAGCCAAGAGGCTGGTGTCACTGGATCGAAGAGTACATGGCATCGAGTAAGGTAGAAGACTGGAAAGGGAAGAAGGGTCAGACTGTGAAAGGCTTTGAATGCCAAATAGAGCATTTTGTATTTGCTCCTGGAGCTGATAGGGAGCCACCGGAGTTTATGGGTGACATGGTCAGATCTTTTCTTTATGAAAATTGCTTTTGGAAGATGGATTGGAGAGGGGAGAGACTTGAAGCATGAAGATTCCTGCCCGCCCCCCACCCCCTGCAGGCTGTGGCAATAGTCCAGATATAAGATCTTGAAAGCCTGCATGGGGGTGGGGGGCGGGGCAGGCAGCAATGTCAGAGGAGAGATGTTATGAAGGCAAAAAAATGACAGAGCTTTCATGACTGTTCTGGGACAGACCTGATTCTAGTCATTCTAATGGTTCAGGCTCAGGGTTAGAAGAAATTGAAACACTCATAGACCATTTAAAATTGGACAAAAAAGTTTCCTTAACCACATGGACCCTTCCTCTGTCCTTTCCCTTCACTGTTCCCCTTTCCCCCCCTAATTCAGCTAATCAATTGGGATGAGTTCCACACATTAGTTCACATCCCTAATTCTATGAAGTTCTCAGCTTCTGGGGACATTCAAATGTGATTTTTTTAAGCACCCCATACTAAAGAGTCTCAACAAAGACCATGCCGTACAGTTCTTAATACCCTTCTTTCTCCACCCCCCCCCATGCCATATAGAGGTGGCAAGCACTCCATTTAGCACAGGCCCAAACACAGCTGGGGGGGGGGCCAAGAATGTCATGACGGCCATGAAAAGACATGAAAATTTCGTATTGTCGGTCATCTTTAGGACGTGATTCTTCAAGCCCCAGAGCACGCTCCACATCTGTCTCTGGTTGCTCAATGCTAATCTCATGAGATCTGTAGGGTTCTGGTTCTGTCCCCTTGAGAGGACTTGCAGGATTTATATACCTAGGAGTGCTATTGGAAACATGGTGCCCATTTGCTGTGATCACCTGTGGCTCCCCTTCCTCCACCTTACCCTTTCCCTATATCAACTGTGAGGTCATTTCCATTCAGTCCTATGGACTAATGTGAAATGCTTGGGCTGGGCTTGACTCAGACTGGTGTAGGGCTTCAGACTGAGGACAGGAATAAAACGAGACACCCATTGATTGTCTAACTTTTAAACACACACACATGTGTATGCACACACGTGCACACATATACGTGTACATGTACACATATGTATACATGCAGAGACATACATACATATTTATTTCAGTCAGCAAAGCCCTTCTTTCCTTCCGACCCCAATCTCTCCCCACCCCACTAATTTAGAACGTAAGAAAAAACGAACTCTCGTCCCAGTCGTCGGTCGGCAAGGCCAAATGCATTTCCCCATTGACCATTTCCACCAACCGTGTCCTTCTGCACTCTGTGTATTAGGAAGTGGGGAGCACGGAGTAACATCAATCTTCTGGAATCTCGGTTTTCCTGGGGAAGGAGAAGGGCCACATCTTGGTCACAAACGAGGGAAAAGAATGTGGGGAAAAGGGAGCCAAGTCCTCAGCTGAAAGAGAAGGGAGAGAGGGCGGAAAGAGAGAAGAGATGAGCTCGAACATTTCTGTGGAGGGAGATCACTGAATCGTAGATGCAGGTAAACTATTGGGGAGCAGAGGGACGGCTGCAGCTTGCAAGATAAAGGCCTGAAGTAGCAGTGAGAGGTCAAAGGTAAACTCCCCAACTCAAAAGCAGCGAAGTGGCCCGAGCTCTAGTCTCCAGCTGCAGAATGCACGGCACCCACCACAGGCCTGGCACAGAGAAAGTTGCTATTAACTGCTTGTTTCCTGCCAGTCTGTTCTGAGAGCAAAAGGGTAACAATTATATAGCAGTATGGTGGCCAGAAAGGGCTGGGCCTGGGGTCAGGAAGACCAGAGTTCAAATCCAGCCTCAGATACCTCCTAGCTGTGTCGCCTCCCTCTGCCTTAATTTCCTTAGATGTAAAATAGGGGTAAAAACACATCTACCTCCCAGGTAGCACAATGTAGAAATGCTTAGGTTTTTCCTCTTCCCTCTCTAGCGTCTGTCTGCCTCCGTTTCCTCATCTGTAAAATGGGGGTAATAATAGCCTTTACTTCCTCAGGTTTTAGTGAACTTTTGCTCTATATGGATGTCTTCCTACCCCCTGCTCTTTCCTGGTGAGGATGAATTAGCAAAGTTCTTTGTTCTCCTGAGTTTCTTCTTGTTCCTGTTTGACCTTGCAAACAGATTTCTTCTCTACAAATATGCTTAAACAGCTGTCTTACAAACGCCTTAGAAGAACCTTGGGAGCGGGCCAGAAACACCTTTATGGGGACATTATGTGCATTGAGTTTTGCCAGACTCGGCTATGGGAATTACAGAGTGACCGTTCAGAGGTCTGATGGACCTCGTGCCTTTTAATTCTGTGTAAAATTGGGGCTGGAATTGTCCATTCATATAATAAGCTTTTATGGTGTCTAAAGGAAGAGAAGAATGCTGTTTTCAGAAAAGTCCTGCCTGAATGAAGTCATTTATCCCATCTTTCTCAGTGTGTCTACCAGGCTACCTGGGAGTGATTCAGGTACCACGTTCTGGCTCAGTGGGCTGGCTTTCATGAGCACGTTAGTAAGCAACTTGCTAACATCTATCAGTTCCTGGGGTGGCTGACACTTGGCGTTTTTTGTCTTAGACTGGCTAAGTCCAAGGCGATACTTTGTAATAGACAGGAAAATGACTCTTGATCATTATGCCTCAGTCTTCCGAGCTGTGAAGCAGAGACCAATGCTTTCTTAGAAAGTACATGAATGCCTGTGAGACATCATGAAAAATAATGACTATGTGCTAGGTTTGATATAAAGGAGCCTAGAACCAAAGAGCTCTGTGCTCTCCTCCTTCATCCCCCCACAAGACAATATCTTGGTTTCTGTGGTAGCAGCATGCTGATTGCCAGTGTCCCAAGTTATCCCCCAGAACTGTCATCCAGCTAGAGCGATGGGGGCCCTTCATCATGTCTTGCCTTCTAATGATTCTCTGGGCCAGGGAAAACTGTTATTGCTTAAGTGTTTACTTCTCTCATTCCAATGTCATTTCCCTCAGCCATAATGTATCTTTTGTTGTAGGCTAAAGTTCTCCACCTGCTTGCTAATGCTTGCTTGGACTGGGACCAGGAATAGTATCGGGACAAGGCTCATGAAATTGTAAACTTGGCTAATGAGGTAAAAAGATTTTGTTGTTATTTTGAAGATGCAGTTTAACTAACTTGTAAACCTCAATATCATCACAATTTTTCTGATTATTAACTATGGGGCTCTTTCTCTGAAGACCAAAGAAGACATTTTACATATATATATAATATATATAAAATGACCACCTGGTATTTCCCCTTCTAGAGTGCTACCCCATCCTCCCCCAATAACGATCTTGTATTTTGTTTATTTGTCCACATTCATCTGCTTATAAGTCTTCCCCTCCCCTCCCCTCTCCCCCCTTTCCCTTCCTCCCCTTCCTGGAATGGCAGCTCCTTGGGACCCAGGGATGTCTCTGCTTTGTCTCAGTATTCCTGGTAGTTAGCTGAGTGTCTTACACTCAAAGGACCCTTGAATAAATGCTTGTTGACTGGAATCAACAATCTCAACTGTGCATGAATAACAAAGCATTTAAGGGTTGTACTGTCCTAAGCTCTGGGAATACAGATACAAAAGGCTTTAGTCTCTGCCCTCAGGGAGCTAACATTTGAATGGAGGATATCACTTAGATAGGACAGTAGTGACCCAGGAAGTCCCAGAAAGGCTGCTGATTCCTGGAACAGCCACTCTACCCAGAAGTAACTGTAGTATTGATTTATTTGTGTCCAGGGCAGAAGGAAGGAGGGCTTGAAGGGAAGCCATGCCAGCCGCAGCAGGGTAGGTGGCCAGGTGGCAGCTGAGCAGAATGTGAAAGAATGGCTTGGTTGGAGGTTCCCTCACACAGATAAGTTAGTTCCAGGGCAATTAACATGTGTGTTAACTCTTCCAGGGGGTGAGCGCATGATTTTGGGGAGGGTTGTCCCCAAGGTGCTATTCTGGGTAGACCTGCTTTTCTTCCAATAACTTTCCCGTTTTCCTCCCAGTCTTTCCCTCAGCTTTGTCCTTTGGCTTCTGTGGCCCTGGGCTGCTAGAGCTACTCACCTTCTGTTCACCTTTAGGGATTCACTTTTCTATTTTCTCTCTCTTTTTTTTTTACCGGAAGCCAAACATTTTGATGATTTCTGTTTTCTGATAAGCTTTGAGATCTCCTTATTACTGCTTTGGGGTATTTCCTTTGACATTTTTGCCCTTTTGTTCCCCTAAATTTATTTTTGCCTATTTCTATAAAGTCATTTGTGGTAGTTTATTTGGCATAGCATTGACTTTATAAAGTAATCCAAGCAGCATTGGGTAGGAATGAACAATGAATGTCTCCCCAATTATATGAGTGTGGGGTGACCTCTCTGTTCGACTTTGGATTAGCTTGAACTGTTGGGAAGATCTTCCTTTTTATCCGGATAACAAGTTGCTTCTCTCCAGTTTCCAACCATTGCTTCTAGTTCTGCTGAATCTAAGCAGTGCAAGTCTGCTGATCCCTTCTACCAATCCTGGCATGGCACCATACTCGAGGGCATGGGTCCTTGGCACTTTTTGTATTGACCCCCTTGGACAGTCTCAGAATCCTGTTTATAAATAACTCAAGGAAGTGGTAAATTTCAGTTTGAGGTTAGTGAAGATGAAGATGTGTTTCCCCCCATCCAAGTTCACAGACCCCCTGAAATCTATCCCTAGAACCCTGGGCAAGTGAAGGCTCTATCTAGGCCCTGCTTGTGTGGCACAGTGTAAAGGGCATCTGATTTGGAGTGTACTCTTCCCTGCTTGCTGCCTTCAGAGCAGCTGTGGCAAGAGACAAAGGTCCCATAACTCCGACCCATAAGTATGTCCTGGGGTCCGTGACTTATAGCGGGGCAGGGGATCTGGGTACAAGGAGTAGAACGGAACTGGGAGGGGAGAATGGGGGGGGGGGGAAGATGGCCTGGGAGAGAATCCAAGATGAATTTTCCCCCTTTGCTGCTGCTTGTACCAGGGAATGGGGCAGAAGGGAAAGTGAAAGTAAGTGAACAGCAGAGACTAGGTGGGGTTCTTTTGATCCCTTTTCACTGCCTCTGTTTCCCTTCCTTGTTCCTGGAGTGGCTGAGCAGTATCAGGACAGGTTTTCTCCCCTTACTTGACAACCAGCCATACTGTTCAGCAGTCAGTGGGGCAAGCGGATGGGCAGGATTGCTTCTTCTCCCCCCCTTCCCCCCCCCCCCCCCCGCCTTTCTTGGGAAGGGAAGGGAGCAGGAAATGATGGCCCCGGAGGGGCCTGTGGCTCCTCTTCCTCTCCCCACTGTTGTCCATGGTGAGAATGAGCTGCTTTTGTTTCTCCTTTTCCCTCCCGTCCCCTGCTGCTGCTGTTGCTGCTGCTGCTGCTGCTGCTGCTGCTTGACACCACCATGAGGCCGGAAGCTGGGGCCGGCAGGACGAAGCAGTGGTTAGAGCTGGAAACCACCCTTTGTCTCACATCCCTTCCCCTTGCTTCCACTGACCCCTGCTGGTGGAGGAGAGCACAGGAAGGGGGGCTGCAAAGGGCTGGTTTTTTTCCACCTTCCTCCATCTTGTTGATGGGATTTGGGAGGGAGGAGGAGCCTGGGAGGCAGTGAAAATGGTGTCTGGGAGGCTGGGACTCGGCTCCTCCCCTCCTCCCAGGGAGCCGTGCTAGGACAGCCAGGAGAGAAGCATGGCGGGGGGTGGGGGGGAGCCTGGCCAAGGCGCGTCCCCGCTTCCTGCCCCCAGTGTTGGGGGCGCGCAGGGTGGTCCCTGGGCCACGTGGCTCTGCCGCCTTTGTTTCCCCCTAATCCACCCCTTCCCTGTGCTGCTGCGGGAGTGCAGGGCAGCCTCTCAGGCTTCCTTGAAGGGCTGAGGTAGCCAGAGAAGCCGCCATTTCCCCTGCTTTCCTCCTTCCATACAGCCCAATTAACTAGGGAAGGGATAGACGGAAAAAAGGGTTTGGGGGGGGTGGTACACAGAGGTGGGAAGGGCACCTGCCCCCCTGAGCCCTCTTCCCCAAGAAGGTGAGGTAGGGGCGGGGGTCTAGGCCACCAGAGCCATGGCACAGTGGGAGGAGCCTGGGGGCGGTGCCATCACGGCCAATGACTCATGTAGAACATGCTAGAAAAAGGGGAGGCGGGGCTGAGGTGCTCGGCACTGGCTTTGGTGCAGAAGGAGGAGCCCAAGGAGGAGGACTGGGCCAGCCATTGGCCCTTTTGCTCCTTTGCCACCATGATTGATGGTAGAATGTGCTAGAACTGGGGAGGAAGGTAAGGCAGGGCTGACTCTGCTCTCTTGCCTTCCCCCCACAGAGGGAGGAGTCAGAGGGGAACCTTAGCTTTCTCTTCCCTCCCCCCTCTTAGGTCAATGAGTAATGGGAGAACATACTAGAAAAGGGGGAAGGAGTAGTCTAGAGAGAGAAAGTGGGTTTAGTAGTGAGGGTGAGACCTCTCTGCCTTCCTCCCTCTCACTGCAGAACAGTGATCTACAGATCGGATGGAGGGATGAGCAGGTGGCCAAAACCTCCCCTAGTCTTCCCCTTTCCCTTGCCTCACCTCCTTCTCTCTCACCCCTTGTCCCCGCTAATTATTGAGAGGCAACAGGAGGAGGAAGGGAGTGAGGGACGGGGTGCTGAGCAGCCAGGTGGGTCTTTTTCCTCTGCCTTTTCTCATTTCGGTGCCCATTAGGAGGCTTTGCCTTCCCCTCGAGACCCAGTGGCTGTGGTAGGGTCCTTTTTCTGCCTGCCTGCCTACCTTCCCTTTCGCTTCTCCTTTGCCACAGGAGGCACTTGGAAAGGAGGATCATTGAGGGAACAGTGAGGGGCTGTGTCGTTTGGGGGCTCTCCCACTAACTGCCCCCAAGATCTTTGACAAGTCACTCCCCTTTTCTATTAGTTTATGAAATGAAAGGAATGGATTGCTTGATCTAGCTCTGCTGATTTGTAACTATTGGACAAAGGACTGACAAGTGAAACAATAAGCTTATACTATTGCTCCCTCTGGCTGCTGTGCTGGTGCAAAGGAGAGGATTCTGGGAAAAGCTGGAGAGAAGGAGTAGTCTGCCTCCTCCCTTCTCCCCCCAGTGGCCACTGACTAATACTAACACATGTTCCCATAGAAGAAAAAGGAGGCCGGCGTTGGAGCTGTGGGTGGGGCTAGTTGGCAGCCCGGTTTCCTACCCCTTTTAGTTTCTGCTCCTGGTAATGCCAACAGCTGTGAGGATGCAGGCTTGGAGCTGGATGCTTCTGCCTGATCCCTTTTTCCTTTTGCTCCTTTCTGTATTTAGGCAGGAGGGGGAGGTACATTTGTGGAGTGGTGGTGCCAACAGGACTCTTCTCTCTCCAATAGAGTCCCCTTTGGAAAAAATGAGTATCCATAGTCAGCTGATTTGGATGAGAAGTTGGGAGAGGGGAACCTCAAACCAACTGGAATAAATGTGTTTCTTCTTCCTTCCTCTTGTTCCTCATGGATTTAAGTGGCTTACTCAAGGAGCCACTTTGGAAGAGAGCTTAAGTTCTCCCCAAGGTGCTGGGTTCTTTCTACCATAGCAGGGTTTCCCAAGCTGGGCCCTCAAGGGTCAAGAGAAGCCTCTCAGGGGGCCAGTTGCATATTGGGTAAACACATCCTGAAATGAGGTAAACTTACTTATGTGCATATGCATAGGAAAGTCTAGAATTCATTTCCTTTCATAATGATTTGAAAAGGTTGGGATTTCCTCACCCACCCCACAGCATGAGGCCTCTTAGGGCAAAAAGAAATGAGGGAGAAGGGGAGTATCTGCAAGTGACTATGGAGGGGAGGACCCCCAGTGGTGGTGCAGGACAGGGTTAGAGTTTGTCCAGACCATCTTTGCTTGGCCTGATTGTTGTCTTCTGTAACAAGATTATTTTCTGCAATTTCATTTGTAATCCATCGTGTGTCATGCCATTAAAAGCATTTTTCTGAGAAGGTGCCTATGGGCCTCACTAGCCTGCCAAAGGGCCACAGGCCCAAAGACATCAATCCCAGGCCTAGAAAGCATTCTCCAAGCTCTCCCCTAAGCTAACTTTGACCCAGGATTGCCCGCTGCTTATCTTTTTCTCCATTCCTTCATAGAGATTTTCCTCAACAGACTGATACTGGTCAACTTTTTTTTCTCTATACATCTGCTTCCCTGAGAACTGCCACTCAGTGCTCTCCTTTAGCCAGGCCTCTCAGCCCTTTGTAGGAATGATGATGGTGCTGATGGTGTGCAGACAGCCTTGGAGCAGGCTTCAGCTGGTGGATGAGGTGGAGTGAAACCTTCTGACTTCAAGGCCAGTGCTCTAGGCAGGCCTGCCCGTGGGGCATCTATCATTCACCATCTGATACCATGCTGGGGCAGGTTACCTTGCTTCCTAAAACCTTTCATACTGTTTGAGCTCAATACATTTGGCAGTGGCATCACCATTCTCCATCGTCCCTGTTTTAACCTTGTGGTTATCTGGAGCTACAAGGAAACAGAACGTTACCTGTTAGGCCATCTGGCCCCTCCTCTGTTCCCACTACCAACTGCCTAGGGCAGGTGCTCCCACTATCTTCCAGGACCAGATGATGCCTCCTGACAATGCTTCCTGTTCTCCTCCCTCTTTGAACTCGCCCTTCACACTATAGATCTGCAGATCAAGATAGACTTGTTGCATTTTTTGAGGAATTTAAAAAATTTTGAATTTAATTATGGCATTTCTGTGTAAAGAAAATGTTTTTAGTCTACCATGGTTTGCAATTGATCACTGAACAAAACAAAACAGCGCTCTTCCTTTCCAGCCTTGGTCTCTGTTGCTGTCTTGTAGTGACTTAGCCAGGGTCACACAGCTTGGAAGTGCCTGAGGCTGGATTTGAGCTCAGGAGGATGCTGTCTGACTCTAGGCCTGGCACTATCTTGCAGCACCACCGGGAGTCAGGAAGACCTGAGTTCAAGTTTAGCCTCAGACATCCAAGCTGTGTGACTCTGGGCAAGTCACTTCACTTCTGTCTGCCTCTGTTTCCTCATCTGGGAGATCCAAAGAGATACTTGTGCTCATCACACCACCCGGCACGTGGTGAATGCCAGAGAAATGCTAGTTGTCATCAACATTATTATTTCCCCCTTGCTGCTGATGGCCATAAAGGGGAAGGATTGGGAAGATTCTCATTTTGTTTTGCTCTGGGAAGATGCTTTTCTCCCTTTTATTTCTTGCCCCCTCCATCTCCTTGCCTCCCCCCCTTGCTGGGTCATCAGAAGGACATGGGGGCTACTGGAAGGCTTCCATTCCCCTAGACCAAGATGGCAAGACCCCTGGGGTTGAATTGGAGCTCTGTCACTAATGAGAGTTGCTTGTGGGCTTCTCTGGACCTGTTTCCTTCTATCAGATGGAAGGGGGGTGAATGAGATGCATGACCTAGAAGACCTCAGATCTCTTCCTGTTTTTCCCGGACTCTACTGGTTTCTACTTCCACCCCTGCAGCCAGTGCTAATGGTAAAACATCCTGGCAAGGTGAAGGGCAGAGGAGGTGGGACAGGAAGTTGAGTGATTAGCTCTGCCTAGCTTTGGGGGCTTCCTTCTGGTTTCTGAGAGGCCACATGTGCTGTAGGTGCTCTTGGCCAGTCGGCTTGGGGGAGCAATCCAGAGGCAGACAGAAGTTCTGCAAGAGAGGAAAGATTTCATCTCTCCTTGCTATGACCTTGCTGTGAAAGAGACTGGTGGGGTGGGGCATCTTTAACAGCTTTCTCCCCTAGTTGATGGGACCACTTAGAGAGGGCAGGGCAGGATGGTGGCACGTATCCTCTCATTTCCTGTCAATGGTTGGGATGGGGGGAGAGTATGTGATGGCAAGGCCCTGTGGTTTTCTCTTTTTATTCTCTTTTCCTTCCTCTTCCCCTTTGCTGCTGTTGCTGCTCCTGGTGCTGGGAAGGAAAAGAACCCTAGGATGGCAGTGAAAGGAATGGAATGGAAATTTCCTCTGGCCTGTGCCTACTTCTTTGCTCCTGACCCAGTTGCTTAAGAAACAGGGAAATTTGGAGCTGAGCTGTGGAGGCTTTGCTTTGACTTTCCCCATCCTTCCTCTTCTGGCGCTGAAGACCAAGAACCAACAGGACGCTGATGGCATGGCCTTATTTCTCTTTGCTCTTAGCTTGTAGGCTTACTGATAAGTGACCAAGCACTTAGGGCCAGATTTTGTCAAGCAAATTCTCCCTCCTCTTTGCTGCTTGGGCGATGATTGCTGAGGGGAATTGGGAACATTTTCGTCTTTCTGTAAGTCACTCACCCTGGGTTGTACATGGCTCAGGTTCAGGAAGCAGATGAACAGAAATGCAGAGTGGGCTGGCCCATATTTTCTCTTCCATTGGCTTCTGTGACTACTGACTAGTGCCCTCATATTTGCTTGCTTAGTGAAACAAGGCAGCTTGGGGCAGTTCAAAGAATCTCGAGCTAGTCCACAAATCAGGAAGTCTGCTTTCTAGTATGTCACAGACCACAAAGACTGGGCTTCACTAAGACCACCAGAGTCTTTTCCCCACTCTGGGATGTTTCCCTTTTACCTATTGTACAAATGAAAACAGCCTCAGACATATCCAGTCTGCCATTCAAGGCCCCCAGCCTTATCTTTTATGCTCACTGATTACCCTAACCTAAATGTGACACTGTATCCTGCAGAGCTGCATGACACTTAAT
This sequence comes from Pseudocheirus occidentalis, assembly GCA_028646575.1. NCBI lineage: Eukaryota > Metazoa > Chordata > Mammalia > Diprotodontia > Pseudocheiridae > Pseudocheirus > Pseudocheirus occidentalis. The sequence goes on along the minus strand of CM053602.1, from coordinate 1,850,022 downwards.
TTGTATCAGATTAAACCCTTCACTTGTGGCTGAGTAAGCAGTATGGCATGCAGGGCACAGGACAGGGCTGTATATCAGGGTCCCTGGACCCACATATTGACTGTTTGAAAATATAATCTACCCATGTTTTATTTTCTTTTTATTTATCTTGTTCAATATTTTCCCAATTACATTTTAATCTGGTTCATTCACATTTGGGAAAGGACTAAGTATTTGACACTTCTGCCTCGGTGTTGCTCCAATTATCGTTCGTTGCTTTTGTGGTGTGATTTTGTACCTCCTATATTTGAGCAGATGGCAGAGAGGTGGGGATGAGGCAGGATCATCCTGGTGACTAATGGTAGAACTTGCTGGTAGAAAGGTATCTTGGGCGGGAAGCTGGGTGTGTGTGTGTGTGTGTGTGTGTGTGTGTGTGTGTGTGTGTGTGTGTGTGTATCTTATGCAAATGTTTTTTCTGTTCCCCTAACCTGTACCAGGTTTTGAGGAAGGAGTAGCCAAGGGCTACTGGGTAGCTGAGTGATGCCAGCGTTGGAGGTCTTCTCTCTCTTTTTGTTTAATACTTGCCTTTCTCCTGCTTCCCTTATTGCTCTTTGGGATGGTTTGCTTTTCTTTCTTCAGTGTATTCAGCTTCTGACATTGCCTTCTTACTTGGATGCACTGAATACCCACGATTCCTATTCTGGAGAAGCTTGACAGGTCATGAGGATCAGAGAAGGCATCTAATTCTCCAGCTTGTTGGTCACATGACTCAGAAATAATTTTGTACATACCGTAGGAATAGTTCTTGCAATAATCCTAGGCAAGAATGGTAATTGCCTCTGGGTTCAATCTTTTGAAAATTATTACTTGTCAATTGACAGCTTCAGTCCAATGCCCTCCAGCCAATACATTGCTTTCATTCGCCTATCCAGGGGAGGGGACTGCAGCCTTGAGGCCACATGTGCCCCTCTAGGTCCTCAAGTGTACCTCTTTGACTGAATCCAAACTTCATGGAACAAATCCCCTTCGTAAAAGGATTTGTTCCATAAAACTTGGACTCGGTCAAAAAGCCGAACCCAAGGACCTAGAAGGCTACATGTGGCCTTGAGGCCAAAGGTTCCTCACCCCTGGTCTATTCTCACATTCTTCCTGTGTGTCCTGAGACAATGTTGTCAAAAAGGTACAGTAGTAATACTTCCAGTTAGTTCTCGTTTCCAGCCTATTTCTCCACTAGCCATTGTATGATGACCAACGTTCCCAAGATTCCTTGGGACATAAGGCTCAGAATGGTAAAATCCAGCTGTACAAATGAAAACAGCCTCAGACATATCCAGTATTCAGTCCCAAACTGAGAACCACTGGCTGCCTGGCAGACCATGCAGGGTGTCCATGGCATAGTGTATTGGTCCACTTGAGTTTTCTGGTTCAAAGCCCAGCACTGGCTGATGTATAAGGGTGACTAGATTCTAGAGGATGCCATTAACCAGCAGTTCTTTGAGATAGTCTCTGAGGTTTTCTCAGTGTGGAGTTATTATCCTAGATCTTTCTCTGGATGATCAGGAATTGGCGAGCTGGCATCTGTGGGATGTACCTTCTGTGGCTCAATAATATTACATTACGTTCAAATGCCAAAATTTCTTTAGTCATTCCCCAGTTGCCTAAGAGGCAATTGAAGGCAGAAGTGTCAAATACTTAGTCCTTTCCCAAATGTGACTGAACCAGATTAAAATGTAATTGGGAAAATATTGAACAAGATAAATAAAAAGAAAATAAAACATGGGTAGATTATATTTTCAAACAGTCAATATGTGGGTCCAGGGACCCTGATATACAGCTTAATGATTCTAGTTTCTGTCTGAGTTTGATATCACTGATCTAAGGTGCCCCCACTTTGATTCTAGTCCTTTTCTTCTTTCTTGCCTTTTAATCCCCCTTTTCAGGATTGGGAAGTTTCTTTTGCTTGTGACTACTCTCTCCCTGATACAACCCTCCATCTTGACCCTCTTCCCCAGCCCTTGCCCCATCTCCAGCTGTTTTCCTGTACGTTTGGTGTATTTCTACCCCAAATTATGTGTGTGCTCACATGTTCAGCCCCCCACTGCCTGTTTTAGAGAAGAGTGAGGTTCATCTGTTGCCTGTTCTCCCACCCCTTCTGTTTGTACATACTCTATTTTTGAAAAACAGTAAGTTCTACCCCCTTGTGTCTCCTTTCTATATGTGTTTGCCTTTTATTTTCCCTTCTCTTTCACCTCTTAAAAACCTCAGAACAGAACCCGAATTCTTATTTAATTCTGCCTCAAACTTTGAAGGCATTAAGGTTCTGAAGAGACACTTGTTTCTTTTCCCTGCTAAATTAGAACATTGGCAGTGCATCATCATACAGCTCCTTTTAGTTGTTCTAAGGTACTTAACTTACCTTTCTAGTTTATTTTGAATCTTGTGCTTTCATCTCCAAGTTCCTCCTCAGATTTGGTCTTCTCTTCATAAATACTTGAAAACCTTCTGTTTCATTAAAGATCCACTTTTCCCCTGTACGATTATACTCACCTTTGCAAGGCAAGTTATTCTTGGTTGTAAACCTATATTTTTTTTGGTTTCTTGGAACATCGTATGCTGAGACTGCCCCATATTTATAGTAGAAGTTGCCAGGTCTTGTGTGATCCTGACTGGGATTCTTTGTGTAACAGTGATTATTCTGGTCCCACCACCTGAAAACCAGGTATGTCACCATTTCACACCTCCCCCATTAGCCTTAAGGATGCTGGGGGAGGGGATATCTAGTCTCTGCCATTTGCTCAAGCCTTCATTGATTTCATTCCTTCAATTTAGGGCATCCCCTGTATTTCAGTTCCACTTAGCCACTTAAATGCATGGTGCTCATGTTGTGGGTGAACAAGTCCCTCACCACCAGAAAGGAGGCCACCAGAAAGAGGGAGTGACTATGTTTCTCTTATGTAGATTTAAAGGCACAACCAGTTCTGGGCAGGCAGCCAGTGGAAAAAGGCTGTTCCCAGCCATGTGGTAGCAAATGCCAACTGTCTTCTCCCAGAAGGAGGGCCTTGGCATCTCTCCCATAGGGCATCCATCTTAGGTGATCTGCACATGTGCAAAAAGCCCCATCAGACCTATCACCTGAATGGCTTCTTTCTGGATGCTGGTGGAAGTTTTTCTTTGGCATGAGACTTCTAGATATTCCTAGGAATTTTCCTTTGGGATTTCTTTCAGGAAACAATTGTGGATTGCTCGACTTTACTTTGCCACCTGCTTCTAAGAGATCTTGGGCATTTTTTGTTTATGATTTCTTGAAATATAATAGCCAAGTTTGTGGTTTTTATAGCGTTTTTCCCTTTGCTGCTGCTAGCACTGGGGAAAGAGACTCATTGAGAGGCATAGGAGTGGTAGATCCTCAGTAGGACATTCCTTCCTGATGAACTTTGTCTTCTTCCCCCTTTTCCCTAATGTTTGTTCCCATTGACTAGTGGTTCCTTGGTGTCTAGGAAAGAACACTGACCTAAAGGAGTCTGGAGACATTCTAATTCTCTCTGACCTTGGAGGAATTGCTTCCTTTGGAATGCCTCTGTTTCCTTATCTGTCAAATAAGGGGGTTGAACTAGCTTACCTCCAAAGTCTCTCCCAGGTTTAAAAATGTGTAACTCAACCACAGCAGTCCCTAAGCTTTTATTAAGCATCTGGTGTTTAGAATAAAGGCTTAACTGAAATGAGTCCTGTTTTGGAAATAAACACATTGTCATGATTCAAAGAGAAGCATTGGGGTGGGGCTAATTTAGAAAATTCATAATATTTGTATAAACATTAGCATCAAGCCCATCAGCCCATTTTGTAATCAGCTGGTGTTAATGTTCACATACTTGTTGTATCTTGTTGCTGAAAATATTTTTGCATTCAGCACATCAAGTTACAATAAAGTTATTACTTGTGCAGAAACAAATAAAGATTTTGTAAGGGCCTACTATGTGCTAAGCACCACAATGGGGTAGAACAGAATCTATTGGGTTAGAAGAGCAAGATCCCGGTGTGAACTCTAAGCCTTGTTTGTTAAACTTCAGTGGCTCTCTGTCACTTCCAAGATGAAATATGGAACCCTTTGTTTCATGACCTGTCCTTCCTACTTTTCCCATTTACTCACCATTGATTTCCCTCCATCCCCCCAAGTACTCACTGCTGACACTGGCCTCCTTCTGTCTGCCAGCTCTGAGCCTTTTCAGTGGCCTGGGATGCTCCCCTTCTTCCTCTCTGCCTCCCAGCTTCCCTGGCTGCCTTCAAGACTCCAGGAAGCCTTTGCCACCCCTTCTGCATCTCTGTGCCTATCCTCTGTTCTTTCCAAAGTAGCCGGTACATAGGTCATTTGTACCCAGTTTGTTTCCATGTTGTCTTCCCCAGCAGACTGGAAACTACTTGAGGGCAAAGATTGTCTTTTGCCCTTTTTTGTATCCTTACTGCTTAGCACGGTGCCTGGCACATTCTAAGTGCCTTGTTGGCATTGTTCAGACTCATCTGAGTCTTTGTGACCCCGTTTGGGGTCCATGGCAGATACTGGAATGGTGTGCCAACTCCTTCTCCAACTCATTTACAGATAAGGAAACTGAAGCAAACAGGGTTAAGTGACTTGTCCAGGGTCATACACCTAGTAAGTCTAACCCTAAGCCCTAAATCTGAGGCCAGATTTGAACTCATAACAATGTCTTCTAACCCCAGGTCTAGTTCTCTGTCCACTGAGTCACCTAATTGCCCCCTCCCTCTCTAGGTACTTTAATGCAAGCTTATCGACTGGCCGACTGACCTATCTTTCTGCCAGAGAAAGACTTTGGGAAGGTGGGAGCAAGATAAGTTTTCTTTCCACTATTTCCCTGGCTTTTTCCTGAATAAGTGCAAAGCATGCAAGAGGAGACTAAGAAGGTTGGAGGGTAGGAAGGGCAGAGGCTGGGGGCAGGAGGTAAGGGGTCAAGGTTTCTAGGCAATGTTCTCCTTTCCTGCAAAGAAGTGGGAGGGGTGTGTGTGTATATGTAAGCTAACTCTGTGTGTATGTGTTGTGTGTGTGCATATGTAAGCTAACTCTGAGTGTGTGTGTGTGTGCATATGTAAGCTAACTCTGAGTGTGTGTGTTGTGTGTGCATATATAAGCTAACTCTGAGTGTGTGTTGTGTGTGCATATGTAAGCTAACTCTGTGTGTGTGTTGTGTGTGCATATGTAAGCTAACTCTGTGTGTGTGTGCACACGCGTGTGTGCACACGCCCATGTGCCCTTGTGCTAACTTCTAGGCTTTTCTTTCTTTTCCTCTTCCCGCCCTCCCGATGCAGCAGGGGGCAGCACTTAGAGATATACCAGGAGCACCAGGAGCAATGGTGTTTGGGGGTTTTCTTCCACCCCAGGACCTAGCAGGGTACCTTGCCCCTTGACTGACTGACCTCATCACCACTAACTAATCATTATTAGAACATTAGAAGGACAGAGTGAGAAGTCAAAAGGAAGCCGAGGAGAAGGAGCTGAAAGTGTTTTCTCTCCTCTTCCCTTTGGTCCATGAGGCTGGAGGAGGGCGAGACTCTGAGGCGGGGCTTGGAGATTGGGTAGACTTCTCTTGTCTGTCCTATCCCTTAGAGCCACAGATCATTCTAGACGAGGATAAGAAGGGAGGGAAGAAGGTTGGGGGAGGGTAGGATTTCTTTGTCTTCTTCCCTTCAGTTCCCCTCTTGTGGCCTCTGGGCCATGGTGGGGGGGGGGGGGAAGGGAGGCCAGCTGCCTAGCGAGGCTCTTCTTCCCTTCCTTGCCCTGGATACAGGGCTGGGAGAAGAGGCGGGGGTTGGGGGAGCTGGGTTGGAGACTTTTCCCCCCCTTCCCTTTCCTTGCTGCTGCAGGATCTAGGAGGACTCATTGGCTAGGGATGGAAGTAGGCGCTCCCCCAACCTTCCATCCACTCCCTGCACTTCCCGTGTCCTTGGGGGAGGCTGTGGCACTGGGTCACATCATTGTTCTCCCTAGGTCTCAGTTGCCTTAACTATAAAATCGGAGACTTGGGCTCTTAACCTTGGGTCTCTGACCTGGTTTTACAGAATATTTTGAGAACTGGATTTCTGTAGAATTAGTTTCCTTTGTATTTTCTTCGATGCATTTAAATGCATTATTCTGAGAACGGCTTCTGAAGTGGCTCCTTCCTCCTGGTCGCCAAGGGGACTGAGCCGGGCGGGTGAAGCCTGAGGTTTGCTCTCTGGCTCGGTGCTGGCTGCAGAGAGGATGGCGGCAGGAGCTGCTTTCTCTCATGTAGCCCCCCCTCACTTTGTAGCTGATGGCTAACGCTAGAATTGGAGAAGGGGTGCCTCCCCAAGCTGGAGTGGGGGAGAGGTGTGGCTACAAGGTTTTCCTTCTCTTTCCTGTCAGTATGGAGGGGGGCCGGATGGGGGCTGGTCCCTGCCTTCTTCCCTTTCCCTTAATCTTTCCTCTTCCTGTTCTGCTGGCTGCTGGCAATGGGTGGGAAGAGGGGGTAGAGGGGGAGGAGGGAGGGGCAAGACCGTTAACCAGAGGGTGAGAGGAGCAGGATGGGATTTTCTGCTTTCCGCCCCTCCCTCTCTCCCTCCCTTTCTTTCTACTGTCACAATCAGAGAAGCTGCTAGAAGAGGGAAAGAAGGTGGGAGGAGGTGTGGCTTCCCTGTGGCTGGCTGACAGGGCTCTGCAGGGGAGGAGTCTGGGCCAGGACCCGAGCATATCAGAGCATGATAAACTGGGATGGAATGGAAAACTCACCTGGGAGGCTGGACGCCATGTTTCTAGTCTTTGTCACTGTGTGACCTTGGGGCGCCTTACTTCCCCTTTCTAGGCCTCAGTTCCCACATCTGTAAAGTTAAGAGGCCAAGCTTTACAAATCCCTAAATGGACTCGAGACACCCATTCCCCCTCTCTCCTTGCTGATGACATTGAGGAGGGAGGAGCCTGGGGCGTGGAACTGCAGTGTGAGGCTGGTTTCTCTCTTTGCCTTCTTGCCATGTTCCCATGGTCATTCCTGGCCAGACTGAATAAGGTCAAAGCTTAGTGTAGTGGAAAGGGCCCTTGAGTGCGGCCCAGGGCTTAGTTTCAGCTCTTGATAAGGCTTCCTATCACCTTTCTGAGTCTGTTTCTTCATCAGTTAACTCCCACTGGCTTACTACACCAGCAGAACACCAGCTTCCTTCTCCATGCTGAGGGCAAAGGGGAGGGAGGAGTCTGGGAGGCTGCTTTGGCTTTGCTGTCCTCCTTCCTTCCTGCCCAGCATTAGGACATTCTAGTTTGGCTAAGAAGGGTGGGGTGGGGTGGAGGTGTGGCTCCAGTGTTCACCCCTCCTCCTGGCTGCCAGGGAGGAAGGGGCAATGGCTGCACCTGACCAAATGGCCCTCTCTTCTCATTTATCCTTCCCTGTGCCTGTCTTTTCCTCCTTCCTACTGCCACTGACTCCTGGGCAATAGTGGGGTGCTCTTACTGCTCCTAGGAGACTGAGGATGGAGGAGGCTTAGGTAGGACTGGGAAGGTGAGGTGAGACAGGGTTTCTTTGTCTTTTCTTCACTCTTGTAGCCACAGAGAGAAGGCAGGACACAAGGGGGGGGGGGAATGGGAGTGGCCATGGCCCAGTAAGGCATGAATGGCCCAGATTTTCCTGCTCTGCCATCCAGAGCTTGTTGGAGGGAGGAGGCAGGCAGGCTGGGGGCTCTTTCCTCTCCTATTGCTTCTCTCCTTCCCCTTCCCCTTTGCTACTGCTGGATAACCCCGCTAGAGGGGCTCCTAGAGCAAACCTGCTTGTTTCTTTCTTCTGTTCCTTGCGGCCCATGTCAGAGAGTGGTAATAAGTCAGGAAGGTAGGAGCTGGGGCTGTGGAAATGTCGAAGTACCATCACCTTCTCCTGCCCCCTTGTTATTGCCAAGTCTTGCAGTGGCAGACCTTGCCCTTTGATGTTGCCTGGCACTTGGTGGGCACCTCAGGGAGCAGCAGTGGGAGTCAGCTTGGTGTGCCACCATTCAGTTGGGTTGCTCATGTGTGTGGGGGACTGCCCTGTTGAGGGGATTCTTGGGTCTGTGCTTCTGTGAGAGGATTTGCTTTAGTATTTATTAAGCAGCCACCAGGTACTCGGCCGCTCTGTTTGGGCTCTCCATTCCTTCATCTGGATTAGGAGCTGTGGCAGAACAAATTGGGATTGAGCTCTTTCCAACAGGTCTCCAGACTAATTACAAGTGACTCTGATGCTGGTGATAATCAGTCACAGTTCCATTTTGTGTGGGCTTTACAGTTATCACATTGCTTTGAGCCTCATGGTAAGAAAGGCCATAGGGAATAGTGGATTGAGTGCCTTGCTTTAGGACAGGGAGACTTGCGGTCAGGTCCTGCCTCAGACCCTTACTAGCCCTGTCACCTTGGAAAGGTTAGCTAATTTTTCCAAGCCCCAGTTTCCTCATCAGTAAAATAAGAGGTTTAGATGCAGCTAGGTGGCGCACTGAATAGAGTACTGGCCCTGGAGTCAGGAGGACCTGAGTTCAAATCCTGACTCAGACACTTAACACTTAATAGCCATGTGACCTTGGGTAAGTAACTTAACCCCAATTACCCTGCTTTCCCCCCTCCAAAAAGACAAAAAACAAAAAATGAAATAAGAGGTTTAGAATTGATGGCCTCTAGCATTCATTATCCCCATTTTAGAGAGGGAGGAATTTGAAGCTTCAAGAGGTCAAGCAATTTGCCCAGGGTCCCAGAGCTGTGGAAATATCAAACTACCACATGTGAATGAAAAAGCTTCTTAGGCACCAAATCTCAGACTAAGGCCTGGGGTTATAAATGCAAAAGCTAGACTGTCCTTGCCATTGGAGGGGGGTGGGGGTGGGGGTGGGGAGCTGCTACCCTCAACTGGGCTTGGGGGTGAAGTCTGGGATGGCACAGGGGTCATAGCAAAGAGGACTGATTTCACCTTTTCTATTTGGAGTGGCAGCACTGATTTGTTATAGAGAAGTGGGCACATCTGGGACTGCCTAGCTGGAGTGGAGGGTTCCCCATTCATTTGGGAAGTGGCCAAGCCAGGTCTAGCATCCAAACCGTGGCCCAGTACTCCAGCATGGCAGCAGCAGAGAGGCCCAGCCTTGTCCCATCACTCTTCTTGAGAACCTTTCAGGCCTAAGTCACCTTTAGTTGGATTGGGAGAAAGAAGCAGCACATTCAGGGCTGTTTGCTACAGAAAGGACTTCAACGAGAGTACAGATTCTTCGTTCTGCTTCCTCACTTCACCCTGGCAAGTTCTCAGCATTTCTCAGGGCTTATTCTTGTAGAACTTGGAGTGGGCATCTAGAAGGTGTTCAAAGGGGATGAAGGAAGAATGGGCCTGGTGAGTCTGGGGTTTGGGCTGATGTCTCAGCCCTGCCACCTGTGCTTCGGCCCCCACCTCTCTCTTGAGTTCCCTTCCAGACGTTTCCAGTGGCCTGCTGGACAACACCTCAGGCCGAGCATCTTTGTGGCTGTCTGACGCTTTCTGATAACGTCACTTGTGGGGCTCAGGGCTCTGACGCCTTTACTCCACCCTGTTGGAGTCTGTGCCTGTCTGTGGTGACAAAGGCCCTCCCAGGTTAGTACAGAAGCATGGTGCCAGCCTGATCCTCCATGCCTCCCTTCACATGCACTGTGCTTCAGCTAAGCTGGTGTCTTACAGGCCCCTTGACCACTTGGGACACTTGGTTACTTCTGGGCATTCACTGAGGCTATGCCCAGAATACTCTTCTGAAAGTCATTTTTGATAGTGGCCCATTCATCATTTGAGGAGCAATCTAAATACCATTTCTCTGAAGTGTTCTCTGATCCCTTCTTGGCTGGAAGAGGGAGCGTTTGGACCAGTTCTGGAAGAATAAGAAGGATTTCATGGGGGTGGGGAACAGTCCTAATTAAATGACTGTTTTGTAAATAAACTAGTTGCCTACTATGGGTCAGGTACTATCCTATGTGCTGGAGCTGTAAAGAAGGGCAAAAGGCAGTCCTTACCCTCAAGGGGCTCCCAGTCTAATAGGGAAGATGGCATATAAAGAACCATCATATACAAACACGTGATCAACAGAATAAATTGGAAGTAATGAACGTTTCCATAAAGTGCAATGAAGGGTGTCCTGTAGAAGGTGGGATTTTAGCTGAGACTTGGAGGCAGCCAGGAAAGTTAGGAGGCAGAGATGAGGAGGGAGGGCGTTCCAGAGAGCTGGGACAGTGAAAAAGCCCAGAATCTGGAGAAGTATCTTGTTCAAGTGAGGCTGGAAGGGAGGTTGGAGGCAGATCAGAAGAGCCTTGACTGCCAGGGTAAGCATTTTGGACTGGAGCAGTGTTCCCTAACCTGGCACGAAGTCAAACATTTATCTAGTGCTTACTGTCTCTTACTGCCTCTGCTACATCTTGGGAACATGAATACAAGCAGAAAGGAAGTTAGTCCCTGCCCTCAAGGAGCCTGTTTGGGGTAAGATTCTAAAGGGGACTCTGGGGCCAGGGGAGAAAGTCATGGGTTCAGGAACAGGGCCCAGAGGGGACAGCTAGCCTGGGTACTTGTCCTTCAATAAAGGGGCCAGGAGAGGGTCTGGAAATGGCTGGAACAAGTGGAATAAAGAGAGGCAGGTTCTATGAATTTTGTTTATAACTGTATTTCAGTAGAATTGGGTTCCTTTGTAATCTTGTATTTTATGCATTTCAAAGCATAATTGTGAGAAGGGGTCTTTTAGACTTCACTAGACTGATTCCCAAGCGCTCCGGGCCATACACAGGGTAAAGACCATTGACCAGAGTCTGCTAGAAAAGCTTTTGAACTTGTCACAGAACACCGATTTTAACTGCAATTTATGAACCAGATCGTAGCATAGGAAAGAAGCCATTCATTCTCTACTGGATCTGATGAGTAGGCTTGAATTTGGCTCACTATTGTGCTGTAACAGTGGCCCTAAGGAACATTTTCTGGGCAGCATGGTAGCGTTATACTCCCTAACTTGGATTTTAGGAGTCGGGGCTGGGCTGAACATCTTAAATTCCTTGCCAGTTTATGTCTAGACTCCATTGGGAAAAATCTTTCCTTCTGTGTTGTATATGCCCACTGCCCCCTGCTGGGCGTTCTTCTCTAACTAAGAAGCAATTTTAGCTGGGACAATTCAGCTGGGCTGCTTTAAGTTTAATGTGACCACAGCTTCATCCCTTATTCTTGTTCTGATTCATACTTTGTATGGGTTCTGGAGCAGCAGGTTCTGAAGGTCTTTGAATGCTAAGCAGAGCATCTTGTATTCACTCCTGGAGGGGATAGGGAGCCACTGGAGTTTATTGAGTAGGGGAGTGACATGGTCAGACCTGTGCTTTGGGAAGATCACTTTAATCACTTTGGTGACTGAATGGAGGACAAACTGCACTGGGGAGATATTTGAGGCAGGCAGAGCCCCAGCAGCTGCTACAGTGGTCCAGGTGTGAGATGCTGAGGGCCTGGACCAGGGTGGGGGCAGGGGTAGAGGAGAGAAGGAGGTGTATTCAAGAGATGCTTAAAGGTGAACTGATGGGGCCTTGGCAAAGCATTGGATTGGGGGGGGCGACGGAAAGAGAGAGTGGGAGTGCTCTCAAAAGTCATAGGGAAGGTAGGAGGGGGCCTCGTTGGGGTAAAGAGGAGGGGCAGCACACTAAGAACAAGGGAGGAGAATCCAGAGCTGAAGCCCATAGGCACTGCCACTTTCCCACTTCTCACCTGCACCTATTCTCACCAAACTCTCCCTTCTCACAGTTGAACAAAGACTGGTTCACTCCAAGATAGAACAGTGCCATTTCTGTCATGTGGCTGAAGCTGCAGCTCTTGATGGGGGTGGGGTGCGGTGGGGGACGTTGCCCAGGGTAGTGAGGGAACTCCTTTTCTGCCAGTAGAGCCTGTGATGCTCTGTTCTCCTTTCTGCCAAAATTCTTCAACACACATTTGTCAAGTGTCGATTGTTTACCGGGCACTAGAGATATGAATACAAAAGTGAAGGTTGTCCCTGTCTTCCAGGAATATTTTACTATCACCAGCCTCCTTTTTTTCCTGAACGTGTATGTATTTCCATGTGTTAGTCGTGTCCATGCTTTCCTTGGAACCAGTTCAATACTGAACACCTAATATCTACAAAATCCTGACTGTTTCTGAGTGCCTTTGTGATCTTAGATACATTATTTAACCTCTCTGAGCCCCAATTTCTTTCTCTGTAAAATGAGGGAGGGACTACCCTCCCAACATTATTTTTTTTCTTTTTGGAGGGGGAAAGCATGGCGATTGGGGTTAAGTGACTTGCCCAAGGTCACACAGCCAGTAAGTGTTAAATGTCTGAGGTCGGATTTGAACTCAGGTCCTGCTGACTCCAGGGCTGGTGTTCTATTCACCATGCCACCTAGCGCCCCAATCAACATTAAATCTTGAGACTCTGTAGCTCATGGTGGTGGCAAGTCTGCCCTTGCTTCCTTCAGGTTTTGCTTTCTTGCAGGGCCAATGGACTGAGTACAAAAGGCCCTTGTGCCTCGTCTCCATGTTCCTCATCTCATAGTTTCAGAAGCTTGGCTTGGATGAAAGGCCATTTGCATTATTCTCTGCCTTCTCTGTACCATCAGGATTTCTTCAAGAAGGGTGATCTCCTGGCTTCTGCGTCTTTGACTTTTTTCTCCTCGGGGTTTCCCACTGAAAGTGGGGCCCTGAATCTTTAAAAACTTTTGCCCACCTGCTATTTTTTTTTTTTGCTTGCAGCTGTTTCCTGCTTTCCAGGGACTTCCTTTGTTCCTGTCCATGTCCCAGGACCAGCCATGTTGCCAGGCCAGATGATTAAAAAGCTTTGTGTCTCGGACACAAGCTGTGGAAGTGCCCAGGGGTGCAGTCCCTAAGAAACCTTCCACAGCCTTCTGACCTTCAGCTTCGCGGGCTCCCAATTCCCTCCCCTGCCCATTCGCAGTGCTCCATTTTTCTGTCCCAAGTATGTCTCTTCTTCCATTGTTCTGGGCTGCCTTCAGCTCTGGGAGGTCATTGGGGAAAGCAGGCCTGGGGGGTTCTCACTTTTAACCTCATAAATCATCAAATAATTCTCCCAGAGCTTAAAAAAAAGAGAAAGCTTTGTTGACGCCTTTAGTTTTTTTTACACCCTAATGATTTCCTAGGATTCCTCCTCTCCACCCCCTGGTAACCCCACATCTTCACCCACCCCTTTGTTTCTTCTTTCCCTTTCAAAAAGTAGCAACTCGAATCAATCATCTGTTCTCTGGGGCCAAGATTGCCCCCC
>CM053602.1:1801728-1836683 GCA_028646575.1 Pseudocheirus occidentalis | reverse complement strand
CTGGAGCCTTCATTGTCTTGGGGGGAATGTTGCAAATTGAGAAAGAAGTAAATACAAAGTACTTTAAAAGAATTGGAAGAAAGAGTGGGTGGAGGGCCCTCCACCAGTTTTCACTTTCCCTGTAGCACAGGCTGCCACTTCAAAGGATTTTTACAGAATGTGAATTGCCTACACACGTGGGCTCTGGGGGATTGATGGGGGGGGGGAGGGGGAGGGGAGGGAGGTGACACTGTAAGTGAGCGGAGCAGGGCAAAGGTCTGGGGGGGAGGGAGGAAATCTCAAGTCAAGCCCTCCCCCCAGTCAGCCGGCTCTTCTGCTTTGTGTTGGGGAGGGGAGGGGAGGGGGGGGAGGCTGTGGCAGCTGAAGGGCAGGAGGAGAGGGAGAGAGAACACAGGACTATACAGGAAAGTTAACACTGGTGGTTTGGGGAATGCAAATTTTTCAGAATTTTTAATGTAAGGTCAAGACATTGGTATCTTGTATATCCCAGGTGTGGGAAAAACCCTTGTGCAAAGAAGTGGGACATGAATTCTTGCATACAGGGAATAGCCTAGGAGAAAGGGGGAGCCTGTGGTCCCATCCCTCCCACAGGGCCGATCACCATCCGGCCACCTTGGCTTGGCTCCTTGGAGGCCCTTATTCAGAGCCCTCCCTGAATCCTCCTTCAGCATCTACCCAGTAGACTAAAAGACTCCCTCTGGTTCTTTTATTAAGCATCTTCTATATGTAAAGCACTCTGCTTCTGAGGCTCCAAAGCCAAAAGCTAAACTCCAGGATGCAGTTGGAATGATGGGTGGGAGACTTGGAGAGCTAGATTAGGTGGGCATGTTTGTGGATTTGGTGTCCCTTGAAGCCCTGGGGATAGATGTGTGTAAATAGTGCACAATAGTTTGGGCAGGACTGGAGGAAGAAGGGGGTAGGAATGCACTGACCAAGGAGGGAGAGAACTTGATGGGAGTGGTAAAATGGCACCCTCCCGCAGGACAGGGAGGATCTTGGGAGCAGAAAGCCACCTTTTCCCTAACTTTGGCAAGTCAACAGCTGTTTATTAGATACTTATGTATCTATGAGCTATGCACAGAAAGGGAAAAAGACATTCCCTGCCCTCATTGTGCTGCCATTCTAACAGGAGACAATTCAATTCACTAAACATTTATTGTATCCATTTTATGCCAAGTGCTGTGCAAAGGCTGAGGTTATAAGAAAGAGACCAGATAGTCCCTGCCCTCAAGGAATTTACAGTCCTATGGAGGAGATAACCAACCCAAGAAATGTGTACAAAGTGAGCATCATCATACAGGATAAGTAGGAAATAATGAAAAGAGGCAAGGCAGTGGAATGAAGAAGGGCTGGGGAAGACTTCCTGGAGAAGGGGGAAACCAGGGAAGAGAGTAGGTGGAACTGAGGAGGGAGGGCATTCCAGGTCTAGGGGACAGCAAGAGAAAAGACCCAGAGCTAAGATGGTGGATCAAAGAGTACATAGTAAGGTGTAAGAAGACTGAGAAGATGGGAGGGCCTTTGAAGGTCAGGGTTTTGGTATTTGCTCTTGGAGGCAATAGGTAGTCACTGGAGTTTAGTGTGTGTGTGTGTGTGTGTGTGAGAGAGAGAGAGAGAGAGAGAGAGAGAGAGAGAGAGAGAGAGAGAGAGAGAGAGAGAGAGAGAGACATGATTAGACCTGCAAAAATGTATAGACAAGATCGGTACGAGGCCAATGGGAAGTTGGGTATCTCAGAGGGAGTAAGGGTGGGGATCAGGAAAGGCTTCTTGCAGAAAGTGGGATTTCAGCTGAGACTAGAAGGAAGTCAGGAGGCAGAGACAAGGAGGGAGAGCATTCCAGGCACAGGGGACAGCAGGTGAAAATGCAAAATCAGGAGACAGAGTATCCTGTTGGAAGAATAGCAAGAAGGCTAATGTTACTTGATCATAAATGATGTGGAAGAGAGTAAAGTGTAAGGAGGCTGGAAAGGTAGGAATGGGTCAGAGGATTCTGTATTTGATCCTGGAAGTAATAGGGAGCCACAGAAGTTTACTGAATGGGGGCAGGGGGAGGGCAGTGGCAACATGGTCAAACCTTTGCTTTGGGAAGATCAATTCAGTAGCAGAGTTGAGGATGGACTAAAATGGAGAAAGACTTGTGGTAAGGAGCCAGCCAGCAGGCTTGATGGCAACAGTCCAGGTGTGTGGCAGTGGCCTGGTTACAGTGTCTGCCTTTGTAAGAGATGTTATGATGGTGGAAATGGAACTTCCATCTCCTGCTGTGCCTTCTCCTGCCTGATCTCTAGCCTTATGAGAGAAGAGGTGAGAGGAAACAGGGGCCTTCCATTTGACTTTGGAAAAGGAGCATGCCTTTCATTCAGTGGTTTAACATATTCACACTTGGTCATACCCCAAACACCCCAATGATTCTGAATTTCTGTAGGTCATCATCCAAACCCCAGGCCCTGTCCCCCACTGCCCTTTCCTTATTCCCATCCTCCTCAACTTTCCCACCCCCAGTGTCCCAACCAAATGCTATGCAGCCCTTCCATGGTGCCCTCAGGCATGTTTGCTCCATAGGCAATAAATGTGCCTTCATCTTAAGTCTTTGCCTCTCCTCCTTCTGCCTTCTGGCAATCACTGAGCCTTGGCTCTCCACTGATGACGAGTATTAGCTCCACTTGTTCCCCTTAGCTCACTGGCCAACGTGGGAGATTTGAAAGACTCCTTGCTGCCCATTGCCAGTTCCAAGTGTTCCCCCTACCACCATCCCTCCTCTTTTGAAGTCCATACAGTAGACATCTTCCACCAGTTAAGATCCTCTTCTTCGCTGCTGTCTGCAAACCTTCAATGCACCCCCCCCTCCCTTTCGGTGCCTGCCTCATGGTCTCTTTCTACTCTGTTCTTCCGGCTTAAAGAACTTCAACACACATGTATATATATATATATACATGTATAGGTATGCAAATGCGTGTTCCATGTACATGTGTGTGCAGACATGTGCACGTATGTTGACACTCTCTCAAACTCTGTGCCCTCCCAGTTTCTCAGCTCCCTTATTTCTTGTTCTCTATTTCACCTTACCTCCATCAAAACAAAGATGATCTTGCCATCACTCACCAATGTACCACCTCCATGTTCAAGAACTCTGATCACAATCTGCCTTCTCTTCCTCCCCAGTATCTTCTAATCCCAGGCCATCAGCCCCACACTAGCCACTCTTCTCCTTTCCTCTTCTTTGACCCCTTGATGAACCAGTTCACTTTTACCCTTCTTCTCTTGAGTCCCTGGCACCCTTTTCATATTACCAGCTGTGCTTTGCCAAGCCTCAGCCTTGGCTTACTCCCACCACCCACGCTGCCTTTGCTGCAACATGTGTGCTGCTGAACAAAGATGGAGAAAAACCCACAGCCGTTCTGACTAGGTCCGCTACAAATTTGTTATACAAGACCTCAAATATGCCCTCCCTGTTGCTAGGCAACCCTTCTACACCTCCCTTATCGACTCACTATCCCTTTCTCTACAGTGGTTCTTCCAAACCTTCTCATCCCTCCTCTCACCCTCTCACCTGGGACCTTTGCCTCATATTTTCCTGAAAAAATCGAAGCTTTCTGCTGAGAATTTCCTCTTCTCCGTATCACTCTGATACTTTCTGCGCACAATCTCTTCCTTCACCCTTGTTTCACATGAAGAGATGGCCCTCCTCCTTTACCTGTTCAAGTGATCCCATTTTTCCCACAGGTGCTCCTTCCTGTCATTTCCACTATCCCTAATCTGCAATCTCTCCCTGCCTACTGGCTGCTACCTACGCCTCTCCAATTCTCAAAACCCCTCACCTGATTCTTCCAACCTCACTAACTATTGCCCCTTGTAGCTAAATTCCTTGAGAAAGCCATCCATAGCAGGTCCCTTGAGTTCTTCTCATTCACTTCCTAAATCTTGGAGGGAATAAGGGTGGGGGCCTTCTGATTTCGTAGAAGGACTGACAGTAATTCCACAGAAACTGCTGTCTAGGAGGTGATCTAATTACCAAATCCAACCCGTCTTTTCTAAAGCTTCATTCTTCTTTGACTACTCTGCAGCCTTTGACACTGAGCAGCCATTTCTCCCTGATAATAATGCTCTTCTCTACGGGGTTTTTGGACACTACTCTCTCCTGGTTCTACCCGGCTGACTGCTCCTTTTTAAAAAAATGATTCATTTTCAACTTAAATTCAAAATGAGAAAAGAAAAAAAAAACCCTTTCCATGCACACAGCAGATTGTGAGAGGATTCAATATAAAGCAACGGATCTCCTTTTCAAGAAAAACTATCCATTGTTTTTGAAGCTCCCCAGCTTTTCTGTCCTTTCTAGGTTTTCTTTTGTTCTCTGTTGTCCACTTTTTATTTGCTTTCCCCCCTCCCCTTCCCTGTGCCTTAAAGAAGGCTACAAGTAAACATGAATACACATACACACACAACCACAACATGCAGTTCTTTCTCTGGAGGGAGATAGCATCTTCCTTCATAGGTCTGAGTCATTCTCTGGTTTTCTAAACCAATTCAATATTTCTTGTGTTATAACAGTATTCCTTCACAATTGTAACACACACACAGCTTGTTTGGCTGTTCTCCAGTTGAGGGGCAGCTGTCATTTCAGCCAATCTAACAGGTGTAAGATGATATCTCAAAGTTCTTTTCATGTGTATTTCTCTAAGCAATAATGATTTGGAGCATTTTTCATATGATCATGTATAGTTTTGATTTCTTCATCAAAAAGCCACCTGTTCATATCCCTTGACCATTTATCAATTGGAGTATGACTCATGTTCTTGTAAATTGGACAAAGTTCTTTATATATTTGAGAAATGCGACCTAAACAATATTGAATAATATTGGGGACACATAGTTTAGTTCCCCTATTTTTCTCTTTTAATCAAATCTACTTTAGCTTTGTCTGAGGCCATGATTGCAACCGCTGCTTTTTTTTTTACACAATAAATTCTATTCCTGATCTTTATTTTAACTCTGTGTATATCCTTTTTATTGTGTTTCCTGAAAGCGGCATATTATTGAATTCAGTTTTTTAATTCATTCTGCTGTTTTCATTTTATAGGCAAATTCATCTCATTCACATTCCACAGTTATAATTACTTGTGTATTTCCCTGCACCCTATATTTTCTCCCTATCCTTCTCACCCTATTTACCCTATCCTTTCCCACTTGTCTAATTTACTTCTACCTGCTACCTTGCCTTCCTATTCCTT
The DNA here is from genome assembly GCA_028646575.1 of Pseudocheirus occidentalis. Taxonomy (NCBI): domain Eukaryota; kingdom Metazoa; phylum Chordata; class Mammalia; order Diprotodontia; family Pseudocheiridae; genus Pseudocheirus; species Pseudocheirus occidentalis. Next base: position 1,831,461 of record CM053602.1, on the reverse strand, counting down.
TATCTACCCCTCTAAGAGTCCCTCCCTTATTTTCTCCCCTCATCCTCCACCTTAATCTACCTATCTTTCTAAGAGTTTCTCCTTTCTTCCTTCTCTTTCCTAATTCTTAAACTGCATACCATTCTAAAAATCCTTCCCTTATCCTGTCTCTTCACTCTCTTATTTCTTTCTAAATTTAGAAGACTTTTATATCAGAGGTTCTCAACCTGTGGGTTGTGATCCCTTTGGGGGTTGAACGACCCTTTCACAGGGGTCACAGGGGTTGCCTGAGACCATAGGAAAACCTATATTTCTGACAGTCTTAGGAACCAAGATACTGTTCCTCTGTTTCCAGGTGGGTGTGCCCACATGCAGATACACCCACATTACATGTGAGTATTAAAGGGGCGGCATTAGGAAGGTTGAGAACCAGTGCTTTATACCCTTTCCCCCATTTTCGCACATAAGAAGCAAACAGTTTGATCTTGAATCCCTTATAATTGATCTTTTATTTTTGACCTTATATATTTCCTAGATCTTATATGTCAAATTTTCCATTAAATTCTGCTCTTTTTGTCATAAATATGTAAAAGTATTTCAATTTGGTAAATGTCTTTTTTCCCCCCCATTCAGGATTGTACTTAACTTTGCTGGGTAAGTCACCTTTTGGTATGACCCCAGCTCTTTTGCTCAATGAAATATATTATTCTGAGACCTATGGTCCTTAGAAACTGCTAGGTCTTATAATCCTGATTGTAGCTCTGAAATATTTAAATTGGTTTTGTCTTGTGGTTTGCAGTATTTTCTCTTTACCCTGGGAGCTTTGAAACTTGTCTGTGCTCTTCCTGTAAGTTTTCCTCCTGGGATCTCTTTCAGGTGGTGATTGGTGGATTTTTTCCATTTCTGCTTTACCTTCATGTTCTAGGATTCCAGGGCAATTTTCCTTAATGCTTTCCTGTAATGTATCAAGATTCTTTTTTTGATCATAACTTTCAGGTAGTCTTATATTGTCTCTCCTCAATCTATTCTCCAGATCAGTTGTTTTTTCTGATGAGATGTTTCACATTCTCTTCTATTTTTCATTCTTTTGATTTTGTTCTCTTATTTCTTGGTGTCTTATGATGTCATTAACTTCCTCTTGCCCAATTCTAGTTTTCAAGGAATTATTTTCTTTCTTAAGGTTTTAATTCTCTTTTTCAAGTTGGTTGACTTTCTTTTCATAATTTTCTTGATTTTCTTGGATTGCTATTATTTTCCCCCCTAATTTTCCTCTCCCCCACCCCCCACCAATGTCTCTTACTTGATAAGTAAAGTCCTTTTTAAAGTTCTTCCAAGAACTTTCTGGGCTAATGATCATTTGAGATTTCTCATTGAATGTGAATCCAGATCTCCTCTATCCCCATAGTAGCTATCTGTAGTTGGGTTCTTTCTCCTCTGCTTATTAATTTTTATTTTTATTTTGCTCTTTTATTTTTTTTAGCAGCTTATTATTATAATCAAATTCTAGCCCTGAGGTGTGGGGAAATGATGCTCCAGGCCCCAGGTCCTTCTTACTGTTTTTTCCCCAAGTTCCGTCACAGGGCCCAACCATGGGCACTCTTCTCCATCCCTAGGTTGCAGCCAGGGCCCCCCAGCCACACTATCCCACAAACATTCTTGCTCCCTGTGGTCCTTCTAGTGGCTGCAAAATTCAGCCATCCTTTCTGCCCTGGAATTGAAACCAGGGACTCTGCTGTTCTGCACATACCTTTAGCCGGCAGGGTCCTTGCCCCTCCACTACAGCACTCACCAGGCATGTGCTAGCTCCTTCTCCCCCAAAACCTGAGGCAATATCTGGCAAGCTTAGCTGACAGTGCTTAGTTTTCCCTTGACAGTGGAAGGTCCTTCAGTCTTCTCCTAATTGCCTGAGGGTTGGCTTGAGGCTGCCTCCCAACCTAGCTGCCCCCAGGGCTTGTTTCTTGATTCCTCAGCCTAGAGGTGTTTGCACTTCACTCAAAACAAAACTCTACCTCTGGAGTCTTTCCTGGGGTCTTTTCATGTTGTCTTAGAAGGACAACTACTTTCCCCCCACTTTTGTCTATTTCTGCTGCTCTAGAATTACTCTGAGGCCAGGTTCTGTCCTGTTTTGTGGAGGAAATTTGGAGAACCCGAAGTCTTCTGACCTATTCTGTTATCTTGCCAGAATGCTCTCCTGACTGCTGCTTCTTAGTCCCCTTTGCTGGATCCTCTTCCGGGTCATGTCCACTAACCCTGAGTGTCCCACAGGGCACCATTCTGGGCCTTCTCTTCTCCCTCTCTGTTACTTCACTTGGTGATTGCCTCAGCTCTTCTGGATTTTTATTCTCATCTCTCTGCTGCTGATTCTCAGACCTACATAATTAGTCCTAACCTCTCTACTGGCCCTCTACTCTTGTGTTTCCAACTACCTTTCATACATCTTAAACTCATCTTACTCCCTAAACCCTCCCATTTTCAAACTTCCCATCCTCTCAGTCCTGTAAGCTCCCAAATCAGGTGCCCCCCTCCATTCCTCACTATCTCTGATTCCCATATCCAATCTCTTTACAAGACCTATTGCCCATTTGCCATAGCCTTCTCTCCTCTTGTGCTTGGACCTGGCTGCTAGGGTTGCCTTCCTCCTCTACTCCATCCTCCATTTAGCCAACGAAGTAATTTTCCTAATTTTCCAGTCCGACTGTCATCCCATACTTACTAACTCAATGAACTCCAACTTCCTTGGCTTCCTTCAAGTTCCAGCCCACCTTCTAAAGAAAATCTTTCCCAGCACTACCTCTTTTTATTAAATTAAACTTCATTAATATTTTTGTTACATTTTAGGTTTCAAACTTTCTCCCTCCCCACCCTGGACTAGAGGAGGCCACCATTTCACACACACATATTTAATATATATAGAATATAATTATATACAAACCATTTGACACATATGCATGTGTGTATACACATACACACACCATACTATGTATATTTCTGTTCTTTCTCTGGAAGTATTTATAATACTCAGCAAAACTTATTCTTTCACAATTATTCTTTGAGCAATATTGCTGTTACTATATACAATATCATCCTGGTTCTGCTCATTTACTCCTTGTTGTTTCATACGAGTCTTCCTATATTTTTCTAAAATCAGTCTGCTCATCATTTCTTACAGTACAGTAGTATTCTGTCACAATCACATACCACAACTCGTTCAGCCATTCCCCAGTTGATGGCATCCCCTCAATATCCAGTTCCTTACTACCACAAAGAGAGCTGCTGTGAATATTTGAGAACATATAGGTTCTTTTTCCTATCACCCTCATCACCTTGGGAAACATACCTAATAGCAGTATTGGTGGGTCAAAGGTTATATAGTTTTGTAACTCTTTGGGCATAATTCTAAGATTGTTTTCTAGAAGGATTGGACCAGTTTACAACTCCACCAACAAGGTATTAGTGCCTCAATTTTTTCATATCCCCTCCAACATTTGTCATTTCCACCTACTATCTTTTTAGTCAATCTGATGGGTGTGAGATGATATCTCAAAGTTATTTTAATTTACGTTTCTCTAATTGATAATGATTTAGAGCATTTTTTTCATGTGACTATATATAGCTTCAATTTCTTCATCAAAAAACCTACCTGTTTATATCCTTTGACCATTTATCAACTGAGTAATGACTCCTAGTCCCTCTTATTTCTAGTGCCTTCCCTCTTTTAATGGTTTAGTATTTATCCAGTGGCTTCCCATCACCTCTAGGATTGGCATTCAAAGCCCATTATATCTTCCCCCCTCCTACCTTTCCAGTCTACTTACTAATGAGGTGTAGTCTCTGGGATACCCCCCCTTTTGAGCTTTCCATGAATCTTTGAGGTGCATACTCTGGGAAACCTCTTCGAGTCTGATTGTCATTAACTCCACCTGAAGTCCCTTCCCAAACTCATTACTGGAGTCAGACCTCATTGGCTCCTTTTGAAGACCCTTCCCCGGCTCTTCCTCTGAACCACCCCTAGACTCCTCTGTATATAAGACCCCATCTTCCCTACATCTTTGTGAGAGTGCCGTGGAATGGCTTGGCAGAGACTTCCTGTGTGAGAGAACCACAGAATGCCCTAGCTCTGCTAGACTTGGTCTAGGTGAGAGCACTGTGGAATGGCTTGGCAGAGACTTCCCGTGTGAGAGAGCCACAGAGTGCCCTGGCAGAGACTTGGTCTGGGTGAGAGTGCCTTAGGATAGCTTAGCAGAGACTTGCTCTGTAAGAGTCTCGTATATCTTTCAATAAACTTTACTTTTTTCTTTGGCTAAGAAGACTTGAGTGCAATTCTTTCAGCAGGATCCAGTGTGTTGGTATTCTGGGGTCTCAGGCAAACCCTCACCCTCTTTGGGCACCTCTTCACTTACCTTATTCCCACCTTATACTCTTTGATCCAGTGACTCTGGCCTCCTGGCTGTTCCATGAACAAAACACTATATCTCTCAGCTCCAGACATTTTCTCTGGCTGTCCCTTATTCTTGGAATGCTCTCCTTTCTACTGTCTTGTTTCCCTGACTTCCTTCAAATCCCAATTCAAATCCCACTTTCTTTAAGATGCCTTTCCTAGTACCTCTTCATTCTAGTGCCTTCCCTCTATTTGTGATTTCCTGTTGATCCTATACATAGCTTCTTTGTTCATATTTGTTTGCTTATTGTCTCCCCCAGTATATTGAGAGCTCTTCAAGGGTTCATACTGTCTCTCTCTTTTCTTTTTTTTGCCTTTCTTTGAATCTCCAGGGCCCAGCATATAATAGGTACTTATTAAACGCTTCTTTATTGACTTGGTAACTGGAAGTAGTGCTTGAGAGAGGATGAGTAGTCAAGGATGATACTTGGGCTGGGAGCCTAAGCGACTGGTAGGATGATAACAAGGAAGTTAGGAGGGGAGCGTCAGTCAGTTACTCTTTCTTAAGTGTCTCCTCTGTGCTGGGCACTGTGCTAAATAAGCACCAGGGACCCAAAAAGAGGCAAAACTCCAGTTCCAGCCTCAGGCTCACAGTCTAGAGGAGGAGCTTACAGTATAATGAGTTCTGGGGAAAAAACAATGGGTTCAATGTCGGACGTGTTGGATTTGAAAGTCTATGGGAAATTCACTTCAAGATACCCAGTAAGCAGTTGGAGATGTCGAAAGAGTTTAGGACTGGATAAATAGATCTGAAAATCATCTGCATAGTGAAAAATGAGACAGTATAGAGGGAGAAGAGGGCCCAGGACAGAGTCTTTGGGGGGACTTTTCTTATAACAACTCAGCTATCTCATGGAAGAATTGTGGTAGCTACAGACCAGTTTTTTACTTTGTTCCTCTGAACTGTCTTCAGAGGTAGGTACTGCAATTCATTTTTTACAGATGAGGAAACTAAGGCTCAGCTTTAAGTGCCTTATCCAGGGTTACACAGCCAGTAAGTATTGTTGGAAGCAGGACTTTCTTTATTGCTCTTTCCATCATGCCACATATGTGGCCATCCTATTCCTTTGTCTACTCCATCTCTAAGGATTCATTCATTCCTTGACTAATCCTTCAGTGCCTATTCTATTTGTAGAACATTATGGGGGCTATAAGAGAAGCCTAAGATATGATCCCTGCTCTTGAGGACCCTAGAATGTGGCTAGAGGGGAGGATAGAGACAATTAAACGTGTAACTAACAACAAACACAAGAATACGATTAAATAGTGAATGACAGAGCAAGGACTGCAGACATTTAGAGGGGCTTCATAGAGGAGCCAGCACTTGGGATCATAGAGGAGCCAAAGATTTAGACATTTGACAGAGAAGGAGGCTAGAACAGACAGGGTGACTTGCAGAGCCCACTTCTGAATCCAGGTTCTTATTCTCACAATCCAACACCCTGAGCTGAACTCCAAAGGATATGTTGGGGGAAGGTTGAGAGGAGGGAAAAGGGTATTTCAGGTTTAGAACAGTGTGAACAAAGGCATGGAGGTGGGAATGACTGAAGGAATTTAGGGGACAACCTGTGTTGATAGTGGGAGATAAGAATGTAAAGGCAGGGTAGAGTTAGACTGTGTAGAGCCTTGAATGTCAGATGAAGGATTTTGGACTTGCCTCTGTGGGCAATGGAAAGCCATTGAAGGCTTTTTTTCTTTCTTTCATGAAAATGATGCCTTAAGAAGATGAATCACATTCCATATATTGGAGAGAGTAAGAAACAAAGAGAGCCATTGGGAGGCAGTGCCAAGGTGGGAGGCAATAGCTTGAGTGATGACAGTAACCACAGGAATTAAATAATTATTAAATTAAATTAATTTAATTAAATAATATTAAATAATTAAATAATGCCCCAATAAAAATCAGCATGCAGACAAGGGACCAAGTCACCAGTAAGCAAGCAAATAAGATACTCTGGTTGGGCGCCCCCTTTGGAAAGTCCATATTCCAAATAGGAGCCTCTCTGGAATTCTGTCACTTTGGGTCTTGTTTTGGAAAGGATTGTAATGGCAGATCCTCTCTCTGGGATATGACTGGATATAGGAGTCAAAGATGATTTAGATATTTTGACATTGAGTGACTTGAATAAAGACGGAAATGGTGACAGCAATAGGGAATCCTAAGGGGATGCTAGTGCCAAGCTTGAGGTGACAATAGAAGATGCAATCAATATCTCACAAATGAATGAATCTAACTCCAGTGTCTCCATGTGTGATATCCAATAAGCAGTCGGGGATGGGAAACTGGCACTCGGAGAAGCGGGCGGAGCTGGAGATGTGGGAGTCATTGGTGTTGAAACTACATGAATGAGGGGCAGCTAGGTGGCGCAGTGAATAGAGCACCGGCCCTGGAGTCAGGAGTACCTGAGTTCAAATCCGGCCTCAGACACTTAACACAAAAAACTAGCCGTGTGACCTTGGGCAAGTCACTTAACCCCAACTGCCCTCCAAAAAAAGCAAAAAAAAAAAAAAAAGCAAAAAAGAAAAAAAAGAAACTACATGAATGGATGAGACCATGGAGGAGGAATATGTAGTGAGAGAAAAGTCTGGAGCTTGTCCACATTTATGGACCAGAGGGAGGAAGAAGGGCAAGAAGAAACGATAAAGAAGGAATGATCTAAAGGGAAGAAAGACTTCTAGTGTTCCAGAGACTGAGAGAGGAGATGGTTTCAGGAGGGAGTTGGTTAATAAAGTATACTCTCTTTCTCTTGAAGTTACTTAGGATTATATGGTTTATTTGCTTTTTGTATCTTCTCAGTTGAATGCTCTACCCTGGAGGGCAGGGGCTTAGCTGTTTTTGTCTCCTCAGTGCTTCTGGGCACATAGTAGGTGCTTCATAAATGTTGGTTGAATTTGAGAGAACCGGAACACTTAGAACTGGTTGTAAATCTCTGGTGACATTTGAGAATATAATTTTAGTAGCAAAATAAGACCAGAAGCCAGATAGTACAGGCCAATGGGATTTAATAGGGTGGTAAATAAATATGGGTGATGCGTGTAAATTACTCTTCAAGAAGTTTGATGATGAAAAGGAGAGAAATAGTGTGATTGGTAGAATGGCTCAGGGAAATTCCTGGTCTTTTCCCAAGATGGGAAGACCTAGACTTGCATTTTCAAAGGCCAGAAAGTGAACCCAGGGCACATGTTCCAGCCCAATTTTGGAGAAGGTGTAATGCTTAGGCATTGGCGTCATTAGTTTACTTTGTTTCTTGGTGTCTTTCATGTTGGAAGATGCTTTTAGTGCTGTTTATTTTACTTGACTTCCCACTTAGGACATGTGCTTGAGTAGTCCATCATCAGAGAGGCCATGGCCATCCTTAATCCTGGCCAGCTACCTCAGAAATGTGTGTTGTCAGTCACGGGAAGACCCAGGAAAGAAATTGTAGATGTTGTTGTTTGCTGTTGTTCAGTAATTCACTTATGTCCTACTCTTTCTGGCCCCATGGACCACAGCACACCAGGCACTTCTATCCTCCATTATCTTCTGAAGTCTGTCCAAGCTCATGTTTGTTGTTTCCATGGTACTCTCTATCCACCTCATCCTCTGCCATCCCCTTCTCCTTTTGACTTTATTCCTTATTTCCAATGAATCCTGTCTTCTCGTGTCCTTCCTCTCTTATATGGCCAACATATTTAAGCTTCACTTTCAGTATTTGTTTTTCTAGTGAATAGTCTGAGTTAATTTCTTTAAATATTGACTGATTTGATCTCCTTGCTGTCCAAGGGACTCTCCAAAGTCTTCTCCAGCACCACTATTGGAAAGTGTCAATTGTGCAGCTCAGCTTTCTTCAAAATCCAACTCTCACAGGCCATCACTCCCTGTCTTTATGGGCCTTTGTCAGCAAGGCGATGTCTCTGCCTTTTGGTCTGCTGTCCAGATTTCCCACTTCCTTTGAAGAAGCAAGTGTCTTTCAATTTCACAGCTGCGGTCACCATCTACAGTGATCTTTGAGCCCAGGAATATCAAATCTGACACTGCTTGCGCTTCTTCTCCCACTATTTTCCAGGAAGTAATGGGACAAGTTGCCATGATCTTAGGGTTTTTTTTTTTATGTCTAGCTTCAAGCCAGTTTTTTCACTTTCCTCATTCACCCTCATTAAGAGACTTTTAAATTCTTCACTCTCTGCCATCAGAATGGCATCATCTGCATATCTGAGACTGTTGATATTCCTCCTGGCAACCTTAATTTTGGTTTTTGATATATCCAGTCTGACATTTCTCATGATGTACTCTGCAAATAAGGTGACAATGTATAACTTTGTCATGATCCTCTTCCAATCTTTAACCAATTGGTTGTTCCACATTTGATTCTAACTTTTGCTTCTTAGCCCTGGCTACAGGCTCCTTAGGAGATAAGTAAGATGATCTGGGATTTGCCACATTTGGTTGTGATCTGCAGTCAAAGACTTTCATGTAGTCAGTGAAGCAGAAGGAGACATTTTTTCTGGAGCTTCCTCACTTTTTTGGCCTCTAGTTTCTTTGTCTCTGCACTTCCGGTAATTGCTGGTTCTCCTATTGCCGAAGCCTGGCTTGTAGAATCTTAAGCATAACCTTGCTGGTGTCTGAAATAAGTGCATTTTTTTTGGGTAATTTGAACATTCCTTGGCATTGCCCTTCTTTATGAATGGGACATAAACTGATCTTTCTCCAATCCAGTGTCCGCTGTTGAGTTTTCCAAATTTCATGGCACTTTTAACACCATTATCTTTTAGGATTTTACATAGCTCAGCTGGGATTCTTCCTTTCCACTGGCCTTATTGTTAGCCATGCTAAGACCCCTTAACTTGGTTCTCCAGGATGTCTGACTCCAGATCTTTCTAGCCTCATTCTTCTGTGTATTCTTGTCACTTCTTCTTAATCTCTTCAACTCCTGGTAAGTCCTGAACATTTTCCCCTTTATCTCACCTATCTTTGCGTGAAACATTCCCTTGATATCTCTCATTTTCTTGAAGAGATCTCTCATCTTTCCCATTCTGTTGTTTTCTTCTGTTTCTTTGCATTGCTCCTCTAAGAAAACCTTATCTCTCCTTGTTATTCTCTGGAATTCGGTCTTCAGTTTAGTGTATCTTTTCCTTTCTCCTTTTTCTCTTTCCTCAACTTAAAAAGGTCTCATCAGACACCATTTTGCTTTCTTACCCTTCTTTTTTCTTTGGAATGCTTTTTTGTTGCTACTTCTTGTACAATATTGTAAGCCTCTGTCCACTGTTCTTCAGCCGCTCTGTCTGCCAGATCTAATCCCTTAAGCCTATTCATCACCTCCACTTCATATTCATAAGGGATATTACTTAGGTCATACCCATCCAGTCTGGTTTTCCCTACTTTCTTCCATTTAAATCTGAATTTTGCAATAAGAAGCCCCAATCAGTCCAGTGATGTCGAATGGTTTGCTTTGGTTTCAAACAGATATTGTCAGTTTTGAGAGCCCAGTGCTGCTTTTCTCTTCCTTTTATTGACTTAGGAGGGCTACTCCATTTCTTGCCCATAGTAGTAAATATAATGATTACCTGGACTAAATTCATCCAATTCTCATCCATTTAAGTTCACTGACACTGCTCTTCCCCGGTAACGTGCTGGACTCTTTCCCACCTGAGGGGCTTATCTTAGCGTGTTGTCCATGGGGTTTTCTTGGCAAAGGTCCTAGAGTGCCATCTCCTTCTTTTGTCCAAATTTCCTACTCTGACCTGTCCATCTTGGGTAACCCTACATTGTCTAGTTCATGGTTTCACAGTTTAATTTCTTCCATAAAATGCTGAACCTTTAATAGAAATATTTCCAATGTACCTGTTTTTTTCTTGGATTACTTAAAATTGAAATGAATAAAATATCAGGGAATAGCTTTGGGAATACACTAGATTTTATTATATGAACTTTAAAATTTGGATTAGTTTTTGATTAGGGATCATCTTGTTAGTCAATAAGCATTTATTAAGCACCTACCATGTTCCAGGCACTGAGCTAAACTCTGAGAATATATGAAGAGGCAAAAGACAGTCCTTACCCTCAAGAAGCTTGCAATCTAATGGGGGAGGCAACAAGCAAATAGGTAGAAACAAGCTAGATGCAAGGATCAATAGGGAAAATTACCAGAGGGAAAGCACTGGGATTAGGAGGAGTAAGAAAGGCTTCCTGTAGAAGGGAAAATTTTAGTTGGGACTTAAAGGAAACTAGTATCATTGGATAGGGTGTGTCAGGGAGTAAAATGTGTAAGAAGACCAAGAAAGGTAGGGGAGGTCTGGGTTTTGAAGGACTTTGAATGCCAAAGGGAGAATTTTGGATTCGATCCTGGAGGTGATAGAAAGCTGCTGGAGTATGGGAGTGACATGGTCAGACCTGAGCTTTAGGAAAATCACTCTGGTGACTGGAAGAATGGACTGGAGGCAGGCAGGACAACTCTCTCCCCTTCCCCTCCCCCCACCCCCCCAGCAGCCATTGCAAAAGGCCTGTTGTTAGGTGACCAGGGTAGGGGCAGTGTCAGAGGAGAAGGGGGTGTCCTGACATGACAACTAACAAAACAGCCTTTTGTGCTCCAAAGAAGTAATACTACTGCTGTCATTTCTTTGTTTAAAATAGGAATGTTTACATCCAGCTGGATTATACTTAAAGATAAAAATCCTTTTGAGACTTAAAGCATGTGACAAAGAACTTGGTGAAGGTGAGCTAATGAAACGCCCTCTCTGAATGCAAGACAGTATCAGCATCTACTCTTCTAATTTAACAATCTCAGAAACCTAATGCTGGGGGATAGAGGAAGTGGGGATGAGGTGGGAGAGCGACTGATCTCAGGGAAAAAAGAGCAATTGTCAACTAGAAAGAAAGGAAGAGAAAGTTGGAGAGGAGAAATGCAATCAGCTGCTGGACTGAGCAGGCCTGGTCACAAGTCTCATTTGTTTGTGGGCTGGCCCAAGGAACAGGTTGGATATGCTCAGTTAGGAAGCTTACACCATTGTAGGCTCTGTTTGTTGTGAAGAACCCACTGCAGTAACCATTTCCTAAGCTCTTGCATAATGGTAGGCACAGAAGGAGACAGTGAGGAGGGCACAGGCCCTGCCCTCAGTTTTCCACAGGAAAATAAAATAGAAATTGGGCTCTGAGTCCTGTGTGTCCTGAGAGTGAATGAGGGAGAGGGAAATCAGCAACTTTGTCTCAGCTGATCCACTGGGGCTAGCACTTTCCTGCCAACAGAATCTTTGATTAATCACTTTTTAAAATAAAACAAGATGTTTGCAAGTCATTACTTTATCAGTCACAACACTGACCCAGTTCCTACTGCATTCTCTTTAGCTGCCATGAAACTCCTGGATCTCGAGGTGCATTTAGATTTCTTTTCAAGCACCGCTAAGTTGCTTGTGGAGTATGGAAGGTATGGACATGTTGGCTTTTCTTTCTCTAAATGCTAGTCACATTATGAGATATCAACCACACAAGAGAATGCTGTATTGCTTGATATTGAAAATATAGTTTGTAAAGGCTGCTATGCAGAAAAGAGGCCATGGAGGCCTCCCCATCTGCTCTTTGGCTAATAGAACTTGCTCAGTTACAAGGAAAAGCTTGATACTCAGCTTGAAATGATTCAGTGAACATAAAATATCTGAGTGACAGGAGAGTTCAGAAAAGGCCAGTCATCTAAAAGCTGCAGTGCCAAGTCTCCCTGTCCTCTGGCCTGTTCTGGGAGCAGTGCCTGCTGTTAATTCCCATGGTCAGTCTGGGGAATCAGCTTCTTAAAGTGTGGGGTGATGAATGCCAGAAGGGCCTTTTGAGCATGGACAGGTATGTCATGGCTGTTTCCTGTCTGCCTGCTGCCTTTTTGTGGGTTGCTGAACTGGGCCTGGGGGGGTAAGAACAAAGGCTTCACCAGAGGAACTTGGGCTCCTGTAAATTTCAGCTGTCCATGAGGTAGAAGGGAGATCCTGTGCTTCTCAGGAGTCAAATCTCTATTTATGTTCATTGGCAGCATTGAAGGGCTGCATTTCAGGGGATGGCCAGGCTCCTCTTCTCCCCACCCCTGGTTAAAAAGTCTGAAAAGAAAAGCAATTTTGTGCTAGAATCAGAATTCAAAGTAGGTGGGAAAATAGTAGTAGGCAAAGAAAATCAAGAGAACAAGTTTGAACATGTTATGGTAAAATGTGGGCTCTGAGAAGAAGCATTCATTAAGCACCTCTTGTACCAGGCACCCTACTAAGTGCTTTACAAGTATTGGCTGGCTTGGTCTTCATAAAAACCCTAGGAGGTTGAGATGTTGCTCAGTCAGCTCTGACTCTTCCTAACCCCATTTGGGGTTTTCTTGGCAAAGATACTGTAGTGGTTTGCCATTTCTTTCTCCAGCTCATTTTACAGATGAGGAAACTGAGGCAGACAGGGAGAAGTGACATGCCCAGGGCCACCCAGCTAGTAAGTGTCTGAGGTTGGATTTGAATTCAGGTCTTCCTGACTTCAGGTCTTGTAGTCTATCCACTGCAGCGCCCCCTAGTGGCATCTATTAATAGTATTAATACTATTATTCCAGCCAGGGCTGGAAAAGACTGTTGGGTCGGCAGCTCTGCAGTCTTGGCTCTCCTACCTGGAGTTTGTGTGGCCTTGGGTAAGTTACTTTTCCTACTGCACATTCTCTCCAATGAATTCCTTGAACGGTAGCATAGCTTCGATTGAGGGTGTTGTATAGGAGAAATGATCTCTGCTACCCAAATTCATTCATGCTCAAAATAAACACTTCAGGTTTAGGCATTGTGATTCTTTAGCCTGAATTGAGCTGGCCTGGACTAAACCTATCCTTTGCACAAGCTCTGGACCAAAGCTGTGCTAAGTGTAGGGCAGAGAGTAACCCTTCCCACAGGCCTACCTGTTTATACATTGCCCCTAGGGAGGGAAAGGCAGGCTAAAGTCCAGGCCAAGGACATGTGCCTTCCAAGGCCTGGTGGGCTGAAGCCGATTGCTTCTCGGACCACAATCCCTGCAGCAACCACCAGATGGTGCACTAAGCCCTGGCCTCTTCTCAGGTGCTGGCAGTACCTCCTCAGAGTCTAGATTTGAAGTCCCATTATACATATATGCTTATGCCTGGAGTCCAATTGAAGATCCTAATCTCATCCCCAACTTCATGTGGCCCCAAAGGAGTGCTTGTGCAAATGAAGAGTAAACGTACTAAGACCCAAACTAAATGAACAGTGTCCATTTATAAAACTCCTCCCAGCTACTGCTGTCAAGGTCATAAAGCTCCATGCGCTTCCCCTTTCTGGGTCTCTTCAGGGAAAGGAGAGGCTTGTTTCTCGGTGGTCAGTCCTGGCTGGACAAGTGAAAGCTCTCTGCCTCTGGCCCCTCTACTAATTACTTTTGGCTTTTCCAGACTTTAGCAGGTAGATCACCACAGAATCCAAGGTCCCCTAGTCCTCTTAGTTATGTTCTCTACCTAATTTCTTCAAGATTTCTCTGGTACCATTGTTTCACCCTGAGGGGTGGGAATGGGGTGTCCGAAGGGTCACCGCCTCCAGGCCAGGATATAAGCTTATTGTCTCTATTATGGCTCAGGTATTTCTAGAGTGTTTCCTACAAAGCACAGAAAAACCTGTCTTTGCTTTAAGATGCAGCTGCATGTCCTGGTCCATTCATTTCCTGTCCTTGTCTGGGGCCTAAAAAATCCAGCATATTGCAGGGACTAACATGGTTCAAGTATGGACTCCACAAAGAAGTAAATAAATAATAATGTGAACAGAATTGGTAGAGGGCTGCTTCATCCACTTAGGGGAACACATTAAGCTTATGGGGCTGCCTCTTTGTGTGTGAGCATCAAATGTTCCCAACAAGACTCATTGTAATTGGAATTAGTTACCAATGATCCATTTCTGTGAGTTAAAGTGAATCTGGCGGGATCCTCTATTTGGCAGGCTTGTGAACCGTTAGTTTGTGCTCCTGGGTATCATAGAGCAATGAGAGGATTTATCGATTAGATTTGGCACTAATTCAAAGTGGTACTTCCTCCAGGTCATTAATATGGGTGCAATTTTGATGCCTCAGAGAAATGAATTAATCATTCGTATTAAAGCATTCCACTGTTCTGGCCATGCAGGTCATGAAGATTTAGCTGTGCTTAATGGTTAGCTAACTCCGACTCAAATTTGTTTACTGTTGAATCTGACAGTTAATAAGTGAAGCATATTCAGATGCCCTAGGCTTGACAACTTTTGGAGACTACTCTATAGTGGTATGGCTGCTCATGGTAGAATGGATTCAAGGTCTCCATTAAAGGTTGAATAATTGGCTTGTGATCCTCTGGACAACCTCATCTGAACAGAGTATGAATAGAATGAACATTTCAGGGTAAGGGTTAGTGGAATTGATTACCATTTATGAGTCCTCATTGTAGGGCAACTGGTACAAAGACTTTTAGTTGGAGCTTTGACATCCCTGGACATGGGGCTTCAGAGATCAGTCAGTAAGCATTTATCAAACACTGTGTGTCTGTGAGGACAGTCCCTGCTTTCAAAGAGTTCACAGTCTAATGGGGGAGACAACATGAAAACAAATATGGACAATCTATAGGCAAGATAAATTGGAAATAATTAACAAAGGGAAGGTACTAGAGTGCCCTAAAGCAGTGGTCCTCAACCTTCCTAATGCCTTGACCCTTTAATACTGGTATGTGGCATATCTGCATGTGGGCAGACTTGCCTCGAGACAGAGGAGTGGTGTCTTGGTTCCTAAGACCTTGGGAAATATGTGTTTTGCAATGGTCTTAGGCAACCCCATTTGACCCGCAAAGGGGTCGTGACCCACAGGTTGAGAATTGCTGCCCTAAAGAGATTGGGAAAGGTTTTCTATAAAAGGTGAGGTTTTAGCTATGACTTGAAGGAACCCAGGAGATAGAGATAAGGAAGGGGGACATGTCTAAATTCCAAGGCTACGATGAGCTTCAGAATGAAGAGGTTTCTGGGGTATGGTAGGAGAAGGTCAGAGTGCAGCCAGAGAGGAATGATGTGCTATTGCTGGTGATTGGGTTTAGCGGTGAGATCCTTGCCTAGTGACTTAATGGACACACTGCTGGAGGGACTGAATCATCTCAAAGCTGACATTGTTGTGATAATTCAATCAGACGTCAACAGGAAATTGCACCTCAATGGTCTTTCTGGGAGCTGGCAGAGTTGGTTTTATTGTGCATTCAAAAACAACAAGAAAAATCCTTTTATGGGACACATCACAATGTTTATGATGAGGATTCACAGCCTATCTGTTGTAAAAGATGAAAATTGAAACATTCTACAAAGTATTCAAATAGACCCTCCAACTAAATTAACATAGACTTTACTTTTTAATGTATAATTTTCATTGAACAAATATTGGACTTTCTCTCCTGCTTTTCCTCTCCATTGGAAAAGAAAAAACAAATTCCTGCATTGGCCACGTTAAAAAAAAAATGCAGGTCTCATTCTATATCTTGAGTCTATCAGCCCTTTTTTAAAAGACAGGAAGCCTCTAGAATCGTAATTGTTTGTTGCATTGATCCAAGTTTTCAAGTCTTTCTAAGTTGCTTGTCTTTATAGTGTTGTTATTGTATAAGTTCTTTTGGTTCTGCTCACTTCACTCTGTATCACCTCCTGCAAGTCTTCCAAAGTTTCTATGAAACTGTCCCTTTCATCGTTCCTTAAAGCATAACAATATTTTGCTACATTCACATACCATTCCTCAATTGATGGGCAATCCCTTAACACCCAGTTCTTTTTCACTACAAAAAGAACTACTTGTCATTATGAAGAGTTTTCCTGCCTTTTAAAAAACTTCGTTCTGCCATCAGTTCATATTTATCTCTGCATGCTTTTCAGATTCTTTTTTTTTTTTTTTTTGCTTTTTGGAGGGAGGAAGGCAAAACAATTGGGGTCAAGTGACTTGCCCAAGGTCACACAGCTAGTAAGTGTTAAGTGTCTGAGGCTGGATTTGAACTCAAGTCTTCCTGACTCCAGGGCTGGTGTTCTATTCAGTCAGCCACCTAGCTGTCTGCTTCTCAGATTTTTCACATACATCATTTCTTATAGCCTATTCATAAACCACCATTTGTGTAGCCCCTTTTCAGTTGTTTCTAGTTCTTTGCCACCACAAAAAGTGCATCACTTTGTACTTGAACACTTGGTGCCTTTATTGAAAAGGTGAACATAGGAAGGGATGACAAAAATGTCCTGGAGACTGTGCCTCAGGAGTAAGAAATGAAAGAATCTGATGGTTTATAGATTACACATAAGCATTCTACTTCCATATCACCCTCATACTTCAAGAAGAGAGTCTAGAGGCACTGCAACAAGAATGAAACCAACTACATTATAAGAGAGAGGTTAGGTTAGTGATGTTGGAGTCATTTCTGAATGACTGTTGACCTGCAAAAATAAAGGTCAAATTACCAATACTATAAGTGAGAAGATGAGGAATACACTGAGAACAACTCCAACCTGCACTTGCTATTTGGATGAAAACTGAATTGGAGTTCCAAGAACCTTCTAAAGAACCTAAAGAATTGGTCCATCAAAGAACAAATCATAAAGATGATAGTGTTACATCACAGAAAGTGCGGATCAGGAGATAACATATCAAAGCGAGGAGTGCAGGAAAGCAGTCCGGAGCATATGGATGCCTCCAGATGCTTTCATTAACAGACAAAAAGAATAAACCAATGAATTTGACATGCAACTCAAAAAAATAGAAAAGCAACAAATCGACACCTTCCGAACTAAACACCAAAGTAGAAATTTTGAAAAACAAAGAAGAAATGGACAGAAAGCACAAAACTCATTGAATTAATAAATAAAATCAGGATTTAAATTAATAACATAAATTAAGCAATCTGATTTTGAGAGAGGAAAAGCAACTTATTCATATAAAAATGTGGAAAGAGAATTAACAAATGAAGAGTCTATAAAGGAAACTCAGAAATTATTTTGTCTAATTATATAAGCAAAAATGATAAAATATGAAACAGATGAATGCTTATGAGATATCAAACACCCAGATTAGCAGAAGAAATAGGTCATTCAAAAGCCCAGTATCAGAAGAGGAAACTGAATAAACCATCATAAATTCCCAAAGGAAAAAACAAAACAAAGTTCTAGGACAGGACTACATGGGTTTACAAGTGAATTCTAGAAAACATTTAAAGATTAGTTAAGTCCAACACTATATAAATTACTTATAAAAATTAGGAAAATAATGGACTTTTCCAAATTCTTTTTGATAAAAATACGGTCTTCATACCTGAACCCAGGGAGACAAAGCAGAGAAAGAAAACTATAGAGAATATCCCCAGTGAACATTGATGCAAAATATGAACTGAAATATTTGTAAATAGGCTACAACAACATTTTGAAATTATTGTTCACAATGAACAGGTTAGATTTATACCAGGAATGGTAGTTCAATATGAGAAAAGCTAAAAGTATAATAGACCATATTAATAGCAAAAATAATAAAGCACACAGGATTATGTCAGTAGATGCAGAAAAAGATCTTGACAAAATCTAAGACCCATCTCTGCTTTAAAAAGAAACACTCGAAAATATGGGAATAAATGAGCTTTACCTTAACATAATCAGTGATATCTAGAAAAAATCAAGAGCAAACACGTAGTGGGGAGAAGGATGGAGGTGTTTTCAGTAACATCAGGGTTAAAGCAAGGATACCCATTATCACTGGTACAGTTTCATGTAGTACCAGAAATGCTACTTATAGCAATAAGACAAGAAAAATTCAAGGGAATAAAACAATGACAAAGGGGAAACAAAAGTATTCCTTTTTATAGATGATATGATGGTGTATCTAGAGAACCCTAAAGAGGCAGCTAAAAACTAATTGAAAGAACAAATTTAAAGAAAGTTGCAGGACATAAAATAGATCTACATAAATCATTAGCATCTCTGTGTATTACAAACAGAACTCAGCAGGAAGAGAAAAAAATCCCATTAAAAATAACTGTAGAATTTATAAACTACTTGGGCAGTTTGTCTAATGAGATACATATGGGAATGATGTGAATGCAACTACAAAACTCTCTTTACAGATATAAAGACAGAATCAAATGGTTTGAGAAATACTTATTGCCCATGGATAGTGAGAAACAATAACAAAATTCATCTGGAGAGACAAAAATGTCGAGAATGTCAAGAGAAATACTGAAAATAAAATGGGAAAGAAAGGGTCCTAGATCTCTAACCATACTACAAAGCCTAATAATCAAAATGACTTGGTACTGGTTCAAATTACGCTGGGATACAACACTATTAGGGACACAACATACAGAAGTAAAACAAACTTGGTGGCATGGGGTTTGATAAACTCAAAGATCCTAGCTACTAGGATAAGAACTCACTATTTGACAAAAACTCCTTGGAAAACTAGCAAGCAGTCTGGCAGAAATTAATTTTAGCCCTTAGCATCTCACACTAAAGCCCAAGAGAAGCTCCAAATGGATGCAAACATATAAACGTTCACACAATAAAGGAATTAGCAGATCAAGGAAGAAATTACCTTTTTTTCCCCTTTTTTTGGGGGCGGGGAAGGCAGAGCAATTGGGATTAAGTGACTTGCCCAAGGTCACATGGCTAGTTTTTTGTGTTAAGTGGCTGAGGCTGGATTTGAACTCAGGTCCTTCGGACTCCAGGGCCAGTGCGCCACCTAGCCGCCCCAGAAATTACCTTTCTGATCTACTGATAGGGAAAGAGTTCATGACCAAAAAAGAAATATCACAAATGAGTATTTGCAGTCTATCTGTTGTAAAAGATGAAGAGGGAGACATTCTTTAAAGTATCAAATTAGACACTCCAAACTAAATTAAATTGGATAATCTTGATTTTATAAAAGTAGAATTTTTGCATAAACTGAAATTCGAAGGAAAATAAGTGGGAAAAGTCATTCAGGTTTCTCTGATAAAGAAAGGTCTCATTTCTAAGATAATTAAGGAACAGATTCAACTTTATAAGAATAAGAGCCATTCCTCAATTGATACATAGTCAAAGGATAATTTTCTAAAAGGTGATTTTCTAAGGAAAAAAACCTCAAACTTTCAATGCTACACTAAAAAGTGTCCCAAATCATTAATAATTAGAGAAATACAAATGAAAGCAATTCTACAGTTCTACCTCACACTCATCAGATTTGCAAAGATGACAAAAAAAAGGAAAAAGACAAATGTGAAAGGGGATACAGGAAAATAAGCACATTGTTGTACTGTTGGTGGATCTGTGAATTGGTCCAGTCATTCTGGAAAGCAATTTGGAACAATCTTTGCAAAGTCACTAAATTGTGCATGCCAACAATAGCACTCTTAGGCTTATACTTCAAAGAGAGAAAAAAAGGATCCATAGATACAAAAAAATATTTATAGCAGTTCTTTCTGTATCCACAAAGAACTAGAAGCTAAAGGAGCACCCATCAATTGCAGGAGGGTTAAACAAATTATGGTAAAATAATTTAGTGGAATATTATGCCATAAGAATTTAAAAAGAAAGGAAAGAGGGTCATGGAGGCACCTTTTAAAAAATAATAGAAAAGAATAGAAGGAAGGTCAGAAGGCAGCATACAGGACAGCTACAGGTTAAATATTTTTATACTTAAAAAGAAAAGCAAGTTTTTAAATTTTGTATATATATAAATATATAGAGAGAGTTGTGCTTTCATGTATATGGGATTGCCTATTTTATTTGATGTTTAAGCTCAGAATAAAAAAATTAACAAGTTTTTGTTGCTGAAAAATGGGAAATGAGTAAAAGAACAGACATCAACTCAGATAATGGCCATTTCCTAAGGAATTTAAACTTCTATCAACCTTAATTGTGGAATAAAAGAATCTAGAAAAATTGTCTTAACTAGAAAACCCTCTATCTCCTTGTGAAGAAGAGAGACTTAACAGCCATGGGTAACATCAGTTTTGATTATAAGTTATAAAGTTGAGGAGGAGGATGGAAGATTATGAGCAATATAATCTCATCACTAACACACTGTTGATGGAGTTGTGAACTGATTCAACCATTATGTAGAACAAATAAAACCATGCATACCCTTTGACCTAGCAATGCCACTACTAGGTCTATATCCAGAGAGAGAGAGAAGAGAGAGAGAGAGAAAACAAAAAAGAAAAAGGACCTATATGTACAAAGAATTATAGCAGCTCTTTTCTGCCGGCAAAGAATTGGAAATTGAGGGGATGCCCATCAACTGGGGCTTAACAAGTTGTTGTATATGATTGTGATAGAATACATTTGTGCTTTAAGAACTGATGAGCAGGTTGCTTTCAGAAAAACCTGGAAAGAATTACATGAACAAAGTGAAATGTACTCTGTAGAAAGCAACAGCAATATTGTAAGATAACCATGAATGACTTAGCTTTTATCAGCAATGCAATGCTCCAAGAGAACTCTGAAGTACTTATAATGAAAAATGCTATTTATCTCCAGAGAAAGAACTAATGGAGTCTGAATACAGATCAAAGCATGCTTTTAAAATTTATTTTTCTTGTTTTATTTTTAATTTTTGGTCTATGTTTTCTTTTACAACATAAGTAATATGAAGATGTTTTGCATAATTTAGACACATATAACCTATAGCCAATTGCTTGCCTTCAAAATGAGGGGGGTGGAGAGGGAGAGAATTTGGAACGCAATTTTAAAAACGAATGTTGAAAATTGTTTTACATGTAATTGGGGGAAAATAAAATACTAAATATAAATTAAAACAAATAGACTTTTTTAAAAAAACAGACTTTTAAAAACCACTAATATAGTTTCATGTGAGTGTGTCACACTAGTCAGAGAGCTGACTTTGCAAGTAGGAACCTAGGTTCAAATTCTACTCTTGCCACATATTCACTATGGGAGCCTGGAAAAGTCCTATATCTCTCAGTGCCTCCAGGCAACTCTCTAAAAACTGTACATTGTAGAGAAGGTAGTGCCCTGCATAGGGAAGGAGGAGGAGAAGAGGGGAGATGCTGTCACTGGTGAGTCCAGGGATGCCATTGAGGGTACCCATGGGAAGGTGGGAAATCCAACATCCTCAGGAACCTGTAAAGTCAAAAGTCCTGGTTAATATGGAAGCTGAGGTCTCTTCTTCCCTTCCATGTTGTTCCTCCTCTAGGATATACTGGAAAGTCACAGACTCTAGTAGTTGAACTAAGTCCTTTCCTATCTCACTTGATGCTTTTATAGGGAAGGGGAAGGGAATGATTATATAATACCTACTATGTGCCAGGCCCTGTACAAATATGATCTCCTTTGATATACAGAGCCCAGGGGGCATCATGAACTCTCCCATGTAATTAGAACAGAACTCTTGTCTGATATCCATTCACTTTGTTAAATGGCTTTCAGAGACTTTTTGCAGTTAGGTCAAAACTCATGATTGGAATTGATTGATTGAGACTTGTTTTCACCTAGTTAAGGTATCAGAGCTAAAAATGAGGTAGGGATATTTCAAGGAGTCCAGGCCAGAGCCTCGGGGAACACCAGGGTGAGTGGGCATAATCCAGCAAAGGAGACAGAGGAGAAGTGGTCAGACCATGTCAAGTGCCCTCCTCCCTCCCCAACTCAGTAAATTCCAGTGGCTCCCTGTTGCCTCCAGGATCAAATACAAAATCTTCTGTTTGGCTTTCAAAGTCCTTCATAACCTAGTCCCCTCCTATCTTCCCAGTCCTCTTCCACCTGACTCCCTGACACATACTCTTTGATCCAGTGACGTTTGACTCCTGGTTGTTCCATAAACAAGACCCTCCGTCTCTTGGCTCTTGGTCTTTTTTCTAGTTCTCCATGTCTGGAATGTTCTCCCTCCATTCTAACTGTTGACCTCCCTGGTTTCCTTTAAATCTCATCTAAAATCCTACCTGTATGAAGGCTTCCCCAGCTCCTCTTAATTTGTCTTCCCTCTGTTAATTATTTCCTACTTGCCCTGATATTGTTTGCTTTGTATATGTTTGCTTGCATGTTGGCCCCCCCCCACCCTCACCTCATTAGGTTTTAAGCTCTATGAAGGCAGGGACTGTCTTTCGTCTCTTTTTGTATCCCCAGCACTTAGCGCAATGCCTGACACATATTGGAGGTGCTTAATGAATTGATTTCTCTGAAATATTTGGTTAGCATCACTATTTTTTATGTAAGAATGTGCTGACATAAGTACTTACTTCCTTTCTTTAGAGATATATAATCTCTCTACATATTATATATAATAGAGATATATAGCCCAGGGGTCCTTGGCCTTTTTTGTGTGTCATGGGCCCTTTGGGCAGGCAGTCTGGTGAAGAAGTCTTTTGAGGAGTCCAGATCCTCAGAAGGCTTTTAAATGCATAAAAACAAAAAGAAAGGATTAGAAAGGGAACAAATTCTGTTCAAATACAGTCCTACAAATATTTCTAAAAAATCAACTCCCCCCCCCCCCCGGGCCCGGGGAAGAGTCCTTGCCAGGTAGCAGTCCTTAGGAGACCCCTAGGCAAGGTGGCACCAAGTACTGACCTCCTTTAGCAAAGTAGACAGCTTTCTGAGCTGGCGTCTCTGTTCACACTGAGGAAGAAACTAGTAGAAATCTTGTTGAAATAAAAACCAGTTCGACGACCAGTTTAGTCAGCACTTAGGAAATGTTTTATTGACAATTCTCGGTTTGAATGTATAACAGCCGACTTATTAGCTTCTTCCTTTCCTTCACTTCATGCTTTCCCACTGTTTGCAGCATTCCCTCCTACTGCTTTGGAAAATGCCAAAAAAGAGTTTTATAATATTTAATACCCACTGGGTGTTAAGAGCTTGCCAAATGTTCTGTAGGAACATAGAGATAGGAGTGGGCCTAGGCTGGTCTTCTCAGAGTCTAAATTGGATAGATGGATGAGATCCATGTTTTGAGAGAAGATGGGTCCAAAGGAAGCGAGCAGCCTTGAGACTGATCCCCCAGCCACTATGGTTTGTCTAAATATGAGATATCGAAAGTTCAGGTCAAGACAGAATGATGGTGAATGCTTGGATCTGTTCTGGAACTTTGTTATCCATCTCCATTTTGCTTGATTGATCTGGATCTTTGTTTTTATGACCCTTTTTGCCCTTTTCCTCAGCTCTCTATGAGAATGCTGTCATATGCATCTCAAACTCTCTGATCTGGGAGGGTAGAGACAAACTTGGGTCCTTTTATGTTTGGGAATCAGTGTGGTGAAATTGGTAAGTAAAGCCAGACCTGTCATCTGAGCCCCTTAGAAATGTTTCTCCTTGATAGAGATTCTGTTGTTTGATTATCTGAAGACTGTCTGGAACTGATTTGAGTTATCAGCAGATGTTGGAAAAGCCTCCTTTTACAAAGGAAGGAAGCCCAGCTTGCCAAGGAGAAGGTTGAAGCCATCCTTACAGGTGTGTAACTGGTTACTGAAAAGTGGTCATCTGCAGTCATCCTAAGATGCCTGGAGGGGGTGGGAATGAGCAGAAGGTGATGGCAGAGAACTTGGGGTTCTTTTTTTCACCTTTCCTTCATCCTTTGTCTGATGGCCATGAGTATATAGCCACCTCATCTGTCCAGAGCGTAGCTAGCCATCTGGGAGGTGTCAGGCAGCCAAGGATCAGGAAGAAAGCAGATCACATTGTTGCCAGTCCCAAAGTCCACTTCAGCCTTACACTGGGGCAGACTCTGAGTTTGCGTTTGGGTGGTGACTTTTGTGTACTTTGCACTGATAGCTAACAAACTTGATTATACAGTTTCAAAACTCATTGGATTTAGCAAGAGCCAGTCACTAAAGCAGGAGAAGGGGGAGAGGGATTGTTACAGGCAGGAGCAATAGCATCAAAGCAACCTAAGACTGTTTAGAATTGATGCTGAGGACCGTGGATTACCTCCAAAAGCAGTATTGTGCATGGTAGATTGCGAAAGAGGGCAGGGAAGCCAGAAATCAGAGATTTGAGAAAGGTTTCTGCCCGGTTAGTTTGTTGACTTTTAAGTATTGGTTCTTAAAAGCTGGTTATGCAATTGAATGGTTCCCTAAGAGCCCTGAATAGCCACAGTTTTATGAGCTTTTGATGCAGCCCTATGGTACTTCGCCATTTTCAAAATGCCTTCAAGTTTACTATCCCCCTTGAATCGTCTCATTTCTCCATTGGAGGTTGAGTAGCACAAATATTTTTATCTTCGTCCTTAGAGATGAGGAAACTGGGGCTTTGAGATGGTAAGGGACTTGGCCCGAGCATGCCGAAGTAAGTGACTGAGGCCTCCTGTACTCTATCCACTACCCCATGCTGCATAGGGGCTCTCAGGTTGAGAGATTGATCCACAATGAGCCTGAGTGATGGAGTAAATGGTCAGGCCAGTGCTTGAAGCCAGATTTGTGACTTCGTCTCTGTACCCTACACCATCCCATGGTGGCCATGTGCCTCTTGGGACAGGAACACTTGTAGGTAACATGTTGGGTGCCTTCTGACTCCTGACTGTCCTGAGTGCCAGATGCTCTCAGGAGCTCTAATCCAGACTTTGACACAAAAATGGCAAAATGAGAGGCCAGGGCATGTGTTTGTATCAAATTCCACGTTCAGCTAGCATGCAATAGCTATGCAATGGTGGCAATGGTTCCTTAATAGGCTAATGTCTTGGAACCTTGTAAATTTCTAGACCAAACATACTTGTCTATGAGTCATGGGGTTTAAACTGATAAAGCTTATGTGTAAACCTGGTCTTAAAGTACTTTACAAGTGCTCTAAGGCATAATTGGCCTCCATTGTGAACTTGACCTGATCTCCTTGGTACATGACACTAGAAATACTCTTTCTTATGAATGATTTCTGGCATTGCTGGAGGCTCATTCTCAATTGTATATTACCTTGCCAGGAAATTATCTGATTTGGAGCCTAGAAATGACTTAAAAGAGACTGATGGAAGGGAGACTCACAAATCGATGAAGGTGGTATCTCGTCTATTCTGATTGTGCAGCTTGACTTTGAAAGCTTTTGTAATCTGAATGCTGATCAGAGAGGCATTCAGAAGGTGCTTGTTTGCAATCCCTGCTTGAAGATTCCAGTCAGTCAAGTCGACACTATTGATTGATGTGAGAGCTGGAGATTTCTATTTTTTTTTCTTGGCTCATCATGCAGGAAAAGAGCTGCCCCCCAAAATATGGAGCTGCCTGCATAACATCCTTTGGGACCGAGCTGCCCAAAAGTTTGAGGTTGGGAAATCTCTATTCTCTATTATTTTACTCCTCCTTTCCTTTTCTTCAGGTCAGACAGGCTTTTACAAACTTTCCTTGTGCTAAATGATCTCCCTATCCCCAGAACCTCTTCCTTCTCTAATCCATCTATTCACAAGCTCCCGAAGTAATCTTTTTAATCATCAAATCCCTACCCTCTTCAAAAGCCTTTAGTGATGCTACCCTCTTCCAAGTGTGCTGGCCAGGGATGAGTATAAATCATGACCTTTAAACCTCTTAAAACTGGGCTCACTTGAAGGAGAGCAGTCTTTATGACGTGTTATGGCCTGGAAAAAAATAGAAATATTTTCCTCAAGGTTATGTCCATTAGTTTTAGTATCGTCATTGTATTGTATTCAGAAACACTGAAAAAAGACATCAGAAAAGTCCATGTTTTACATGTGTTCCTCTTGTTTCTTCTCAACCCTCAGGCATAGAATTACTCTGAAGCCCTGCACTGGTATAACTATTCCCTGAGTGTAAATTGGTCTGGGCAGAAGGATCAGGATTTTGCCAAACTGCAGAGAAGTGGAGCTTCCTGCTACATTCATCTGAAGCAGCTGGAAAAGGTCCTCTATTGGTTTCTCTATGGTTTCTCTATTCTGGGGAGGCAACAAACATGGCTCTCTGTGGGCAGAGTCAAGAATGGCTGGCCAGGACGGCATTCTTTGTGTCTTCCTGGCAGTTATTGGTGCTAAGGATACTTAGTCATTCTCCATTCATGGCTTGGGAAGGGCTAACCCAGGTCTTGAACTTTGTTCGAGGCTGAGGAGGGCATTGAGAGCAAGAGAACATATCCAGGGAGGAGTTGAGGGCTGGGCTCTTTCATTCCTGCCTTCTCAGAACTGTTAACTGAAGTGGGAGAGGGAAGAAGAGGGCCTTCTCATTTGTTTTTGAATTGACAGTCTATTCAGATGAGTGAAAGTCTGGTTGGAGATGTGAAAGGTCATGATTATCAGCCATCTGCACTGTTACCCTTGAAATCTGTCACAGGTTGAAGGCTAACATTGTTTTTCAGTGAGTGTGCAATGGAAGAAAACGCTCAGGTGAGAATCTTGCTCTTGCCTTCTGGGCTGGTTGCTTCTGGCTTTCCACCAGTCTTGACCACAGCCAGGAAGTGACTTTTCAGCAGGAATAATTTTTAGAAGGTGAAAGAAAGGGATGATTGCCTTCAGCTTGAACCCTTCTTATTGTACACAGTGTTTGGCCATACCTGGGATCATTGCAGCACTTGGTGAAACATGATTCCCTTAAACACTTGATCAGGGTTTGAATGTTTTCACATATTTGGCAAGACAGTTTAGAGAGCTCTGTGCTGGGTGTGGGTCATTCCTGCTTCAGCTGTAGAGATGGAAGGGGTCCTGTTGTCATCATCCCATCCTGAGTGAGCCACTCAGGGTGTGCTGCCTGGAGGAGGTTTTCTCCTGACCTCAGGAGCCATCCCCTCATTTTGCTGCCTTATTATTGTATTGGTCTTCTAAGAAAAGGCTTGTTTCCCCTTCTCTTTAGAAGGAAAGGAGCTGATGTTTTGAGCACAGAATCAGGAGAAGCAGCATGATATAGTGGAACTGAGTATCAAAAGATCTGGGCTCTCATTCTGGCTCTTTGACTGTCCAGCAGTGTGGCCTTGAATAAATCACTTCCCCTCACTAGGCCTGAAATTTTCTCTTCATAAAATGAGATTTCAAAGGTTCCTTCTAGCTCTAAGTCCTCTGATCCTAGGCCCTCAGGTCAAGAGGTGGAAAGAATATAAGTCATTTATTTCAACCCTCATCTTATAAAGAGGTAAGTGGCTAAAGCTGTGGTCTTGCAGCTCATGAACACTAAGGGTTGAGGTTTATGGAGACATCAGGGGGAGTCTGTGACCCCCTGTGATATCAAACACTATTTGGCTTTCTTTTGTAGTCCTCTGCACTGTATTTCATACCCTCTTCTCATTTCAGTAAATTCTTCTGAGAAGAGGTCCATAGACTTTACCAGCCTGCCCAAGAGGTCCTTCTCTAAGTCCTCCTTGGGAAGCTCTTGCAGGAGTAATCCCCTTCAACTTTGGAACCCTCTGTTATGTTGGGGGCCGCATTTATGGGCAATTGATGACATCCCATGAGTTGACAGGTTGATCAGTACATTGGTGGAATTATTGGGGTGATGGGTGCAGATCATACCGTGGCAGAGTTGGGTTTGGAGTGTGAGCACCTGAGCTTGTAGCCTACCTTTTCTACTTACTATCTGCATCATCTTGGCCCAGGCTTTTCCTCTTTCAGTAGCTTAGATGATGTCTGAGCTCTCTTCTGGCTCAAGAGGTCTGAGATGAATTGGATGGCACCTCAGAGGTCATGCTGGAAAGAACAGCAGGTCATAGATATTGAGCTAGAAGGAACTTTAGTAGCCATTGAGTTTGACCCTTGATGTAGCCCAGGGCCATGGAGCTTGTAAGTGCCTGGGTCCAGATCTGAGTCCCAGGCTCCCTGGCTCCAGTTCCAGCACCCTCTCCACTATACAGCACTGGAGCAAAGCCTTCTTTGGATCTGAGAGGTATGCAATGACCCTGGGAGATGACTGTCCATAATGGATATATGTTCTTAGCTCTGCTTAGGCATGTAGGGCTGCAGCCAGGAATTGGAAACCATTGTGCATTATTTCAGCAGCTACCGTGATGTCAGAAAGCATTTGTGTACTTTTTATACAGCTTTCACTAGACAAACTTTACCACGTAGCTGTACTTGTTTTATATGGTCTCGGTAAGGGCTGAAAATGAATTGACCAGTTTGCCCAAAAACAGTCAGCATCTGGCTCTGGACATTAGGTGGCGATGTATCTTCTGTTTGTGTCAAGTCCAAGCCTTGCCTGACTGGCTGGGGATGCTTTTGTGCAGCTATGGTGGCCGGTGGACAGCCATTTTCACACACTCAACTGTAGAAACACAACACAAAATCAAGACTTCGGAAACCATAAGACAAAGGCTCATTTCTGAGGACGTGGTGTGGTACAAATCTGAGGAGCTTCCCAGCATCAGGCCAAATCAGTATGTTATCAGTAGCTATGAAACAGGGGTGTTTGTGGTACCTATCTCCTAGGGTGGTCATGAGGACCAAAGGAGATAATGTACCAAAGGAGATGTGCTTTGTAAACTGATTGTCATTGGTGTTATTGCTGTAATGAGGTTATTGAACACTACCAAGCCTAGAATGTTAGCATTGGAAGGGGACTAAAAGGTCATCCTATCTAACCTCCCCATTTCACAGATGAAGAGATTGAGGCTTAGGAAAGTTAAGTGATTTGCTTGAGGTCTCACAGCAAATGAGTATTCACACTGGACCTGGGGCCCTTTTATAATCAATCCATGTGAACCTAGCTAAATGACCACTTTCTGACCACTAAATGACTAAATTGCCACCATGTAATCAGTGCTTCTCAATTATTTGAAGTCCTGATTCTTTAGACTTCTATTTAAAGTTTTCTAGTGTCCTAAGTCCCAAAGAGGCCAAGAAGACTGGGAAGGGAGGAGGCCTCATGTTCCCTCCCATGAAACCTTTTGCCTCACTGCTCTACTTTTCCAACTTTCATCCATTCCCACCTCCGTGTTCTTCCCATTATGATCTGCTTCTCCTAGAGACTTCTGGGGGCGGAGCCAAGATGGCAGCTTAGAAGCAGCAGCGTCCCACAGCTCCCATGCAGCCACCCTAAACACCCATAAAAACATGACACTGGACAAATTCTAGGACTCTCAAACTCAAAAAATACAGAAAACACATCTCTCGCAGAAGGCAGCTCGGAAGCAGGGGATCATTGAGGCAGGATGCAAGCCAAGCAGCTTGAAACTGGAACCACGGCCAGGCCCCGGGGCAGTAGGAAGGAGCCAAGCTGCAGCCAGTCTACAAGAGAGAAGAGCTACAGCCTCCAGCAACTCCACAGCTACCAAGGTGTGAAAAATAGGGATTAAAGAAAGGTGTGAAAAACAGGGATTAGAGAAAGGCAGCTGGCAGGAGGGGCTCATCCCAGCCCAGCCTGAAACTGCCATGTGGCCAGGCTCCAGGGTGATTGGGAGGAGCTGAGCCTCCCAAGCCACAGGGTGAGTCTACTTCAGAGAAGATCTAAACCACCTGGAGCAATCTG
>CM053602.1:1751257-1801228 GCA_028646575.1 Pseudocheirus occidentalis | reverse complement strand
CAGGGTAGAGAACAGAACAAGGGGAGGAGGGATAGGAAGGAGGGACATATGATCACTGTAACAGTATGTCCACTATGAAGGTGTCCTGTATAATTACACCTACACAGCCTGTATTGAATTGGTTGTCCTTCCAGTGGGGGTGGCTGACAAAGGAGGAACTGAAAGAATCTAGAATTTAAAGCTCTGCAACTAGGAATCAAGATATACAGGGGCTGGGATAGGAAGACCCTTCCTGCCCTACCAGAAAGTTAGAGAGCAGACCAGGGGAGGGGCTCCACAGTAGGAGCGCTGTTTTGGGGGTGGGGTAGGGGAAAGATGGGGAGAAAATCTGTAACTCAAAAATCTCATGATCTGCTTCTCCTACTGGACAGATACAGGAGAGCTTGAAGACAGCTATTAGTTTTAGTCTAGAGAGAGGATTTAGTTATGAGAAATAATAAGAGAAGGCTTGAAGACAGTATATGGAGTACAGACTCTTAAAGCCAGTGGGAATTCTGAGGGCATTATAGGCAGGCAAGAGAAATTGACCTAGGGCTTGAAATATCAGGAGGATTTCATGAATGAAGAGAGAGCTGCTGAATAGGGGGAGCACGGAGGTTCCCTTGCAATGAATGCAGTTGCAGTGCATGGCTTGTGGACTTGGGATGATTTTTGGCCTGTCTTTCTTTTTGCTTGTATTTCTAGCCCAGTACTCGGCACAGTGCCTGGCACGAATCCTTATTGCCTTGATTTGGCTGGTTCCAAGTTCTTCCCATTCTATCATTATTCCTGTTAAATTTGAGGTGATGTGAGATAATTCTAGAGGAAGCCATTCGTTGACACCTGGAAATCTTAGGGTGAAGGTTAGAGATGTAGCTTTGGGAGTCATAAAGATAAAACAGAGAGTTCGAACTGTGGGGAAGACTTGCATGGTGGGCCAGAGGTTGAGCTCCCCTGAAAGAATGCAAGAAAACAGCCCAAAATGGAATCTTGGGAGATAGCGGCTGTTAGGGGGAAGAGAATGAAAAGGAGCTGGTCAGAGAGGCAGGAGGAAAGTCCAGGGTCACTGAAATGAACAATCCGCTTTTGAAGAGGGCAGCTGGTCAGCAGCACCCTAAGCCATGTAATCGTCAAGAAAAGATGCAGGAAAAAGTTTTAGTGGGGTAAGAAGAAGGGTCAGGTTCAAATGGGTTCAAACCACAAATAGAATGGATGGGGGGAGGGGGAATTCATTGGAGACAAGCGACTTACAGCAGACTGTCCCCAAACGAGGCCAAGTCAAGTCCCTGGGCCCTCTGGGAGCCTGCTTTTCCCTTGGCCTCTTTTAAGTTGGATAGTTTAATTCTTTGACTTAAAACATTCCTGTCATAGAGGCTAATTTGGGCAAGCCAACAGTCACATGGGGCAACCTCAGCGGCTGCCACTTCATCCGTACTTACGTGACTCTTCAAGGTTTCAGCTCTGGGAGGTGGTGTGTATGAGAAGCTCCCAAGGGGAGGGAACATGTCTAAAGGCCTGTGAGAATTAAGTGGCAGAACTGGGGTTCATGTCCCCAGGGCATGTTGCCTCCCATTCCCTTAACTAGAAGATGTAGGTGCCTCAAACCGAGGTGTGACTTTGGATTTGGGGAATACAACATTGAGGCATTTACTACAAAGGAAGTCTAACTATGCAAGACGAAATTACCAATGGAAAGAATGTACTAATGGTTTCCTTTATGGCCATAAAAAAGCTATTGGAAGACTTGAGAAGGCTGGCCAAGGCTGAGCTCAGAGGAGTGCCTGAGAGGCCATGGTGGTAGAATAGATGAAGGTGGTGGCTGGAAGGGGAAGGGAGGAGAGGAGCATTACTGATGTCAAAACAGAAAGTGGTATTGATGAGGAGAAACTCAAGCTTCATTGTGATGTTACTGAGAGAGTCCCATTAGCCCTTGGGACTCTTACGTCAACTTCAGCTTTGGCAACTGAGAGCTCATTTTTCTCTTCCCAGGCCAATGAGGCTCACCCAGTCTCCAGAGGCAGTCCTGATGAAGGTAGGGGAGCAGCTCCTGAGCTCGGTGTGGCCAGTGGCACTGGTAATAGTTGTGCTTGGGGAGGGGAAAGGCATGGGGGTGTCTACATGGTTTCATCACAGAAAGTAAAGGAAAAGTAGAGGAGATGAGGGATTGCACCTTCAAGGAGTGTGACCTCTGACAGTAGGTTCCAGATAGAACCAGCAGTAAAAATTGAGAGGCAAGCCAGGAAGAAGAGTAGGTCCAGGAAGCCCTGCTAGGTGGCTTCTACTGATGGAGACATGTTGTGTCTAGCCAGGAGCTGTATAAAGATATTATGAAAATAGATCACTGGGGTGTTGAATTATTGGAGGAAGTGGGACTTTCCTTGGCCACAAGCATGTGGCTATACATAGATATTTTGTCACTCTCAGTGTTCTTTTGGTTTGGGCCCACTTTTGTCACTGACACTGTGAGCCCAGGATTAGGAGGGATATCTCTGTTTTGATTTCTGTGTGTCTCCTGACTGTGGGAATGTGAGACTTGTGGCCATAGGAGTGTGGACCTTCAGGGTGGCACACACTTCCCCTCCCCCCCAACCCCCAGTCAAAATGTCTGGGACTGGGATGAGGCACTGCACCTTGTGGGAATGTTGTTGAACAGGACGAGAAGCAGGCCTTGGAATGGAGACCTTGCTTTCAATCCTTTTTAATGAAGGTCATCTCACCTGTTAGAGAGTGAACTCCAAGAGGACAGGCCTTAGTTTTGCTTTTTCTTTGTATTCTCAGTACTAAGCACAGCGCCCTGTTTGGCCCACAGACTTGTAGATTCTTTGATTAGGTGACCTTGGGTGAATCATTTAACTTGGTTAGGCTTTAACTTTTTCATCTGTGAAGTAGAAATGATGAGTAGCACTGGTAGGGGTTAGGTAGTATAGACTTGAAAGACTAGACACAGAAAGACCAAATTTAAAGCCTCCCTCAGACACTTTATCAGCTGTGTGACCTTGGACGAGTCACTTAACCTCTGCCTACTTCAAATTTCTCATCTGTAAAATGCAGACAATTATAGCATCTACCTCATAGGGTTGTATGGATCATATGGGAGGATATGTTTTGAAAGCTTAAATCTATGTTGTGTTATTATTATTGCTCTAAGAAATCTATGATCAAAGGGATATGGAAAGTGCTCTGGTTCTGAGGAGAATTTACTGGCATCCAGGAAGAGGTCAAATCACTGAGGTGTATGAGGCCTTTCATCAGTTACTTTGGTGAACTTCAGGATGCTGAAGAAAGAACAGAAATTCTGATTCTCTGTAGAAAAAGCAGAACCTCCAGACGTTTTCCCCAATCATTTTTCTTTCTCTGTCTGTCTCTGTCTCTCCCTCTCCCTCTCTCTGTTTCTGTCTGTCTGTCTGTCTCTCTCTCTCTCCCCCCTTCTTTTGAACATTCAAGTAAAACAACATCTAACTTTATAAACACCATTCCCTATTGCTCAACATGTTTCTTTATTCCTCATTAACCAATGCCAGTCTTTCCTGATGGAAGGGAAATTGGGCACTTTCTCAGCTTTCCTTTCTCATCGTCTCTTTTCCATAATGAGATGTCATATTCCAATAAACCCAATCTGCCTTTGGTTCAGTTTCAATGTTCTAAACTGCCAGATTTTTTCCTTCTCTTTCTTTCAAAGATGCCCTGATGGCTTGTACCATCAGTAGAGAGATTGGGTCCTTCTTTCTGGTTTTTTTTAAACTTTTTTTTCCTCAAACACCCAAAAGAGAACATTTCCATTTATAGAGTGGAATACAAAAGGAGGGCTGCCTGTGAAATTGTATTTCTCTATTTCATGTCAATTGCTTTTTAAAAAAATATATACAGTAATTCCACATGTTACTTTCAAAACCATCCTTGTCTGGGATTTCTTTTTCAACTTCTTGCTCTTCCCTTTTGTGCATCTGAACAGTAGTCCAATGCCTCTCTTTTTAGGAGTACCACTATTGCTAATTCTCTCTCTGACCCTATTCTCTCCCCATCTCCATTTAAAAGCTGAGAGAAAGAAAGGAGAATCCTTGTGAGGGCTAAGCATAATCCAGCCAAAGGAACTCCCATGGTGACTGTGTCTGAGAATGGCTGGCTCTTTGGGTATATTGAGGCTGTCAGGAATAGAATAATCTGCTTCATCGTTAGCATTTTGGAGTCATGCTTACTCATTGCTCTGATCAGAGTTCTGAAAGCTTTTCGAGTTGTTTTTCTTTACAATGTTATAAATATATAAATACCCACAATTCTCTGAAATCCTCTGTCATCATTTCTTATGGCGTAATGTTTCATTCTCTTTATATGACCACAGTTTGTTCATCCATTTCCCAAATGCTAAGTTTCCCCTTAGATTCTAGTTATTTTCCTTTTTGCCTTTTAATCCTTGCCATGTTGGAAAATGTGTCCCCTGGAAATTTGACTGTTAACTCTGGGCATCATCCTCTTTTTTAATCCTCCTACCCCTCCCCATCCTTCCTTATTTCCCTTTTGAGTTTGGTATATTTGTACATCAGATTGTGTGCGTGCGCACTCACATGTATGTTTGTGTGTGTGTGTGTGTGTGTGTGCGCGTGCACACATACTGTGGAACCTTTGTCCATTGCAGATAAGAACGGGGTTCCTCTAATGCCTGTTCCCTTCTCACCCTTTTCTCCAAGTTTGTACATTCTTCTCACACATACACCATTTACCAAAAAAAGCAAGTTTGACTCCCTCCTTCCTTCTCCTTTCTACACAAGCCTATCCCTTCTTTTACTCTCCTTTCTCTTTGCCCTCTTTAAATTTTTGGAACAGAACCAATATAGTTTCAGAGCCCCTCTCTGTTCTTATTTAATTCCTTCACTAGCCTTTGAACACTTAGCATCTGAAGGGACACTCATTTCTTCTTCCCTCTCCTAGAATGTTAGCCCTACATCATCATCCAGTTCCTTCCATTTGCTTATATTTTCCTTTTAAGATTTATCTTGAATCTTGTGTTTGCATTTCTGTGTTCCTGCTCAGTTCTGGTCTTTTCATCAGAAACGTCTGCAAGCCCTCTTTTAGCAGAACTTGCCAGGTCTTTGGTGATCTTGGTCATGGTTCCTTGCTATTTCAACTGCTTCTTTCTGGATGCTCATTGTACTTTTTTCTTTGTCTTGGGAGCTCTGGCTTTTGACTGCAACATTCCTAGGACTTTTCCTTTGGGGGTTCCTTTCTATCTCCAATTTGCCCTTTGGTTCTAATCTGTAATTCTTAAAATATGATTTAGCAGGGAAACCATTTTCTGACACAGCTAATATGGGAATTAGTTTTGAAGGATTTGTTTTTTATTTGCTGAGGGAAGGAATAAATAGGAGAGCCAGATTAATAAAAAAAATGCTTATTTGAAAAATTAACAAACAATTTTAAAAAGAAAAAAGAAATATAGCTTCTAGGATTTTTTAATCATGGTTTTCAGGGAATCTAATGATCTCTTTGACTTTTTTTCCAGTTCACTTGTTTTTTGTATCAGCTTATTTTTTCAACCTTTTGATTTTGTTCTAATATTAATTGAAGAATCATGGAGTCATTAATTGCTATTTGAGGTGATGAAGTAAAAAGAGTGCTGGACTTAGAATCAGAAAGACCTGAGTTCTAATGATGTCCCAAGTACTTCTTAGCTGTATGACCCTGGGCAAGTTACTTAGCACCCCCTATCTGCCTCAGTTTCCCCTTTTATAAAATGGGGAAAATAACAGCACCTACTTTAAATGGTTATTGTAAGGATAAAGCACTTGGTACGATGACTAGCACATAGTAGGCACTTTACAATAGCTTATTTCCTTCCCTTCACCCTATCTATTCTATTCTAGGTTGTTTTTTTTTAGGAAATGTGTTAATTGGACAAAGTTTACCACTTTCTGTTCAAAGCTTTTGAGTGTTCTCCTAGCTCTTTTCTCCAGAGCTTTATTTCTTGCTTCATTTCTTTTAGGTTTTCATGTAGTCCTTATGAAAAATTTGGTTTTTTTCCATTTTGAGTCACTGCTTAGTTATTCCCAAACTACTGGCCCCTTCTTTTTGAAGATCTCTGTGTCTATGATAATTTTTGATACCAGTTGCTGTTTTTTTTGGTTTCCTCATATCTTTCCAACTTTAGTTCATGAATTGGGGTTTTGTGCCAATGCTAAGCTCTGCCCAATGTTGTGCTTTGGAGCGGGGTAGTTGGCCCTGCTTGGGTGGCATCAGCCCCATCTGGATCTTTGGCTTATAGAGTGCTAGATCTTCAAGCCCGGGCTGGTATCTCTGGTCTTGTGAACCTCTTGTCCTGTGCTGTCATCTAAGTCTGAACAGGTGCCCTTCTCCAGGGCTTTCAAGGTCCCTACCCTAGGGCTTTCTGATCTCCCCCGGGGCTTTTACAGGGCCCTCCCAGACCCTTGCCAACCTCCGACACAGGATCTTTTAGGCTACATGTATCTTTCTGGTTATGCTTGGAGGGTGCTGGCTCATTCACCTATTCTACGGCGTTGGCTTTGTTCACAGTCTGTGGGCTTCTGGCTGACGTTTTGGCCATTCTGGATTAGAAGAAGATCCTATAGTTTCCCACCGGATTTCTTGATTGTTATTCAGTCTGATCCAGATGTCAGCTTTTTGACCCTCTAGGTATGTGGGAGCTGGGTACTCTCCCTCTGTTCAGGTAGTGATCTCAACCAGAAGATCCCATCTGTTTGCCAGCATCTCTTTCCTTTGATTTATAGAATAGTTTTTTTTTCTTTATAAGATCCTCGATAATTGATCTGGAGACAGAAGATAACTTAGAGGTCATTAAATCCAAACTCTTCAGAGTAAACAGAGGCATAGATAGGGTAAGTGACTTGCCCAGGGTCATGTATCTAAGGGGAGTTGAAATCTAGTTTTCCTGGTTCCAAGTCCAGGATGCTATCTGTTGTTACTCCATGGTTCCTCTATAGCAATTTCAAAAAATACCATTACTCAAATACATTAAGAAAATGAGACATAAAATTCCAAATAAAACTTCAAACTCCAAGTTATTTCAAATTTATTTTTAAAAAATGTCAAGTTATAACAGTAACAAAAAGTGTACTTTAAAATGAGTGACCATCAGCAAAAGCATTCAGATAAGAATGCTAAAGTGAGATTACATAAAACCATAAGTTCCATATTACTGAGAATTTTTAAGCTTGAGAATATGATTAACTTGAACAAAATTATAACATCCTGAGCGGGTTGAAAAAAGCTCTGGATTTGGAACTGGAGTTGGGTTCAAATTTCAGCTATTTCCTTGCCACATGACATTGGTCAAGGTCCTTTCTCCTGCCCTCTGGTGCTCTTTGTTGTATACAGGCCCTTCTGGTCCTTTTCTTCTTCGTGTTGCTTTTACTATTACTGTCACCACACTAGCTACCATTAAATACTTAATAAACGATAGTTAATTGAGTTTTGCACTTCATTTCACTCTTCCCATATTTCTTTGAATTCTTAACTTTTCTCATTTCTTAGAACATGATCCTTTTCTCTTACCCTCACATATCAACATTTGTTCAACTAGTCCTCAGTCTTTGGATGTGAATTGTTTCCAGTTTTTGTCCTTACAAATAAAACTGCTCTACATATTTTGGTATGGCTAGGTCTTTTTTCCTTTTAATAACATCCTGAGGGTTGTCATTATAATCTTTTTTTTAATAGGGCAATCTCTTTATTTTATTTTTTATTTTTGCTTTTTTGGAGAGGGGAAGGCAGGGCAATTGGGGTTACGTGACTTGCCCAAGGTCACAGGGCTAGTAAGTGTTAAGTATCTGAGGTCATATTTGAACTCATGTCCTCCTGACTCCAGGGTTGTACTATATTCACTGTGCCACCTAGCCACCCCAGTCATTATAATCTTAATAGTGGGTTAGATGGTGAGCACATTTTGAAGTCCTTACGTTATTTTGCTTTTCAAAACAATTTCACCAGTTCCTACAGCTGTACCTGTTTCTTCACAGCCCTGCCAGTTTTGAATTTGATCTTTTTAAAGGAGTGTACCATTACCTCAGAGTTGTTTTAATGTACATTTAAAGTGCTTTAAGAATTTTTCAGGTGGCTATTGACTGCTTTCTTTTGAAAACTTATTCAGTATCCTTTAGCCATTCATCCATTGTGACATGGATCTTACTCTTCAAATTTGTCTTAATTGCTTAAGGATTTTGGATGTCATATTTTTCTATCAGATTATAGCAAATATTTTTTTCTTCCAATTTAATTTTTACTTTGGATGCTTTGTTCTTTTTGGTTTTGTGTCATTGAACCTCTCTGTCAAAAGCTAATGTTCTGGTTATAAAGCAGGGAAGCAAGAAGTATTGGCTGTAGTAAAAACAGAAGAGGCCAAAGGCTTGTAGATTACATCTATGTGTGAAACTCTCTTCAAGAAAAGAATCTGGAGGTGCGAGACATGGTGAATATCAAAGAAAGTGACAGTAAAAAAGCCATCAGTTATATCCTTATAGACAGGCAACAGCTCAGTGCTGGTGTGGGAGTCATTTCCTAGTTTGCTTTCTGTGGATAGTCAATTTCTTTGAGTAACTATGTAAGTTATCGGAAAAGTACAAGTACAAATGAGAAAAGCAGCCGATTGGGGTAGCTCCATCCTGCTCTATTTGAACAGGTTCTAGATACCCTCCAAATGGGAAACGGATGGAGGGGAATGGATCCAAATCAAGACTATAATCATTTCCTAAAGATGTTGCCATACTGAGGGACCAAAAGAACTTAGTACCTCAGCCAACAAGTGAGTGCCGAGTGCAGAAGGTGAACTCTTTTATAAAAGCTTCTCTAGAGAGAAGAGGGTGGGAGACTATGACTCAAATAGTGAGGGAGAAGCACTGGAGAGGGAACAATTGAAAGAAAGCTTGGTGAGAAACTTGCCTAAGTCAGCTGGGTGCATTCTCCAATCAGAAGCCCTGTCTTCCAGTTCTGCCTCTGGTGTGTGATATCTGTGTGACCTTGACCAAGTCATTTAACCTCCCTAGGCCTCAGGTTCCTCATCTGTAAAATGAGTTGTTTGTCTAGACTGGATGGCTATTGAGGTCCTTCCCATGTCTGTCTCAATGATTTTAGGATCGCATGACTCCCGAGGACATTTATGGATGAAGTTAGGACAGATGCAAACAGTGGACAAAATGGAAAAGAAATACAAAAGAGAGATTCTAGGAGATCCCTGAACAAGCGCTGGGTATAGGAACGGGTGCCAGATGGCAGCTTTATGGCCCACCACCCAGTGCTGAGT
Source organism: Pseudocheirus occidentalis (assembly GCA_028646575.1). Lineage (NCBI taxonomy): Eukaryota > Metazoa > Chordata > Mammalia > Diprotodontia > Pseudocheiridae > Pseudocheirus > Pseudocheirus occidentalis. Next base: position 1,791,981 of record CM053602.1, on the reverse strand, counting down.
CACAGATCCATGGTGGAGAATGAGCTCAAGTCCTAGGGAAATGTTCCAGGAAGCAAACTGTGGCTGTGTGGCTTTGATCCTGGGAGCAGAGTACAACCCAGAACAAAATGGAGCTTACAGTTCAGGCACTGTCAGCCGGCACAGAGCCTTCCAGCAGGCCAATAGATATGTAAACAAGTAATAAATATACATGAGACTAATAACTATTTCCCAGTAGATAAATAGTCAAAGGATTCGAACAAACAGTTCTCAAAAGAACTGCAAAGTCTTCCCAACCACATGAAAGAATGCCCTAAATCACTAATAATAAGAGAAATGCGAATCAAAACAACCCTGAGGTTTCACTTTACACTCTGCACGCAGGCCAAAATGACCCCAAATGGCAATCATCAGTGTCGGAAGTGTTGGTGGGACTGTGAGATGGTGCAGCCATTTGGGAAGGAACTTGTAATTATGTCCATAGCCTTTGACCCAGAGATTTCATACCCCAAGGAAGCCATCAGGAAGAAGAAAGTTTAGAATTAGAAACAAAGTACATGCTGGCACCTGGGAAATGGCTTACAGTTGTGTTACATGAATGTCATGGAGTATTACCATGCTATAAGAAATGATGTCTGGGGTGAATACAGAGTAGGATGGAAAGATTTATATGAACTTATGCAGAGCCAAGAAAAGAGCTTGTAAGTATTGTACTATAGGTACAGAAACTACAACAGTGTAAACAGAAGAACTGCACACCAAAAAATCAAACAGGATTCAAAGAGATAGGAGAGGACACCCTCAACTCAACATTTCATGAAAGTGAGAGGTCCACAGGTGTTACACATTACACAGTTTTAGACTTTTTCAATGTATTGTTTGTTGGTGCTGATTTGTTTTCCTTTCTTAAAAATACTATATTTGCTATGTGAGATGGCTCTCTGTGAGGGGGAGGTAGAGGGATACCAGGAAAACTATGATGATACAAGAAACAGAAAATATCAAATAAGACTTATTAAAAATTTAAAAGCATGAAAGAGGAAAAGCCAAATGAGTTACTAAAAGACAATAAAACTATAATAGGGAGCAATCTCAATTTGCCTCTCTTATACCTAGATAAATTAAACCAAAAAATAACCAAGAAAGAAGTTAATGACCTGAATGGGATTTTAGAAAAATTAATAGGCTAGATCTCTGGAGATTATTGAATTAAATTAGATTATTGAAGAGAAAGGTGTATGCTTATTTCTCTGCTGTGACTGGCACATTCACAAAAATTGACCACATATTAAGGCATAAAAACCTTTCAAACAATTGCAGCAAAGCAGAAATATTAGATGCACCTTTAGCTGAAAAAATAAAAATGATAAAAATAAAATAATAAAAATCACATTCAATAAAGGGCTTTTAAAGAAAAGATTAAAAATTAATTGGCAACAAAAATAACTTAATGCTAAAGAATACACGAATTAAAGAAAAACTTATAGAATCAATTTCATGAAAGATAATGACAGCACGAGGCAACATACCAAAATTTGTGGGATGTAGCCAAAGCAATTATATATAAATTTTCATCAATAAGAGAGATAAAGAGTGGCTCAACAAAACTGGGTATGCAACTAAAAAACAAAACAAAGCTAGAAAACCAACAAATTTTAAACCCCTGACTAAGCATCAAAATAAGAATAAGAATCCTGAAAATCAAAGGAGAGATTAACAAAATTGAAAGAAAAAAACCCACCAAAAAACCACTTATTGAATTAATAAACTAGGAGGGGTGTGTGTGTGTGTGTGTGTGAGTGAGTGAGTGAGAGAGTGAGATAAAATAGATAAGCCATTAGGTAATTTGACTAAGAAAAAGGCAGAAGTAAAACCAAAGTACCATTATTAAGATGAAATTTACAACCAGTTAAACATTTACAGCAATCAAAAAGATGAATTTACAACCAATGTAGGATAAAAGCAATTATTTTTTGAATATCTTATTTTTTCCCAATTACATGTAAACACAATTCTTAACATTCACTTTTAAAAATGCTAAGTTCCAAATTCTCTTCCACCCATTCCCCCTCCCTGGGATTATAAGCAATTTGATATAAGTTATACATGTGAAGTCAAGCAAAACATATTTCCATATTAGTCATGTCAAAAAAACCCCACAAAAAATAAAGTGGAAAAATAGTATGCTTCAATCTACATTCAGACTCCATTAGTTCTTTCTCTGGAGGTGGATAGCATTTTTTATCATGAGTTTTTTGGAATTATCTTGGATTGTTGTATTGCTGAGAATAGTTAAGTCATTCACAAGTGATCATCATACAATATTGCTGTTACTGAGTACAATGTTCTCCTGGTTCTGCTCATTTCACTTTGTGTCAGTTCATGTAAGTCTTTCCATGGTTTTCTGAAATCCTGTTCATTATTTCTCATAGCACAACAGTATTCCATTACAATCATATACCACAATTTGTTCAGCCATTCCCCAAAATTGATGGGCATCCCCTCAATTTCCAGTTCTTTGCCACTACAAAAAGAAGTGCTATAAATATTTTGTACAAATAAGCCCTTTTCCCTTTTCTTTGATTTGTTTGTGGTATAAACCTAGTAGTTTACCTAGTAGTCACCCTAAATGCATGCTGGGTCAAAAGGTACGCATGGTTTTATAGCCCTTTGTACATAGTTCTAAATTGTTCTCCAGAATGATTGGATCAGTTCACAACTCCACCAACAGGTCATTAGTGTCCCAATTTTCCCATTATCTCCTCCAACACTTATTGTTTTCCTTTTTCTGTCATTCTGCCAATCTGAGAGGTGCGAGGTGATAGGTATGTGTGTCAGAGCTGTTTTCATTTGCATTTCTTTCATCAATAGTGATTTAGAGCATTTTTATATGACTATAGAAAACTTTGATTTCTTCTTCTGAAGACTGAAATAAAAACAATTATTGAGAGCTATTTTGTGAACTGTATGCCCTTAACATTGACAATCTAAATGAAATGGATGTGAATATTTACAAAAATACAAATTGTTGACTTTAACAGAATAGGAAATGGAATATTTAAATAATCCTATCTTTGAAAAAGAAATTGAAGAAGCCATAAATGAACTCTCAAAGAAAAAACCCCAGGACCAGACAGGTCTACAAGTGAATTCTACCAAACATTTAAAAATCATTCCAATACAATATGAATGTTTTGGAAAAATAGTTAAAGAACGGGTACTACCAAATTCTTTCCTTTTGTGACACAAATATGGTCTTGATGCCTTAATCAGGGAGAGTCAAAACAGAGAAAGAAATCTACTGACCAGTTTCTTTAATGAATATTGATGCAACAATTTTAAATAAAATATTAGCAAGGAGACTACAACAATATATCATAAAGCACATTGACTATGACCAGGCTGAATTTATTCCAGGAATGCAAGGTGGTTCAATATTAGGAAAACATAAGTACGGTTGGTAATAATAAAAACAAAACCAACAAAAATCATATGATAATTTCAATAGATATGGAAATTTTTTTGACAAAATACGGCACCAAGTCATGTTAAAAACACAAGAAAGTGAAAGAATAGATGGAGCTATCTTTAAAATGGTAAGTAGTATCTGTCGGAAACTAAGAACAAGCATTATTGGTAATGAGAATAAACTAAAGCTTCTCCTACAAGCTCCAGGGTGAAGCAAGGATATCTATTTTCCACATTACTATTCAATATTGTGCTAGAAATGCTAGCTTTAGCAATAAGGCAAGGAAAATAAAATGAAGGAAGAAGTATGGACAAAGAAGAAACAAAATGATCACTTTTTTTGCGGATGAACCCTAGAGGGGCAACTAAAAAATCCAGCTGAAACAATGAGCAACTTTAGCAAAATTGCAGGAGAAAAAACTAACCCCACACAAATCATCACATTTCTATGTTACTGACAAAATCCACCAGGTAGAGAAAGAGAAATTCCATTTAAAATAATTACAGACAGTATAAAGGAGTATAAAATACTTGGGAGTCTACCTGCCAAGACACACCCAGGAACTCCATGAAGACAATGACAAGACACTCTTCACACAGATAATGACACATCTAATAACTGGAGGAATTGTTAACTGTTCATCCTTTTTTTTTTTAAAGAGGACAAGTAATATCATTAGGTGATGTCTTGATTCATTTGTGAATTGAATTTAAGGGAAGCAGAGTTGCAAAGCCATCAGCCTCACTGTCTCTTCTATAGTCATCATAGTCCAGTGGCAAGACAAAAGTCAGGATGATTGGTCATGTGACGGCCCAGGATGCAGATAACCTTGGCGTCTTCAATGTTTGACCAAGCTCGAAGTGCACCACAGTGTCTCTTTCAATTGCCTTTGTGGCTTTTGGAACAAATTGTTCTCATCCACCCTTTTCATCCCAGGGAAGTCTTCACATACTTGGGGTAGACATTCCTCTAACTTACTGACTGATTCAGGCCATCTGCTGAGACAGTTTCTTGGAGCCATAGGTGAGAGGTGAAAGGTGGACACCAAAGGTGGATGAGCAGCCCTCACACAAGAACACCTCATATACCCCAATTGGAGAAATATTCATCACTCCTGGGTAGGTGAAGCCAATATAATCAAAATGGCTATCTGAATGAATTTACTTCTTCACTTCCATACCAATCAAACTGCAAAGAACTATAGAGCTAGAGAAAAATAAGAGCATTCATCTGTAGGACCTAAAAGGTCAAGAATGTCAAAGGAATCAATGTAAAAATGGGAGGGAAAGGGGTGTAGCAGTACCAGATTTCAAACTATACTACAAAGCTGGAATCATCAAAACAATTTGGTACTTGATTAAAAAATATAAAGGTTGATCAATGGAATAGATTAGGTATACAATAGGAGTAAGTGAGCAAAATTACCTGGTGTTTAATCACCCCAGAGATCCCAGCTATTGGGTCATGAATGCCTTATTCAACAAAAACTCTTGGAAAAACTGGAAGGTAGTTTGACAGAAACTAGGTATAGACTAACATCTCACACTGTAATATGAAGATAAGGTGATACCAAATAGGTATGTGCTTTAAATAAAGGATGAAAGCATAAGAAAACTAGTGAAACATGATAGAAGTTGCCTATCAAATCTCTGGATAGGGGAAGAATTCATGACTAAACAAGAGGTAGGTTCACAGGAGAAAAAATTGATCATTTTGATGTCATAAAATTAAAAGCCCAAGCAAAGTCAATGCAGCTAAAACAAGAAGTAGGAAACTGCAGGGAAATTCTGTGCAACATTTCTCTGATAAAGGTCTTATTTTTAAGATATATAGGAAATGGAGTCAAATTTACAAGAATAAGCTGTTCCATAATCGATAAATTATAGCAGTGTATGAATAGTCAATTTTCAGGGGAAGAATTCAGAGCTGTCAATTGTTATATGAAAAATGCTCCAAATTACTAATAATTAGAGAAATGCAAATTAAAACAACTCTGAACCTCACACCCATCAGATTGACAGAAAAGGAAAATAACAGGCTGTAGGGACTGTGAGAAAGCAGGTACATTAATGCACCATTGGGGAAACCATGAATTGGTCTAACCATTCTGGAGAACAATTTGGAACTATACCCAACAAGCTATTAAAACGTGCATACCATCTTTGACCTGGCGTTACTGCTACTGGACTTATACACCAAAGAGATCAAAAGAAGAAGAAAAAGACCCATGTGTATGAACATTTATAACAGAATTATGTTTGATGGCAAAGAATTGGAAACTGAGAGGATGCCCATCAACTGGAGAACGACTGAAGAAGTTATGATTTATGATCGTAATGGAATACTATTGTGCTATAAGAAATGATGAAGGGGATGGTTTCAGAAAAACCTGGGAAGACTTGTATGAACAGATGCAGAGTGAAATGAGCAGAACCAGGAAAACAATGTATGCAATAGTAGCATTATTGTAAAAGATAATTAACTGAAAGACTTAGCAATTCTGATCAACCCAATGATCAACCACAATTCCAAAGGACTTGTGGCAAAACATGCCTTCTCCCCCCAGATGAGAGAGCTGATAGACTCAGAGTGCAGACTGAGACATATTTTCTCCTCTTTCTCTCTCCTGTTTCTCTCTTGGATATGACTAAAATGGGAATTTGTTTTGCATGACTATAAATATTTGTAATGGTTTTTCTTTTTAATTTGGAGGAGGATGGAGATGGAAGAACTGAAAATAAAATAAAAATTGAATTAAAAACCAAATGTTGAAAGAAGCTTCTATTTTAATGATTGAATACAAAGTAGGACTTTTGATATTTGATGGTTAAGGTGAAAATTATGTAGGATCTTGGCAATCGTGTCTTACTTTTGGGTCAGCCTGGTAAATGCTGTTGTTCTGTTTCCTTGCATTTTAGTGCTGGTGTTAGTTGATGCTCTGGAGGAATCTGTGGCAAACTCAGCTGTCCGAGAAAAAGAGATGATCAAAGAAGAAAACTCAACTACTGCCTTTCTGACTCTTGCAGCCCAGTTTGCTTTAGAGGTAACACATGTATCTGCTTTAGTTTTTCTCTCCAAGCCATCTTGCAGTGCAATAGCCATTTCTTTACTGAATTTGTTCCAAGTACAGAACGCTGTGCTAAGTGCTGGTGGACACATAGAAAGCAATGGCCTCTGCACCCCCAGAGTCAACTATGTCTGCATTAGTGAATGAATGAACGAACTTAGGAACTCACCCTGTACACCATGCTGGTACAACCCTTCACTTTTCAATTCTTTGCCACCACAAAAAGAGAGCTGCTAGAAATATTTTTTTGTACATATGGCTCCTTTCCCTCTTTCTTTGATCTCGTAGGGGTCAAAACCTAAGCACAGGATCGCTGGGTCAGAGGCTATGCTCATGCAGTAATTTGGGGGCTATGGATCCCCCAAGTTTTTCACAGCTCTACTATTAGCACATTAATGGACCCATTTTCCAATTTTATCAGCTTTGCCCCTCTGAGGGCTGTGAAGCGCTACCTTAGAACTGTTTTATTTTGCATTTCACTAATTAATAATGACCCGCAGCATTTTTGTCACCTGGGTATAGATAGCTTGGATTTCTTCCCTTGAGACCTACTTCTTCATGGCTTTTTAGACCAATCATCAATTGGGGAAACACTATCTTTGAAAGAAATTTCCAGTTGAAATGCAAACTTATGTCATCTGGCTTGGTTGGAGATTCATTCCTGCCATCACTCTCAACAAAGCAGTTTAGTCTGGGATCCTTTGGTGAGCTTGTTCAGCTCCTCTGCAGTTGAACCCAGGAAGCACGGACTCCTGCAATTCTCTTCTGACTTTTTCTCTTCTAGGAAGGGAGAGCAGGGTCCCGTTAAGACTTGTGCTGCTGATACCACCCTAAGCCAGGACAATGAAATTCCCTTTTCCTTCCCGTTGACCTGTTGAGCGAACTTTATTTTTGTTCCCAACTCTGTGTGTGTGGGTGTGTCTCGGTGTGGGTGTCTGGGTGTGTCTCGGTATGGGTGTCTGGGTGTGGGTGTGTGTCTGGGTGTGTGTTTGTGTATTCCTTCCTTTAACCTGTTCAGAAGAGAGTGAAGTTCAAGTGTCAGTGTTCCCTCCCATTCCTTCTTTGTATAGAAGTCTACTTATGTGCCTTGATTGTGAGATCATTCTCCTTTCCCTTCCCTTTTTCCTTTCTTTCCCCTCCCCCTCCCACCTCAGTGCCTCTTGGTTCTGTCACTTCCTTCCTGCTGCATGTTGTTTAGAGAATTCAATCTCAGTTCTTAGCTTGGCCTCCGCAATCTGGTCTTCACCTGTTTTCTCAAGCCTCATCTCCTACCTCAGTCATTCTTTATATAACTCACTCCTTGTCTCATCCCAAGTGCACCATACATATTTCTGAGTCTGCTCATTTTTTCACCCTATTCTTCATCCTTCCTAAAATCCTACCCTTTCTTCAAAGTTTAGGCTTCCTTGCTCACTCGCCTGTAGCCTTCTTTAATCTTAGAAGCAACTCAATTCAACAAATACAATTTAACCAAAACTCTTGTCGTTGAAATGGGTTACAATTGTATGGCACTTTCTGATTACAAAGTACCTAATGTACATTAACACATTTGATTTTCACAACTTTATGAGTTAAGGAGTACAAGTAATAGTATTCGAACTTTAGGGATGAAGAAAGTGAGGCTGTAAGACCAGATGACTTGCCCAGGGTCTTTCAGCTAAGCAGGGGACTAAGAATGGGCCCTCACACTGAAGTACCTGGGCAGGGAGGCATCCAGCACATACCCATATCACTGCTTTGGCACCTGCCGTATGCTGCCATCTTTTGCTGTTTCTCTTGTATCCCTGGCACCTTGTACATAGTAGGTGCTCAATGAATATCTCACCAGTGTCTAAAGAGTTGATAAGAAAATGTATGTGGATCTAGGAAAAAAAGGTCAGTACTGAATGTACTTGTACATAATGCACACATGATGGGGAGCAGGAGGAACCACAGGTAATTCTGTGGTTGGGAGATGAATAGAGGAGAGCTTTTTAAAAAAATGGTTAGAGATGAATAATTGATGCAGCAAGCAAGAGGGAGCCAGGAGAAGAATTGGGAACAGGCACATAATAGGACTAGAGTTCTGGGAAAGACTGATTTTCCAGAGGGCAAAAGAGACCTCTGGCTGTAGTCATTTAAATGAGCTGAATGAAGGATGGAGGAGCCATCCAGCCTCACATCCTCAGGAAATTGAGCAGAGACGGACATAAAAGAGCAGGTCGAGGGCCGTTTGTTTGTTCCCAAGGATGTCTTTGCAAATGGCCTTTCGAGTTTTGTTGAGGACAGAGGCTGCAGGCTCAGATTCAGATGTTTTCTTTGCAGGCAGTGGCTTGTGTCTTCATTCTCCCAGCTTTGAGTAGTTTTTTTTATAAGAATGTACAACGAACATACTCGTATTATCTTCTTTTCTCAAGGAAAAGGAATCCAGGCTATGGAAACATTATTCAGGTTTGTGAAAGTAAATTTAACAGCTGAGAATGTGCGTATCTTCTTTGTGGAACAAGCAGCAGGATGTGGCTCTGAGACCTCTGGAGTACTTAGCTCAACATTCCCAAGACCTACAACAAGTTCTTACTGCTTTGAAGTGAGTCTTCAACTTAGGGAGAAAGAAAGACAAAGAATTTTCTTCTCTGTGGTACTCTGTGAACTTTGCTGAAACAGTAGTGTGGATGGGAACCAGGTAGTCAGGTGACATCAGTACCTCCTCATGTTGAGGGTAAACCCCATTGCTCCAAGGGTGGTCCTGGTTCTGCTCCTCTGCCTTCAGGGGGCCATTTGGGCTTGCTCTAAGGCTCTTGGGGGAAACTTTATCCCCTTAATGGGCCAGTGAAAGGAAAGGTTGAGGCTAAGACTGTGTCAGGGCCATGGCCTGGCATCTGCCAGCCAGAAGAGGGCTAGGTATGGAGAGTACGGCCCACATTCCTCTGAGTCTCTTGTTTTCCAGTGACACTGTTAAGGAGAGGTAATCCTTGAATAATCAAGAGTAGGTGCTAATAGGCTCTTCCTTCGATTTTCCTCATTCAGTCCTCAGGGCCAGATGCTGAAGATATTGACCCATTTTAGAGGTGAAGGAAATGAGGCTCAGAAAGATAAAGGGGCCCATGGTGGCAGGGCAAGTCCTCGAAGGAGGCCAGTCTGATCGCACCTAGAAGAACCTCGAGGCACCAGCTTGGCCAGCCTCTTGCTTTAAATAGTGGCAGGTGGTGATTGAGTCAGTTTGGGAACCTCTCCAGCAACCAAACCTATGTTACCTCCTTCAGCAATTCATTCCATTGTCCTTGGAGTGAATGGCCCCATGAGCCAACTTTTCTTGGCCTCGAAGGCCATTTCCGTATCAGGGCAATGATGGAACCACTGGGGAATTTGGTTGTCCTGTTACTTTTTTGTAGGTGTTTTGAGTTGTCTTGTTGTTCCCCAAATCTCTCAAACAACCGAATCTGAAGAAAACAGGTAAGGAAATATTAGATAAATCATGTATTGTAGGGGAAGGATACTTCAGGGGTACAGAGATGCCCGTGGCCCTCCTAGTGGGGGTCCTTCTTGGCCCTGACTCTTGCCTGGGAGGAGCCAGTCTGCTGTTTCTGCCTAGTTTCTGGGCTATCAGCCAATGGCCACAGGCTGTACTCAGCAGCTCTGCTAAGGATTTAGCAGTTGAGGGAGAATTGGGTATCCATGTTTTCATTCAGAGAAGTCTATGCCTCTAGAAAGTATAAAGGGAAAAAAATCTCACCAGATTTTTGCCGAGGGATAATCTCCAGAAGAAAATGACTAGTTTTGCTCAAGCTGCCAACTCCCCAGCGGTTCCAAATTCTCCTCTTGGTCAAGGACTTCACTAGACCCACCTCCCCCCTCATCCCATAGCCTGGAACCTTTATGTCTCCCAGCAGACTTGCATACTACCTAGCACATCCAGGTATCTCTAACCTGGGCAGACAGCCCTCAGTGCCAGCTCTAGGCCTTTAGCATCAATCATAGAAGGTGTGCTACAAAGGCCTTGGCCTTGAGACCTCAATCCTTCAGACAACTGTGGTGTGCTTGTGTGTTGGGGTGGGGGGAAGGAAAAGGCCAAATCATGGATTTGGTAACTGTTCTTTTATTACTTTGAAAATTTCTAGACCAATGCAAAGTGGGTTTTAATGATGCTGACTAATGTTTCCATTCAGAGCTTAGGGTCTAATTTAACAGATAAATCAGACTAATTTGTAGAAAGACAAGCTAATGCAGTGGAGAGAATGCTACAAACCTAGAAAGGAGAAAGCCTGGGTTCTGGGCCCAGGAATGAGCTCCGTGAGCTTGGGCAAGTCCCCTTGCCTTTCTGAAGCACAATGAGGGCTTTGTAGCAGATGATCTCAAAGGATCCTTCCTATTTACCAGACCAAAGGCTTCTATGATTTTAACTCACAGGATCTGTCTGTATATTAACTGTTAATTTAGGAATGTTACTGAAAAGTTTTCTCCATCCTTGAAAGCCTTTTTGCAAGCCCATTCATCATACATGTTGTACCCCTTACAACAAGAAAGGGTAAATTAGTATCACAATGACCAAACTTGGAAGAGATGACTAGAGATCTTGGATCCAGACCTTTTCTTTGGTGCCTCACTGTATAACCACGGGCAAACCAGTCAGCCTCCTTGAGCCTCAGTTCTAGTACCCGACCGTAACCCTCTGACTCTAACCCTAACCTGAAAAATGGACATAAAAATGACTCGAGTCCTACCTTCCCTCATAGGATGAAGCTGAGGAGGAACTGAGCACAAAAATTCAGGATATAAATGGATTGTAAAGATGAGAAGAATGAAATAATAAGACTTGTAAGCCCTGAGAGCGCCCCGCCTAAAGGCTGTGTGAATAATAAGAAAAAAGACATTTTGGACTTGAATGGCACTTTACAGCTTATAAAGGACTTTCCCATACCTTTTCTCCTTTGATCTTTATAATGCCCTGTGAAATCAGAAGGGCTGGAATGATCCCATTTTACAGAGGAGTAAGTCGAGGCTCAGAGAAGGCAGAGGTGGCTCATCCAAGGTCATCCATCGCCAGCCTCCAAGCCAGACCCTTTGACTCAAGGTCCATTGTTCTCTTTATCTCAGGGACTTTCTCATTTTGCCTCAGAGCATCCTGAGAGAGGTGACTGCTCATGTGTTTCTTTTAATCCTTCCAATTACAGAAAGGAAGAAATGAACAGACTTTGGTCTTGGCTGAAGATGGGTAAGCTTTGCTTGCTGTTTCTCTCTTTGTAGTCCAGCTAATGCTTTGGTCTGGCTCTAGTGAGGCCTTCGAGTGAGCTGATGAGCCTGTTGACTTCAATGTGAAGCCTCCTTTAAACACCCTTGGACTCTGTGCTCCTTTCTCGTAACTGACCTTCATCCATAAGAATTTGAGATAAGACCGTTATTAGACAAAGCAGTGCTCCTGCTGGGCACTGTCTTCCTTTAGCTGGTTGCTCTTTTCTCTCTTTCACTCTGTCCAGGAAGCCTTGTCACAACACACAAGAAAGGCAGGGTGGAATAGTGGAGAGAGAACTGTGCTTAGAGCCAGGGAGACCTGGGTTCCATGTCTTTTCAATGTCTGACACAACCTGACTGTGGAACACTGGGCAAGTCACTTAACCTCTCAGTGCCTTAGGCAACTAAAATGCGGTTGTAGGCAAGCTGCCAGTCTGCATTGGTAGGTCAATGAAATTGCAGGTCAAAAACCCAACCCCCAAACTCACCCATTTAAAAGCATGCAAAGCAATAGAGGTGTTGGCAGAGAACAGGTTGGCATGTCTCTCCAAAGGACTCTCTGCTGATGGTAGCATGCCATGGCAGTGCAATAAATGGCAAGCCAACCTCTCAATACTCTTTCAATTCCTAATCTGCTTTCCTCCCTTCCCTCCCTTCTTTCTTTTTCTTAAATTTACTTTTTGAATAAACAAAAATATCAATTTTCTCTCCTTCTCACTTCTCCCTCTTCCATTGGAAAAAACAAACAAAAAACTTCTTGAAACAAATATGGAGAGTCAAGCAAAACAGATTCCCTTGTTGGCCATGTCAAAAAAGTGTGTATAGGTCTTGTTCCATATCCTAAGTGCATTGGCCGCTCTGCCAGGACAGAGGTAGCAGGCTTCATCGCTGGTATTGTGGTTTGTCATTACATTGGTCATAGTTCTTGAGTTTTTCCACAGTTGTTTGTCTGTACAATGTTGTCATTGTGTAAATGGTTCTCTTGGTTTTGTTCACTTCACTTTGTATCATCCCAGGTAAGTCTTCCCAGGTTTTTCTGACACCATCCCTTTCCCCATTTCTTCTAGCACACATCACATTCATAGACCACAGCTTGTTCAGCCATTCCTCAGTCAGTGGGCACTCCCTTAGTTTCCAGTTCTTTGTCACCACAAAAAGAGCCACCGTAATTTTTTTTGCATATATGGAGCCTTTTCCTCTTTCTTTGATCTCTTTGGGCTCCAGGTCTGGTAGCAGCAGACTGGGTCACAGGATGTGCCCAGTTTGGTGACTTTGGGGCCAAAGTCCCCAGCTGCTTTCCTGAATGGCCACAATTGCACCAACAGGGCTTCAATGTGCCTGTTTTCTCTCAGCCTTTCCAACAATTTTCTCTTTCCTTTTTTGCCCTTCACTTCTTTCTGGTTATTCTTTTTTTTCTGTTGCTTTATTTACCCTAAGGTTTATCTCCTTATCTCAGTAGTGCCTTGGAAATTTACTAGCTGTGGGTGCACAATGGAGCCAGTACCTAGCGTTGTGATCTCATGGAATCCTGATGATGAGTAAGTGAAATGGTGCATGCTCAGAGTGTGACAGAGATGGCAGCTTACGTCTGATGGCATTAATGACTCTGGTCTTCCCAGAGGTGAATAGATTCACCAAAGTTTGGTCTTCCTGATTCTTGGAGCTAAGTATAATAATACATTTTCTCATCTTACATTACTTTTGGGGTACGCACAGGTGCCAACAGAAATTTCAAGAGAAGCTGGGTTTTCAGAAGGATTAATAATTCCTTTTAAGGACCCAGTACAAGGCTTTGATACCACATTTTCCCTTTGATGCAGCTCACCAGAGACTTGTCGAGCCAGTAGCAAAAGAGAAACTGATTTTGGATGTGCAGACTAATGAAGCCCATTGGTTTTGAAAAATAGGCAAGAGGGAAGTCAACCGATGACAGAGTCACCCATCAATTCTTCCCTCTCTTTCAGATTTCTCTTTCCGTGCTTTGTCTCGCCTTGCCCTTTAGCCTCCAAATGTCAGTAACCAGTACGCACCAGTTCTTGTGGAGGCAGTTGCCAGGGTGACGAGTGAGCAAGGGAGCACAGAAATGTTCCAACCCCAGGAGACTTTGCTTGGACCTGGCTGTCTAATAGCCAAGGTGCTAATTTAGCTCAAGGAGAAAATGGATGAAATGAAGCACTTCAGCTTTAAAAAAGAATATCCACATTCTGATTGTCAAAAACTGGATTCTCTTGACCTTAAGGAAATGGGAAAAGTTGGTTTCCAGTCCCCAAGAATCTTTCTTCTTTGGCTGAATTTTAATTTTGGTATCCCGGAGATGTGGCCCAACTCAAGTGTTTGTTTTGCTTGAGTCTCACTTTCTTCAACTGAATTTCACTTCTTCTTCACTTATTTCTAGTTCATGGAATAAGAGAATGTCAGAATTGGAAGGACTCTCAGAAGTCTCTGGTCCCAAGGTGGCCCTTGTGGCCCTCTACAACAGTCCTGAGGAAGGCCTTAAGCAGATTAAAATGTCAATGGGGGGCGGGCGGCTAGGTGGCGCAGTGAATAGAACACCGGCCCTGGAGTCAGGAGTACCTGAGTTCAAATCCGGCCTCAGACACTTAACACACACACAAAAAAACTAGCCGTGTGACCTTGGGCAAGTCACTTAACCCCAACTGCCCTCCAAAAAAAAAAAAGCAAAAAAAAAAATGTCAATGGGGAATGTTTAACCAAACCAATGAAAATATAATAAAGATAAAATATAATAATATAATAATAATAAAATATAATAAAATAAAATATAGATAACATTACACTGGAAAACTTATGTTCGACATGTGGACATAGAAGTTAGTGGCCCCCATTGATATTCGATCAACTCTTACTCCCTCAAGTGAGGGAAAAAACTGAGAAGACCCAGAAAGAAAAAGGGACGTGGTCAGGGTCACAGAGTAAATGTTGGATAGTGAGTGTAACAAGCGGTGAGACCCATGGGGAAGTGAGGCTCATGGGCTGAGGCCTGGTTTTGCTATAGCCTATCTGGGCCTCAGTTTTCTCCTTTGAGAACTGATGGGATTGGACCAAGGGCTCTTCTACCTCCTCTGTTCTATGCATGTGTGAATCTCCATGGTATGAAGTCCTCCTCTGATGCCTTGGCCTAGTGTGTAGAGTCTACCTGCAGAGCCCCAGCTTTAGCTACTCCACTTGGGCTCATATGGTGCCCAATGTTTTTTCTTAGCCCCCAAGAGAATAGTAAGAACTTTGAAGGCCTCACCCGAGTCCCTTGACTATACTAATATGTCAGGACACGGTGTAACAGTGAGTGTACTTAAAGGTGGAGGTGGAGGGTGCCCAAAAGGTTTTCATTGTGCCCCTTTGGTGTGTTTGAGCCTGTAACTTGGCCATGCAGTGTGAGAAGGAATGGAAGAGCAGGGCTGTGCTGAAGGGTGGCCTAGAGCCAAGGGACCTCAAAATGTGTGTAAGCAGGGCTGGACTTAAAAGGAGGTGTGGTGTGGGAAGTGGTAGGGAGAATTCCCCCTCCCCTCAGCTCCAGCCCTAGAGAATATAGTCCTTTCTTCCTACAAGCTCCCCGCTACCTAGTCATGGCATCTCTGCTTGAATGTGTCCTAGAAAGTCGGAATTGGAAGACACCATAGAGGTCATAATTCAGAGGAATTAGCAGTTGTTGATGGTTAAGGTTAGTGTGTGCTGACCTGGACTCTAGGCCTGGCTCTCCCACTTCCCTTGTGGTTTCCTCTCTGGGTCTCAGTTTCTCCTGAATGATCTCAGTGGGGTGGTATTTGAGATTTGCATATGGCTTTAGGTTGTGCTGGGTTTTTCCCCAGTGGGAATCCAGGGACTGTTCCCCACCCCAAGCTTATCCAATTCATTGTATCTTCTTGGTCCAGACCAGTGAATTCAGTGGTGTAGGAAACTCCCAGTGTGGCAACTCTGTCTACCAGCACAGTTCAACAACTTACCTGAAATTTAAAGTATGAGAGTCTCCAGGCCTCCTGCAGGTTAAGTGACTTATCTAGGGCCATCCAGCTAGCAAATGTCATTGTTAGAACCTGAAACCAGGTCTTCCTGACCTGGTCTTAGCCCTCTGGCCATCACCCCAGCCAGCTTCTCTGCAAATCCAAAATATCAACGTGCTTTTCAGTTCTCTTTCATACCAAGAAGGACTCTCTTGTCATGAAGAATCCTTTGGGAATTATAACACAAACTAAGGAGAAGAATCATGTGCTAAACGAACTAAGGGGCAGAAAGTCCTTCTTGCTGCTGAGAGGGAGGTGTTGCAGACCCCACAAAATGGGGGTGAGTGAAAACCTGAGCCTCCTGTCCAAGTGAAGCCCTACACCGTCCGAGCAGAGTTTGCACCATTTGCTCGTGTTCTGCTTATTTTCTCCTCAGTTCTCTCAGTTTTGTCTCTCTGAGAAAGCCATTCTGATTTCCCAAAAGGTAACATATGGCAAAAAGGAGAGATCCAAGCGATGGGAAGGGAAGTGTTTCTCTTTGCTGTCCCCTCTGCCTTTGGTTCTGTGCTTCTTAACTTCCAGCTACCTCTGTCTGACTGTTCCCAGAGGCCTAGCTTGGCTTCGTCTTTCTCCTTTTTCCTTCTCACAGTGGATTGAACAGCTCCTTCACTCCTTGGTTACCTGGCCTGGCCTTGGGCAGCTCTGTTCTCTTGGAACATTCTGTGCTGTTTCTGTGGGTCTCTGGGTGTATGAGTGCCCCCAGGACTTTGGGCCACACCCTTTACTGTTTTTTTCATAGTCTTTCTTTGGGAGAGTTCATCTTTTCTGGCAACTTTGCCAAGTGTCTGAAAGGAAGTGACTCGCGGGCTGCCTTGCCTCAGTAAGGAATCCACTTGGCCAAATCCAGCACTACATCTCGTTCTGACATCTCTTAAAAATCTCATGAAGTCAAGCTGAGTATGAACGAGAGAGCCCTGATCTGGGCCCCATGCTCCTTGTGCCCAGGCGGAAGGAGAGCATCTTGTTCCCTCAGATGCCAACATGGCACAAGGAGCTTTGGCGCTTCGCGTTTCTTTCTCCTCTTGGATATAAGCTGG
Organism: Pseudocheirus occidentalis; assembly: GCA_028646575.1. Taxonomy (NCBI): domain Eukaryota; kingdom Metazoa; phylum Chordata; class Mammalia; order Diprotodontia; family Pseudocheiridae; genus Pseudocheirus; species Pseudocheirus occidentalis. Next base: position 1,775,202 of record CM053602.1, on the reverse strand, counting down.
TGTTATCATTTGGCCCCTTCTCATATTGTTCAGATCCAGATTTCCCTTTCCACGCTGCTATTACCCAGGCCTTTGGCCACCTGTCACCAGGACAAACTCTGTTACTCTCTATTAAGGGCAAAATTCCATGCCTAATGGAGAACAGCAGGAACTCTGGCTCTAGAGTTGGAACAGACCTTTGAGAACATCTGACACAACCCCCCTCATTTTTGCAGATGAGGAAACTGAGTCTCTGAGGGATTCAGTGGCTAACCCAAGGCCAGGCAGGTAGTGAGTCATTAGTAGGGCTGGCTTATTTACCATGATATTTCTTTTCCCGTCCCTTTTTCAGATCTTTCCTCTTTGAAGAGGCCTAGCCCACATATACAGGATGGCTCCAAAGTCTTAGGGCAGTTTTAAGCATCTTGCCCTAAGATTGTGGAACCAGCATGTATAGACCCAAAGCTGACGTGCAGCTGCTCTGTCTATGACCTTCTCTGAGTGAGTCAGGGCCTGGGGCTGGGATTTCTTCCTCCAAACCATCTTGGGAGCTGAGCATCATCCGTCCATTTTATAGATGGTGACACTGAGGCCGAGGGAGCAGAAAGCAGCAGAGTCAGGGTTCCTGCTGCCTGTGTTGTATGCTTTTCTACATTTTGTATCCTTCCTTGTCTTGCCCTAGGACTCAAAAAATTGGCCTCTTCCTCTTATGAGGTTCCAGGGAGGTGATCAAGAATATTCAGCCCCCTTTTCTCTTCTCAGGACCAACTCTATCACCCTGGGGCTTAGAATCTGCTGAATTTGGGGGTGCTTGAAGGCCCCCCCATGTTTCCTGTTCTCAGAGGCTGTTCCTGATTGTTTTTCCCCTTCCGTGTGGGCGACTGGAGGAGATCAAGGGCCATTTCTTACAGAATCTCAGTCCTGGTGACACTTGTTGCTCAGGCTCACCAAAGATGGTGATATGCCCCTGCAGGGGTATCAGGGCTGTGACCTCTATGAGGAGGCCATTGGGGTTTTAGAAATGGAGGTGAACTCAGTTCGCATTTTCTTGGGCCATTTTCAGAGCTCCTCTTTGGATAAATTGTTGAGACATATCTATAAATCATTGAGAAATTCCTTGTTTATTCTAACTTAATGCTGTTCTTTTTGTTACATAGACTGCAATGCTGACTCATGCACTTGAGCGTGTGCAGGGGTGCAAAGAAATTGTGAATGTCCTGAAATTGGCAGGTATGATGGCAGCTGGGAAACTGGCAAGAGAATTGTACTCTAGTACTGCCACTTCTGCCCTGTGATACCACTAGCAGGCCTGTTTCCCAGGGTGATCAGGGAAAAAGGAAAAGAACCTGTACGTTCTAAAACCTCCATAGCAGCTTTCTTTGTGGTGGCAAAGAACTGGAAAGCGAGGGGGCTGCCTGTCAATTGGGAAATGGCCAAACAAGTTGTGGTATGTGATTGTGATGGAATACTGTTGTGTAACAAATGATGAGCAGGATGGCTTTAGAAAAACCTGGAAAGACTTGCATGAAATAGTGCAGAGAGAGATGCACAGAACCAAGAGAACAGCAAGATTGTTCCAAGAGTAACTGTGGATGAGTAAAGCTATTCTGAGTAATAGGACTCTTCAAATCAGTTACGAAGGACTTGTGAAGGGAAATGCTGTCCACCTCCGGAGAAAGAAGTGACGGATGGAAGGGCATATATGCATATATGTATGGATATGTGTGGATACATGCGTATAATACATACATATATATCTATATCTGTGGCAAATATTGGCCTCGTTTAATGGAGGTTTGGGAGGCAGAACTCAAATTGTAACCAAAAACATTTTTTAAAAGATTATTTGGAAAATAATCAAAATAAAACAAAAAAAATTAACAAGACAACTAAAAATATAATAGAACCTTTTTTTAAAAAAAGAAGTCCCATTTTTGGAGGATCATCACTAGAACCTTGAGCTGATGATGGGATGTTAAATTAGCACCAGTGAGATCTAATGGCTTCCTTGGTTACAGGTTGTCTTTTGTAATCGACAGATCTTGGTAAGCCATTTGAAACAAGAGGAGAGACTCCAAGTGAAGTCTACGGTTTCATGTGTGGCAGGCAGAAGTTGTGTGGTAGACAGAAATGGTGAAATCAGGAGCAGCAGCTTGAGTGATGGCCCGTTGTTGACAGGTTGAATTTCAGGTGCTTTTGGGCTTGGCACTGGAGATGCAGGTTTGGGGCTCGATCTGGGTCACAGCTCCTATATAGATTTGCATGTCCTATTCTTAGAGGTAGTAGTGAAGTTCTGGGAATGACAGAGACCAGGCCACACTTATGGGGAGCACCCACTTAAGGGAAGACGGTGAAGAGCTTGCAAAGGAGATATCAAAGGTACAGTGAGAGAAGAGAGGAGGCCAAAGGAAGAAACATCATGTATTCTGGTTTGGGAGAGAGCAAAAAGGCTGGGGACTGAGCAATCAGATCCTTGGTGCCCTTTGGTATCTACTAGGTGCCTAATCAATGCTTGTAGCCTGCCTGCCTGTCCTTCAGTACTGTCCTTGCAGAAACCCACGTGCAAGGGGCTAAGGTTAGATACTGAGCAAATGGAAACCTCAGGCACAGACAACTTTTTCAAGATGTTTAGAAGTCAAGGACTTGCTATCAGAGAGATTATTTCATAGATTTCCAGGGCAGGAGGAGTAGAAACCTTTTAATGGGAAGGATCCCACCCACTAACTCATTTGAGGTGGGGGGGAGTCAGTGGTAAAACAAAAGCTTCAGAGTCAGATTTCAGCTCCACATTACTGCCACTTGTCCTAATGCTGTAGAGGCTGTGTGGGCCTCAGGGAGGGTTCGGTGAGTGTGCCCTCTTGTAACCTTCTGACACTAAGAATCATTGACATGAGACCCTGGCTCCAGGCTTCTCTCTCCTGTTGAGTGACTACAAAGTCTGGGTTACATTACTAGACTCCCCATGGGTGGGAGAGCCCACAATGTTGCTTTGGCATTTCTTCAGGCCACTGGTAAACCTGGCAGTGACTTCAGGAAGTGTGGGTGCTGCATGGCGAGTGTGGCCAGGTTGTTGAAGTGATCTGGGGGCTGAGAGATTTAGGGGGAAAATCTGCCCACGGGGGCTGGAATAACCTTTGAGTTGTAAATGAAATTTATTTTCTTCCTCCTGCAAAGCTCCCTAGCCATGAGCTGAGAGCAGGAGAAAATAATAGGCTATAATCACTGAGCGACTGGCTTTTTTTGCCTCTTCCCCAGGGGATGGCTCCAAGGATCCAACTAAGAATTTGCTTCTTCTTTATGAGATTGAGGCCAGAGCCAAGCTGAATGATGCAGGCCTGACCCGCCTCCTGGAGTCTGTGTGGGAGTTGCCTCGGTTAGAGACCAAAATGCTAGAAAGATTGCATATAAGGATGCTCTTTGCTTTGCCTTTGCTGACAGCATGGAGGAGGGGCCTTTCTGGGGCCTAGTTCTTAGTCCGTTCTTTGTTGTTTTTTGATTGTTTTTGTTGGTTTTTCACTAAAACTCTGCCTACCCTACCGTAGAAACTCTCTCATGACAAAGAAGCTTTCGGTTGCCCCAGCAACTACACGTATGTAATACTCAGTGCTCACCCTCAGTAAAAGCAGGAAGAGTGTTTGATCAGGAGGCTCCTGGGACCAAGATTAGCCAGACACTGGATAATCTGCTTTTTTCATTTACACTGGAATCTTCATGGAGATGGTGCTCTCGATTTGGCCTTTTTTTTTTATCCCTCCCCCCCGCCCATCACTTAATGCACCATTTATCCTTTCTTTCTTCGTTTTGGGGACTATTCTATACCACTGCCCACCGCCAAGTTCCTTCTTGTTAGTAGAACCCTCTCCAAGTAATCTCCATGTTTTTCCTTCGTTTCTGTCTAAGGGCCCAGTAGAAGGATTCATGTGTGTATCCAGACACACACAGAGGCATACATAGACACAGACACAGACACACACACAAACACACACACACACACACACACACACTGCCATTGAGAAGTAAGAAGCCATCTCAGAAAGCATCTGTGGCTTTGTCATTGTAGAAAACGAGTTTTATTGATTCCCAACCATCTTGCCCAAGGAGGCTGTGGTGTCCTGGCTGATGCTCAGAGAATGTTGTTGTCTTTACTGATAACTTCTCCCCTTGACCTTTGTTTTTAAAGCTGTAGCAATGGAGCCCCCTGCCCACTATCCCTACATATTGAAAAAGGCCTTGCAAGGAGAAGCCATCAATGCTGTGAGGTTCAGGTGAGGGCTAGTGCACCTGAGCCAGTCTGGGTGAGCAGATGCGTTCCCACTGAGGGCCAAGGTCACTGAGAACAATAGCAGAAACAGCAGAAGCCAGAGGGCCTGTGTTTTGTTGGTCTCACCCTAGGAGAGGGGCCGCAGATTCAAGTCTTAGGGTGACCAGCTTGTGCTGGAGTCTGGGCCCAGCACTCCCCCCAGTCCCTGGATCTTTCCCTTTCCTCCAGGAAGCTACTCCCTTCCAAGGGCCAAGGGGAATGAGGAAGGACATCAAGTCCCTGTGTGTCCGCAGAATTTGCAGCTGCCCTGTGCCTTTTGTGGAGCAATGAGCAACCTACAGACCAGTGAGAAATAAGATACGATTGTCTTGTCCAAGAATACCAGAGAGAGCACTCTCCAGGAAAAGGTTCCCAGGTAAGATACCACATTTTCTTAGCTGCTTTCAATTGGACTGGCTCCTAGAACAGAATGGTCACTCTTGGCAGAGTCCTGGCAATGGTGACAAGTGGGTGGTGGTGGCACAGTCATTCCTTCAGGTGTATGCACTTAGCCTGGGCCCCAGGGTTCCCCCTTGTGAAACTTGTACCTGGGTATCCTCTAAATCAGTGGTTCTCAACCTTCCTAATGCTGCAGCCCTTTAATACTCCTATGTGAGCATATCTGCATGTGGGCAGACCAGCCTGGAATCCCATAGAGGAGCTGTGTCTCGGTTCCTAAGACGATTGGAAATATGTGTTTTCCAATGGTCTTAGGCCATCCCTGTGAAAGGGTCATTAGACCCCCAAAGGGGTTGTGACCCACAGGTTGAGAACTGCTGCTCTAAACAATGGTCTCTTCTCTTTTTTTATCACCAGCAAGTATCTGCACAACTTCATTAATTTTTTGCTGCCTGATGGGGTATTGGCCACAGATGTGTGCCCCCTGCAAGAAAGTTGGAGTTTCTTCGAAGACACTATTCATGTGATCAGTTGCTCAGTAAGTCAAGCTAAGAGACCGTACCTCCAGAGGAGGTGTTGGAAATGGACCCAGGTTCCTGTTTTCTGCTCAGTGTGACCATATGTATGTGTAGAAGGATCATAATGATGGTGTGTCAAAGGACAATCTGCATTCCAGATATTGCTGGGCCTCTTTGGAGAGGTGTTAGGTGCCATTTTCCTTGTCATTAAATGAATTGCCCAAGGTCACATGAATATGACAATATGGAGTCAGTATTAAAAGCCACTGACTTCAAAACTCCACCTTCTAGTGTCCAAATGACCTCAAGTGGAGTAGAGACAATCTGGCAGCTGAGTCCTGGATTTCAGCTTAAGATGATGCAAGAAAAGGAAGGCCACTTCTGAGCATATACCAGATTCAGCTGCACCTGGATTTTTCTCTCCTCATTCTTGAATTCAGGCCCCAACCCAGAGCTGTTGGAAATGGTGTCTGCTTCTTTTACCACTACCAGGGGCCATGGCAGCTAATAAACTGAATATAACTTATGGCACATTAGTACAAGTGTGGGGTCACTTCATCAGATCACACCTAGAGTGGCATGTGCAGTTCAGGTGACTCCAATTTTAGAAGGCACATTGATGTTGCATTCCAAAGAATGTGTGTAGGACAGTGACAAGACTTGAATTTATGGAGGAATTATGAGGATCCTGTTGGAAGAATGGAAGATTTGGTCAGGACCTAAGACATGTCATGTATACTAGTCAGTAAACATTTCTTGAACACCTACTATGTGCTTGTAGCACTTGGATACAAAGAAAAGCAAAGGACAGTCATGCATCAAGGAGCTCCCAATCTAATGGTGGACACAGCATGAAAACCATGTAGAAACAAGCTGGAGCCAGGAGAAATTGGGGTTAGACCTCAGAGGGAAGGCAAAGGTAAGGAGGGAGAGCATTCTAGGCATCGGGGTAGCAGTACTAGCAAGTATCCCAGCACACCCAGACCAGTCTGCTAGCCCAGGTTCTTTGATCTGCTTTTCTAAAGGAAAGACACCTTTCAAGAGGTCAACAATCTTACTTTAATTACAGTTAACTAGAAGGAAGTGAGTATCCCAGAAAGAATCCAACATACAGAGTTCCAACTGTCTGAACAAAGAAATACAACCACCTAAATACACCACCAGACCGGGAAAGTACCAACATTTGAGTAGTCAGGAGGCTCTTAACAAACAGCTACCCAGAGTCCCATCCAGGGAATCAAAAGGCCCTTCTCATGAGGGAGCCCCCAAAATAAAATACCATCCTCCCAGTAGATAGAGTTTTCAACTAATAGGCTCAGAGCCAAGAAGGCACCACAATCCTTGTGACTCAGTATCCAATCCAATAGTACCACAAGGTGTGAAAGCCTACCTACAAGCAAGCCTCCCCCTAAGCAAGATTCTCCTTATACAAGTTCCTCCCCCAACGGGATCTGTGTGACTCAGGATGTATCACAACTGTGAAAGCAACAAGATATCTGTGATTCAAATACCTGTGTACCTTTAGACCTGGGAACACGGCTGCTGTTCCAAGGGAAAGGGGGACACATATGGTCGCATAGGCATATTAATGGACAGGGATCCATTAAGATCTTCCTATCCCATTAATATTACATAGGGATGCCCTGAGAAAATGCCAGGACCATTTGGAGTATCTTATGTGTAGAATAGCCAGGAGGCCAGTGTCACTGGATGGAAGGGTATACTTTGAAGAATAAGGTATAAGAAGACTGGAAAGGCAGGAATGCCTTTGAATGTTAAACAGGAGTTTTGTGTTGGATCCTGGAGGTGACAGGGAGCCACTGGAGTTTATGGAGGAGGGAGAGGGCCTGACATGGTCAGACTAATACTTTAGAAAGCTCATTTTGACAGCTCAGTGCAAGATGGACTGGAGTGGGGAAAGACTTGAGGCCTGCACGCATTACACTAATACAGGTATGAAGTGATTTAAGGAGCTGCACTAGAGTGGGGGGGCAGTGTCAGAGGAGAGGAGAGGGTGTATTCAAGACATATTGCAAAGGTGAAATCAGTAGTCCTTGGCAATAGATTGAATATGGGGGGAGGAGTGAGAGGTAATGAGGACTGCAGAATCACTCCTGGGTTGTGAACCTGGGGGACTGGGAGGATGCTGTTATACCCTATTGTAATAGGGAAGGTGGGGGAGGAAAGGGCTTTAGGGAAAAAGCTAATAAGTTCAATTCTGGACACACTGAGGTTAAGATGTGTGATATGTGGGTAAAGATGATAGACTGCAGATCAGCCAAGAGGTTAGGGCAGGAGAAGGAGATATGAGAATCATTTGAGAATAGAAATGCTCATTAAATCCATGAGAGCTGAGATCACACCATGGAGCAGAATAGAGGGAAAAGCAAAGAGGGCCCCTCATGATTACTAAGTGTGAGCAGGATGTGGAGCCATCAAAAGAGACAGAGTGGTCAGAGAGGGAGGAGAAGAATGGAGAAGGGGCTTCCTGAAGACCTAGAGAAATGAGAGGGTCAAGGAGAAGAGGGTGATCAACAGTGCCAAAAGCTGCAGAGAGGTCAAGGAGAATGAGAATTTGGGAAAGGTCATTGCATTAGGCAATTGAGAGATTCTTAATAACCTGGGAGAGAGCATTTCTAGTTGGAATATTGAGGTAGGAAGCCAGATGGTGGAGACTTAATGGAGTGAGAGGAAGGTACAAGGCTTTATCAAAGAGTCTAGGCACAAATTGGAGGGGGGAGATATGGGACATTAGCTAGAGGTAATGAATGGATCAAAAGAGGGTTTTTTGAGGAAGAGGAAGAAAGATTGGGATAGATTGAAAATTAGTGAGGTCATGGAGAAGATTGAATGCTGCAATCTGCTAGAGAAGATGGGGTGGAGAGGAATTGCTTGTGCAGGTGAAAGGGTTGGACTTGGCCAGAAGAAGGATCCCTTTCTCATGATGATGGAGGAGATGGGGGTGGGGGTGGGGGAATCTGAGTGGCACAAGATGAGCAAGAGGGACAAGAGAGGGAGTTCTTGGCAAATGGCCTCCATTTTTTTTCAATCAAGTATGAGGCAAGGTTCTCAGCTGAGATGGGGAGGAGGAAGGAGGAAAAAGTTTAGAAAAACAGCTACGGTGAGTGGAATCAAAAGGATTGCCTTGCAGCAATGAGGATCCAGTAGTGGACGAAATCAGCATGGTTTTGTGATTTTCTCCAGCTTTGTTTAACAGCATGAGAATAGGAGGAAAGGCAGCCGTGGTGGAAGTAATCTAAAGTTGAGCCTTGGCAGAGCACCATTGATGATAGGATAAGGGAGCAAGAAGCTCAAGAGAAGAAGACAGTGTAGAGGCGAACTGGTTCACCAAGGGGTCAAGATGGGGAAGGGAGGAGGCTGTAGCCAGGGCAGCCATGATGGTCTGGGAAAGAGTTGAGGGGTTGAGGGGTTGGAGGTCAAGGTAAAGACTAAGGACAGGGAGATGGGATGGGAGAAGTGGAATGACAAGATTGTGATCAGATGAAGGAATTCTAGCCATCATGAGCATGGAGGTGATGCATTTGTGGGTGATTGACAACATGGCCATCCTTGTGCATAATTGAGGTGGATGGAGGAATGGGTCATGGGGACTGAGGAAATCGAGGAACCATGAAGGTTCCCTAGTATGAGGGTAAGAGTTAGAGAAGAGAGACTGTAAGCCAGGCCCTGAACTCACTGAGGAGAGGAGGGGAATGTCCTGGTGCTCTGGAGACAATAGCTACCAGATGGGGTTAGAGGGAAAATCTGGAAGTGGCCCTGGGGAGCAAGGAAGATTTCAACTCCCCTGCCTTGCCCGGTGAGTCAGGGGTAATGGGTGCAAGGGAAGCCAGGTCTCAGTAAGTGAGAAGGTAGAAAGAGCCGGACATGAAAAGGAGTGAAAGCAAGTTTGTTACCTAGAGAGCTAGTGCCCCAGGGGGCACAGTGGAAGGGGTTGGGCAACTCAAGAATTTAGACTTGTTTTACTTGGCCCTGGGCAGAAGAGCTATGACTAATTGGTGTGAGTTTCAGGGAGGTAAATTTTAGCTCCCAACATGAGGACAAACGTACCAGTTTGGGCAGTGTAGCTGGAGGCCTCCAAGCAGAGGCTAGTTAACAGCTCGGCAAGGATGCCCGTTGTGTTGGGGACACTATGAGGCTTTGGGGGGTGCCCTGTTGGGGTTAGTCTAGTTAGAAGAAAGCTTCCTTAGCTGCAAAGCCTCCTGGCCTAAGAATGTAGTGTCCCCACATATTAGATGTGCTATAATCTGGTCTTTGGAATATGGTGAGGGAGGAAGCAGAGGCTTTATAAAGTGCAAATTATCATTTGGTGCCCCCACTCCAAGAACAATATCTATTCCTCTAACAGAAAGAAAGGAAAATTTATCAGAACCTAGATAGCCATATACATAATGGCTATCTATTTTGACTCTTAAGAGTATATTAGGGGGGGTGGCTAGGTGGCGCAGTGAATAGAGCACTGGCCCTGGAGTCAGGAGTACCTGAGTTCAAATCCGGCCTCAGACACTTAACACAAAAAAAACTAGCCATGTGACCTTGGGCAAGTCACTTAACCCCAACCTACCTCCAAAAAGCAAAAAAAAAAAAAAAAAAGAGTATATTAGGGAGGCAGCTAGGTGGTGCTATGAATAGAGCACTGGCCCTGAAGACCTGAGTTCAAATTCAGCCTCAGTGATCTTGTGCTTAACCCCAATTGCCCTGCCTTCCCACCTCCAAAAAAGAATGCAAATAACAAGTTTATATAAAATATAATTTATATATAATATATCAATGTAATTTGTATAACTTATATAATTATATATAATAAAATACATCATATAAAAAAAGAATGGTGTCCCCTGTCACTTCCTCATTTGTGGGGTTCCCTCCACAAAGACCTTTACTGGTAGCTAAGGAGAAAGGGAAGTGAAGAGGCTTAGAAAACCTTCTATTCCAGTGTCCCCAGTTCAGCCAAGGGACTCTGTCTGGAGGAAAGGCTTTGGGCAGCAATTCGGGGTCCCCAGAAGCAGACAGAGGCAAAGAAAAAGAAGCAACTTCCTGCCCCCATCCCCTGCTCTGACGAGCAAATAAAAGCAAGCCTTGGAGGGGGTGGAGGTGGGGTCTGATTAGCTGTAAAAGGCATTGCTTCCTGCTGGAGCTTACTGGCCCATGTGTGATGGGAGCACATAGGCAGGTGGGCTAGGAGAGGGAGATGCCAGTTTGTGTGACCTTGAGCAAGTCACTGAACTTTAATGAGCCTCAGTTTCCTCCTCTGGAAAGTGAGGGGCTTGCACTTGATTTGATAATGTCCGTTTGACCCCATCTTGCTAGGAATCTTCTGGCATCTAAGGGACGATAGTTTCTATAACGTTAGATTAGTAATTTGATCAAGAACTTGAGCACCTTGGGAGAAAGTTCCCTTTGGGAAGAGGAGAAGGGTCCATTCTAAGCTCTGAGTTTCACCTGGGCCTCCTGGTGAGGAGGTAGTAGTGACGCTAATGGCAGTTGGTTTCAGGTGGGTGGTTGGGTGTGGGGTTGGAAGAGGGAGGGAGGGAAGGAGAGGGAGACACACACACACACACACACATCGAGGGTGGGGAAGGGGGAGGCCACGCAGGCTTACATTCTCTTCTGAATGCTTTCTTTCTGTTTGCCAGGTGGAGAGAAATGCCAAGCGTAAAGAGTCTTTCAGAGAGACTCCCTCATTTCTTTCTGATCCATTTCCCAGCACTACTGCTTGTCTCCCCAAACATCATTGGACAAGTTCACTTTACAGGCAGAGATTAATTTGCTAGTTGGACTATTCCCACCATTGGCGCAGCTTGTTTTCCGCATTTCTGTTACTGATGTGACTTTTCTCATGTCCTGTTGGTTGTTTTGTTCACGAGAACAGCTTGTACATATTTGTTTTCTCTAGTTACCATTCATTCTTTATTGATCAAATGACCTTTATCAAGCATCTCTGTCCACTGGCATATACTGGCTGTTAGAGAAGGGTAGATGTGAGAAGAAGATCTGCTCCCAGCCCCTGCTGGGAGCTGCCAAGTGGCTGCAGAAGCCAGTGCAGACAGAGACCTGGAAAAGGCCATAGTCTCTGTATGTCTTGAAAGGTAGCCCAAGATCTCAGAGCTACCCAGACCAGTTGTGGAGTGAGGAGTAGTCTGGGATTTGGAACATCTGGCCTAGGCTCGTCTTGGCCACTGATGAAGCTGAGAGAGAATCGGTTCTTCACTGAGTGTTGGCATCTCTTTCTATGCTTCGTCTTCAACCATGTCACTTCCCACATTTGGAGACTGTGTTAGCTCAGAAAAGGATTCTTGGAAGCTTCTCCACCAGAAGATCTCTATGCTGAGCCTTTTCTTCACCTTCTTGCCTTCACTGAAACCCAACTGTACTCTCCTGTGGAAAACTGACCTTCTCTTGCTCCCTTGGACTCAGTGGGTGAGGAGGAAGTACGTCATCCCCCATTGCTACTTTGGGTACAGATTATCCTCATCCTTCTGCTTCTTATGTAAAGTTCCTCTCTGCACATCTGTTATCATCTGCTGACCCCAAGGCCCAATTCTCTCTTCCTTGGTTTACTTTGTTCCTGTTATGAGCCTGGCCTTCAGATCGTTAACCTATCCAACACCTCATTTTCTTAGTTCCTTGCCCTTCCTATCCATTGATGTTCATCTCTACCTCATATTAAGTACCCACCAATATACTTCTACCCTGTACCTTATATTGTTAAATGACACTGTTCCGCCTTGAGGTTCTCCAACTTGGTGCTCCCCATCTCAGACCTCCTCATATCCAGTAAATTTTGTCACAGCCCTCACTTAACTTCTAATCACTCAACCCATCGGACTTTGAGTAGCCCAGCTGCTTTGTTCCAAGGCACCCTGTGGCTCACTGGGCCTTGCCAAGTGTACTGCTACAGCATCCTCAAGACCACTGGGCTCTTCTCTGTACCCTGAAACTTAACCTTTCTATATGTCTTGTTTATATTAGAGTGTGAGCTCCTTGGGAGAAGGCACCACCTCACCTTTGTCTTTCTATATCTAGAACCTGGCACAGAGCTAGGCACATGGTGAGCACTCAATATATACTTTACATTCATCTTTTCATTCATTGCTTCTTGCTACTTCTCCCTGTCTTGCCTTGGCCCCTTAGTCAACTCCTTTGGGTGTTGCCTCATCACCACCCTAAAATCCCCCATCACTCCCTTCAACTGTTGTGCCCATTGTGCCAATTCCCAACCCCGGATAACCCCACTGTCCATTTTCTCTGTTCTTACTCCTGAATGGTGTAGCGTTTCTGGAGAAATACACAAAACCCAACAAAACCCCAAGACCTGTGGTCCCTTGCATATCCATGAGGACAAGTCTCAGTCAGTCCTCATTGATGTGTAAAGATCCCTTCCTAGTAGGTTTGACACCTTAGTGAATTTCCCCTAATAGTGGCAGCTCTAAACCTCCTCTTTCTTTAAATCCTCAGCCCCACCCATACCTCCCTGACTCTAGGCAGATGACCCTACGCCTTCCTCTTTTGAATTAAAGGTTGTTTGATGAGAGTTCCCTTATCTCTCCACTACTTTACTTCAGCTCTCTTTCATTCCTCCTCTACATGCATACATCCCTCCCTTCAGTCTAAGAGAAAACTTTGCAGCTTTTTTTTTCCTGCTTTCTTCCTCCTTGACCTGGGTGCCACCCCGGGACAGCTCCTTCTCATTATTCCTTCCACATGCACTTCTAGCCGTGGATGGTTTCCTGCTGTTATCTAGGCCTACCTCATGGCTTGGCATATGCCCTTTGTGCCTATGACTCATGAATCTACATCTGCATCCCCAACTACTCTTCTGGGTTCGAATCCCACATTGCTAGTTACCTCTAGGACATTTCTAATTGGACTCAACATGTCTAAATTTGAACTCACCATCTTCCATCCACCTCCGATTCAATGCCACTTCCCCTCCAGGTTCTCTCAGTAATGTTTGACTGTTCCTTATTCATCTGCCATATCCACTCACTCATCAAGTCTTACTTTCAAGTCAACAAGTAACACTATGCTAGGCACTAGGGGCACAAGGACCAAAAAAGAAAAAGGAAAAAAGGGATTCACTTTCAGGAGGAGCAATGTGTACATATGGAAGTAAATATAAAACACATCCCAAGAGGATTCTGGGGAATCTTCCTTCCAGAAGGAGATTCTAGCTTCCTGAAAGCTCTTAAACTGAGCTTTTAAGGAAGTCAGGGATTCTAAGACTCATATGAGGAAGAAAGGCATCCCAGTCATGAGGACTATAACCTATGCAAATGTATGGAGGCAGGAGATGCACCATCATGTATGAGGAACAGCAAGTAGGCATTGGCCTCTTGGGCTTTTCTTGCATAACACCCTCCCATCTCTTGACTCCAGGCAAGGAACTGGTTGTTCCCTATGTTCCTATGCCTGGAACTCTCCTTCTCATTTCTGCTTCCTGGATTTCTTAGATTTGTTCAAGTCTTGGCTACTTTCTGCAAGAAACCTTTCCCAGGCCTCCTTAGCCTTAGTGCCTTCACTTGGAGATTACTTAGATTTTATTCTGTCTGTATCATGTTTGTACATACATATTTTCTCTTCCATTAGATTGTACTGCCCTTGAGGGCAGGGACTGTGCCTTTCATTATATTCCCAGTACTTTGCACTGAGTGCTTGGCACATAGTCAGCTTTTTAAATGCTTGTGGTCTGACAGACCAGACATAAACATTGACTACCTTTCCCATTTTTTCAGATTTTCTTTTATTTTTTATATATTTAGAGTTATTGTAATATAAGAGGGGGGATGGAGAGCCAGCTTCAGTCTGGAAGACATCTGTTCAAGTCCTGCCTCTTATACCTACTGGCTCTGCATGCATGCATGCATGCGTGCGTGTGTGTGTGTGTGTGTGTATGTGTGTGAGACCCAGGGTAAGTCACTTAACCTCTTAGTACCCTATACAGAGTAGGTACTGTCTGCACTGGTGAAAGTTACTTCCTTTAGAAGAGGTCCTATACAAATGAAGTCATGAGGCCAGTCCCTGTCTCTTATTATTGTAACAATTCTTTCGGAATTGGGTTTTTGTTGTGTTTCTTTGTTTTTAATTTGAAAAGAACAGCTTTCCACTTTCTAAAGTAGTTTATTATAAAAAATAACCCTGTACAAATTTTGGTAAACCATTCTGTTATGGATCAGTTTTCTGAGGACAAGACAAAAATAGTGATTTGTACACTTCCATCTTTGGAAGTCTTTTTCACTAAATACTTAAGGATCCATGGGGTTGCCATGTGAGGTCAGACAATTAGAAGCAGCTAGTCATATTTAATAAGACTTAAACTATTCGATCCCCAAATGAACAGGACTCTTCAACAGCAAAATTGTATTTGCTGCCTTGTCCATTTTTAAATGTGCTGGTTACTATCCTCATCCAGCCTTGTTCACCCCCATGAATTCCAGACAATCCAATATTCTGTTCCATCATCACCAACACCAGATACGTAGTCCCCAACTTTCCAGAGGGTATAGCTCTTGATGAAATAGCAATGCTGGAATTCATTGCATGTGCCACATTCAGTAAATTTGTCCCATTACTGGTCTTTGGCCTGGTAGTTGTTACAGGTCTCATTAGGAATGCCATGCTTGTTAGCATATTCCCACACAAACGGATCATTTCCCACTTCGAAGGACCCAGCATTGCCACAGTCAATGACATGTTGCACAGACAGAAGTGTAGATGGCCAGGCTCCCTTCCTCTTAATGTTGATTCGATCCAACTAAGAGTTGCTCAGGTTAAAAAAAATCCATCATCCTGTGGCCTTGGGCTGGATAATCCTAGGCCTTGGAGTCCCAGATCCTACAAAATTGAAGGAAGCATCAAATTACGCTGATGCTGAGGTCTAAGGAAAACAAACAATGTGAGAGTCAGGAAAGGGTGGTCTGTGCTCTGAGTGCAGAAGAAGTAGACTAATCTACTAGATCAGCAGTTTTCAACCTGTGGGTTCTGTTCAATTTGTAATAATACATCCTGCATATTAGAGAGATTCATATCAATAGCAAAAATACAGTTAGGAAGGAGCAATGAAAATCATTTTCTGGCTGCGGGTCACCACAACATGAGGACTGGTATTAAAGGGTCACAGCATTAGGAAAGTGGAGAACCATTGCTCTAGAGCACAGAATGTGTAGAGTGAAGTAATACAAAAGAAGGCCAGAAAAACTGGTGAACTGTGGAAGGCCTTGAATGCTAGGCAGGAAAATTTGGGCTTTAGTCCCTATATGGAAGAAATCTACAAGAGATTTCTGAGCAGAGGAAGACAGAGCAGAGATAATGAAAAGAGGGAAGGCACCAGGATTAGAAGGAATGGGACATGCTTCTTGCACAAGGTGGAATTTTAGCAGAGACTGGAAGGATGCAGGTAAGTCAAGAGGAAGAGGTGAGAAGAGAGAGAATTTCAGACACTGGAGATGGCTAATTAAAATTAAAGTTAAAAGAATTTGGAGATGTCTTAGAGGGAGGGTAAGGGTATAGCAAGGAGGTTAGGGTCATAGAAAATGTGGACAGAAGTAAAGTGGGAGAAGAATGGAAAGACAGAAAGAGGTTTGATCTTTTGTTGTGTTTTTAACAAGTCTCATGTAGTTGTGTTTCTGGAAGCTTAATTAGTTAATACATTTTGGTTTTATCTTGAATTTTTCTTCTTGTCTTTTCCTCCTGGGTTTTATTCAGTTGCTTTTTTCAGTCATATCCTTCTCTGTGACCCCATTTGGGGCTTTCTTGGCAGAGATACTGGAATGGTTTGCCATTTCCTTCTCTGGTTCATTTTACAGATGAGGAAACGGAGGTAAACAGGATAAAATGACTTGCCCAGAGGTCACACAGGTAGGAAATGTCTGAGGCCAGATTGGAGCTCAGGAAGAAGAGTCACCCTGACTTCAGACCCAGCACTGTGTCCACTGCAGTGCCACCTAGCTGCTCTTGGGTTTTGTTAATAACATACAGTAAGGCTAATGATTTTCTGGATTTATTTTGTATCCTGTCATTTTACAAATGCTATTAATTTTCTCAGTTTTCATCTTCAAATAGAAATTTTGCTTCCTCTTTGCCTATGTTTATTTCTTTCATTTTTTCTTATTACGGTAGGTACTGTTTCTAGTATTATGTTGAATGCTAATAGAAACAATGGACATCTTTGCTTTCTCCTCCAGTGTTTCTCTGGTGCAGATGATGCCAGGCCTTGCAAGTTTTATGTACATACTTTGTTGTAGTTTTAGATAGGCAGAGAAAAGTCCTTTTCTTGCTGTGCTTTAAAAAACTTCTTTTTTACACACATGAATGTTGCCTTTTGTTACAGGTTTTTTTCCTTCATTTCTTGACATAATCATGATGTTTTCATTATTTTTTTATTAACATGATTAATTCTGTTCAAACTACCCTTGGATTACTAGTATAAATGTGATCTAGTTAGAATGAAGAATTTTAAAATATACTATTGTGTTCTTTTTGCTAACATTTTATTAATTCTTTTTGAAGCAATGTTCATTAGTGATACTGGCTCATAGTTTTCTTTTTCTGTTTTCTCTTTTCCTAGGTTGGATATCAGGTTCATATTTGTTTTAAGAGAAGGAGTTTGGATTTGTGGTTCTTTCCTTCTTCTTTATAAGCAGTTCTTGTGGTATGGAAGTTAGTCAATCTTTAAGCATTTAATAGGGTTCATTTGTAAAATCCATCAGTTTATGAACTATGTGCCTCGCACTGACCATGTGAGTACAAAGAATGAAATAATCCCTAATCACAATGAGCTTATATTCTCATGAAGATGAGAAAATAGAAAAATATACACAGTGTAAACACAATGTTAGTAAATTCAAATATATAAAAAGTAGTTAAATCTAAGGGAGTTTTGCAGGGAGGACACTTGGAGTTAGGGAGATCAGGAAAAACTTCATGCAGAAGATGGTTCTGGAACAAGAGTATGAGCATCAAAGATATGGAAATGAGGTGGAATGTTATGTGTGAGTAAAAGAGAAAAGACCAGTTTGGTTGGTCTCAAGAATGCAAGACGGAATAACGTCCATTGTGCAGGGCTAGAAAAGGCTAGAAAAGAACAGAGTTGAGATTTTTTTCCTGTAGGCAATATGAAGCCATAGAGTTGCTTGAGTAGTAGAATCATGTATTCATGTCTGTGTTCATGCAAAATGACTTTGGCAGCAGTATCTACTAGCATAGAATGGGGAGGATCTGGAGGCAGGGAGGCCATTTTTGGAGACCATTCTACAATAATCTAGGTAAGGGCTTCTTAAACTTTTTCCACTTGAGACCCCTTCCCAGTGGTGAGAGATGATGGGAGCTGAACTAGAATGGTGGCTCTGTGAGTAGAGAGAAGTCAGATGCAAGAGATGTGGGGGTAGAAATGGCATAATTTACCAATTGATTGGATAATAGGGGTGAGGGAGAGGGAGGAGTTGAGGATGATGCTGAGGTTTAAGCTCAGACGCTAGAAGAATTGTGGTGCCTTTAACAAAAATCAGAGAGTTTGAAAGGGAGGAGGGTTTAGTGGAAAAGATCTGGAGTTGAATTTTGGACATATTGAATCAAAGATGTCTCAGGGACATCGGCTTCAAATGAGAGTTTGGCACTGGAATTCAAGGGAGAAACTGAAGCTCAATGTCAAGATCTGGGAGTCATCTGTATAGAGATGAGAGGCACACCCATGAAAATTGCTGAGAGTTGTGTGAAGAGAGTAGCGAGGGAGAAGAGGCCCAGGACAAGACCTCAAAGAATAGCCACTCCCCTTTGGGGGATTCACTTTCAGAAATCAGCTTGTTTCAATTCTATATTTCTTGTTTGGCTAATTTGGATATTTTATATTTAATGCATCCTTTTCATTTAAGGTTTCAGTTTAGTTGGCAAATAATTGACTATAGTCAGTGGTGTTCAGGTAAATGTTTAACATCTGGCCACACTTTTCAGTTTAACTTGCATTATTAACATGGAGGATCGACAAAACCCTAAATGGGTGCCTTGGTTTGTAACCTGCTCACGCTGGGCAGGAGAGCTTCTAGCTGCCTCCAGCACATCCCTGGAGTGGCTGCTGCTGATTTTCTTTCATTTCTTTGCCATTCCGTGTCAATTCTTCTTTCTCTGGTTTTTTTTCCTCAGGGTAAATCACTTCCTCTCACTGAAAAAAATCAACAGTTTTTTGATTGAATTATTCTCTCTCTCCTTTCAAAAAGCTTTGTTTAGAAACTCAATTTTACTTTTGTTAGCTCTTTTTTGGCTTTAAAAATTCTGCTTTTGTACTCATTTAGGGATGATTAATTGATTTTACTGATTTTTTTTTTAGTTCTGTGCTCAGTTCTCTTTTGGTAATATGTGTTCAGAGAGATTTGCTTTCCTCTAGTGACTGCTTTAGCCATAGATTGCCTCATTATAGTTTTCTTTAACACAGTTGTGTGTCATTGATTTGCTTTGTTCTTTTACCCAATCATTATTTAAGATAACATTCTTTAAAGCTGTGAACGCCTCAATCCAGTGGATAATTGACTCCCCCACTCCCTGCCTCCCATTTAAAATAACCATAGCCAATATAAACTACTTGGGAGTCCATCTGCCAACACACACACACAGGAACTATATTCTAAACACAATTGTGAAACACTCTTCACACAAATAAAGGCAAATCTAGATATTTGGAGAAATATTAGTTGCTCCTGGGCAGGTCGAGCCAGTATAATAAAAATGACAATGCTACCTAAGTTAATTTAGTTATTCAGTGCCTTACTAATCTAACTAACAAAGAATATATTTATAGAGCTAGAAAAAACCAACAGTTCATCTGGGTGAACTTAAAAGTTAAGATTAAAAAAGGAATCAATGAAATTGATTGTGAATCATTGTGAAGGAAGGGGGTCTAGCAGTACCACATCTCCCATAATAAGCAAAGCAACTTGGTGTTGGGTAAGAAGTTGAAAGGTTGCTCAGCAAACAAACCAAGTGGCCAAAGATCCCAGCTATTGTACTGGGGGCTTCTTTGGCTTGCTTGTGTCTGCTTTTAGGTGAGTGGGAGCCAAGTACATGCATGACCTGCTTATGAATCTCTCTCTGCAGCGTATTGCAGACGCCCTCCTGGACTTGCTACACTGGAGATGGGACGGAGAGGAAGGGCACCAGTTCCAATTCTGCTTTTCTTGTATTTCAGGAAGCATACCCACAGGTAGAGATTCTTTGGCTGATGACCAAATCCTTGAATACAGGAGTGTCTCAGTACAGTAAGGGCATGTATATAACTGCTGAGAAGTGGTGCTTTCTCAGCCACCTGGGCTCCCTGAAGTTCAGGTATGGTGGCCCCTCCCAGAGAACTTTAAAGGTGGGGGGGATGGGGGAGAGGGAAGAGGGACAAGCATTTATATGCCATCTACTGTGTGCCAAGCACTGTGCTAAGTGCTTTATAAACACGATCTCATGATCCTCATGACAGCACTGATCCCCATTTTACAGTTGAGGAAACTAAGGCAGTCAGTGGTTAGGTGATTGTCCAGGTTTCCACAACTAGTTAGTGTCTGAGGCAGGATTTGAAATTGGGTCTTCCTGACTCCTACCTCTGTTCGCTGTGGCACCCCCAGCAATAGGTTGGTAATGAAAGAAGGGAAATTCAGTAGAAGGTCACTTGTGCAAAGATGGGCTAAGCTCTCTTGTATGGGTGGTGATGGGTGCTTATGTTACATAAATGGAGACTTCTGGGTGCTCATCAGGAATGCTGAAGCTTTCTTAGTTTGGGAAGAGGTTAGATGTAGGAGCTTTCAGCTCCTGCCACCAGGGAGATGCTGTGATTCTCAGGATGAAAAACAGGAAGATTCAAAGGATGGAGAGAAAAGGATTAGTTTCAGTCCCACTAAGAGACTCAGCACCACCCCCTCTACCCGTCACCCCAACAGCAGCTGCCAGAACTTGGGAGAAGGGAGGAGTCACAAGGGTTCAAACTTATGTGAGGCTGGCTTCCACTCTATCTGTTCTCTACACTTGTTCCAGTTTCTGTTTCTCAGATGACTGATGTGTATGGGGAAGTCCTGGCCAAGATGGAGAGAGATAAAAGCTTGCCTTCCACTGAAGAATAGGACTAGTTTCCAACATTGTTCTAACTAATACAAATGGCTATTCCTCTTTGCCATGTCTGCTGTTCATCTATGGTAGATTTTTGAGAAGGTGGTTGAGGTCTTTCAGCTATTCTTTCTAGGTCTGTCTCTGAGTCTTCTTCAAGCTCAAATTCTCTGCCGGAAATATGTCCTTCCTCCTCTACAACCCTGACCCCCAAACACACAGACACGCACTGCTTGTCCTTTCACTCTTTTTTTTTTTTTTTTTGCTTTTTGGAGGGCAGTTGGGGTTAAGTGACTTGCCCAAGGTCACACAGCTAGTTTTTTGTGTTAAGTGTCTGAGGCCGGATTTGAACTCAGGTACTCCTGACTCCAGGGCCGGTGCTCTATTCACTGCGCCACCTAGCCGCCCCTTGTCCTTTCACTCTTGACAGCCAAGTCTATCAGTTAGTCATCGCACACTGCAGCTGTTACTGTGTACAATGTTCTCTTGGTTCTGCTCCCTTCACTCAGCATCTGTTCATGTAAGTCCAGGTTTTTCTTGAAATCTGCCTGCTCATCATTTCACAATCATATAACGCACTGGTTCTCCACCTTCCTAATGCCGCAACCCTTTAATACAGCTCCTCATGTTGTGGTGACCCCCAACCAGAAAATGATTTTCAATGCTACTTCCTAACTGTAATTTTGCTACTGTTGTGAATTGTAATGTAAATATCTGATATGCAGGATGTACTTTCATTGTTACAAATTGAACATAACCCACAGGTTGAGAACCACTGATATAACACAATTTGTTTAGCCATTCTCCGACTGATTGGCATCCCCCCAATTTCCAGTTCTTGGCCAACACAAGAAGAACTGCTAGAAATATTTTTGTACATGTGGTTCCTTTTTTCCCTTTTTTATGATCTCTTTGGGATACAGGCCTAGTAGTGATGGGTCAAAGGGTATGCACAGTTTGATTGCCCTTTGGGCATAGTTCCAAATTGTTCTCCAGAATGGTTGGATCATTTCACAAGTCCACCAACAATGCATTAGCGTCCCTTTTGGAGTTTTCTTGGCAAAGATACTGGAGTAATTTGCCATTTCCTTCTCTGACTCATTTAACAAATAAGCAAACTGAGGCAAATTGGGTGAAGTGACTTGCCTAGGATCACACAACTCATGTCTGGGACCAGATTTGACATCTGGTCTTCTGACTCTGTAGAGCACTGACTCTGGAGTAAGGAGGATCTGAGTTCAAATTCGGCATCAGATACTTGACACTTACTGGCCATGTGACCTTGGGCAAGTCACTTAACCCCAATTACCCTGCCCTCCCTTTAAAAAGCAAAAACAAAACCAAACAAAAAAACAACCCCAAAAATCAGTGAATTCAGATCATGTGTTCAGGAAAGTGGCAAGATAATGAGCATTTGTATTCCCTTTAAAATAGCTATAGAATACAGAAACTCTCTGGGAGTTACTGCAGTCTATTGAGACCGTGTAAGATTTACATGGAAAACTATAGAAATAAAGGGAAAGGGGACAAATGGCGGGATTTGTCTATCTACTCTATCCACTGCTCTATCCATTGCAGAGCCTCATTTTGTTTTGGTCAGCGTTTAGATTATTGTTCTATTGAATCTTGTACAAATCTCTCCATATTTCCCTGAATTCTCTGTATTTGTCATTTCTGCCTGCTCAATCATATTCTATTACACTTAAATGTTATTGTTTCTACATCTATTCCCCAATTAATAGGCAACTTTCCTTCCAGTGCCTTGTTCTCACCATTATGAAGAACTGGCGTGTATTTGGATCTGCTTATGATATAAATATTTCAACATTTATTGGCCTTTTAAAAGCAGGACAACAGAGTAGAGAGCTTGCCTCAGAATCTACCTGTAGCACAGACATCCTAACTGTGTGACCCTAAGAAAGTCACTTAACTCCTCATTTCCTCTGACAGTTCTTAAAGTTGTAGAAAAAGTGCTTCCACTAAAGAAATCACAGGTTTGGTTAACAAAAAATGGACTTTTATTTCTCTCTTTAACTTCCTTGGGGTATATGCTCAGAAGTGGCCTTCCTTTTCTTGCATCATCTTAAACTGAAATCCAGGACAGCTGAACTACTTCATAGTTCTCCCAGTAACTCATCAGTGTGCTTGCTTTGCCACATGCCTTCCAGCACAGACTATTTCCATCTTTGCCAGTTTGCAGTGTGAGGTGTAACCTAAGTTGTTTTAATTTACTTGTCTCTATTTGTGATTTGGAACATGTTTTCAGGTGGTATCTTACAGTTTGCAATTATGTCAAAAACTGTTCATATCCTTGAGATTATTTATTTATTGAGGAATAGGTGTTATATATTCTGGTTTTTTTTTCCTTTTCTTTTTTGTGCTTTTTTGGAGGGCGATTGGGGTTAAGTGACTTGCCCAAAGTCCCACGGCTAGTAAGGGTGTCAAGTGTCTGAAGCTGAATTTGAATTCAGGTCCTCCTGACTCCAGGGCTGGTGCTCTACTAACTGTGCCACCTAGCTGCCATCTGGGTGTTATATTTTCATGTCAGTTCCAATATATCGTAGATATCAGGATTTTATTTCTACTTGACTCAAGTAGAAGCAGGTATAGAAGCATTTTCCCCACTCTACAGGCCCTCTCTTTATCATGAGTTGGTTTTATTTATTTCTATGTTGTCAATGTTTTTGTCATTTATCTTATATTCCTTGTTTGGCAAGAAATTGTCCCCCAAGCATTTGTTGGGAAGGTACCTCTTCCTGTTCTCTTCTCATTTCTTTATATTCAGGTCATGTATACCTTTTGAGCTTCTCATGGTGGCACATGATGGAGAATGTTGGTTCCACCCTCACTTCTGCCCAGCTGCTTTCCAATTGGTTCCTGGCAGTTCTTGTCAGAAGTTGAATCCATCTCCAGTAACTTCAGTTCTCAAGTCCCTCAAACACTAAGCTGCTGTTCTGATTGTTTATCTAATAGCTTCTCATCTATTTCAGGTTTGTTTTGTAAATAGTACCAATTAGGAAGACTTTCATAATCCAATTTGAATTTCAGTTCTGCTGGGCCAACTTAATTCATATTTTTCATTAAGCTTCTAGATTCTGTTCTTCTAAATATATTGATATCTGTGCTTAAAAAATCCCCCAGGTGGCAGAGCCAAGATGGCAGCTTAGAAGCAGCAGCATCCCACAGCTCCCATGCAGCCACCCTAAACACCCATAAAAATATGACGCTGGACAAATTCTAGAACTCTCAAACTCAAAAAATACAGAAAACACATCTCTTGCAGAGGGCAGCTCAGCAGCAGGGGATCATCACAGCAGGACGCAAGCCGAGGCTGGTGGTAGGAAGGAGCTGAGCCGCAGCCAGTCTACAAGAGAGAAGAGCTACAGCCTTCAGCAACTCCACATCTACCAAGGTGTGAAAAATAGGGATTAAAGAAAGGTGTGAAAAACAGGGATTAGAGAAAGGCAGCTGGCAGGAGGGGCTCATCCCAGGCCGGGAGCTGAGACCAGCCCAGCCTGAAACTGCCATGTGGCCAGGCTCCAGGGTGATTGGGAGGAGCTGAGCCTCCCAAGCCACAGGGTGAGTCTACTTCAGAGAAGATCTAAACCACCTGGAGCAATCTGCATAAGCCAGGATTAAAGGTCAGTGAAAGTGAG
>CM053602.1:1734008-1750757 GCA_028646575.1 Pseudocheirus occidentalis | reverse complement strand
CAGAAAGTTAGAGAGCAGACCAGGGGAGGGGCTCCACAGTGGGATCGCTGTTTTGGGGGTGGGGTAGGAGAAAGACGGGGAGAAAATTTGTAACTCAAAAATCTCATGAAAATGAACGATGTAAACCAGAAAACAAAATGTATTATGTTAAAAAAAAGTCCCCAGGCAATTTGTTCTAACATTAGAACTATAAATGATCATTATCATGATATTGCTCTGATCCAATCATGAGCACTGAATACTTCACTCTGCCATGATTTATCCCCTTTCCCTTTATTTCTATAGTCTTCCATGTAAATCTTACAGTCTCAATAGACTCCAGTAACTCCCAGAGAGTTTCTGTATTCTATAGCTATTTTAAAGGGAATACAAATGCTCATTATCTTGCCACCTTCCTGAACACATGATCTGAATTCTTCACTGACTTTTTGGGTTGTTTTTTTGTTTGGTTTTGATTTTGCTTTTTAAAGGGAGGGCAGGGCAATTGGGTTTAAGTGACTTGCCCAAGGTCACATGGCCAGTAAGTGTCAAGTATCTGATGCCAAATTTGAACTCAGGTCCTCCTGACTCCAGGGTCGGTGCCCTATATCGCTGTGCCATCTTTGGGGTTTTGTAAGTATGCCTTCAAGCCCCGTTTGGAAGGTTTCTAGTTTTTCTCTGTCTCAAACAATGCTATCTTCTAGTTTTAAATGCTTTTGTTCACGATAAAGGGACCTTCCATGCCTGGTTTTTTTAAGGGTTCAACATAAAAATTTGGGTGTATTTTTGGTCAAGGGTGTTTTCTGCATCTACTGAAATAATTGTGAGGTTTGGACTATTTCTTGTAGTTTATGTGATCAATTAAATTGTTTTTCTATATTGAACCATTTTTACTTCTCTGGTATGAATCTGATTTGGTTGTGGTGAATTGTTTTCTGGATGCATTTTTATAGTCTCCTTAAGAAATGTTCATTCATTCATGTTGCATTATTCTTTTCTTGTTTTACTTCCCTTTGGCTCAGGGAGGTTCCTTAAAAATATTCTGTTGGGGTAGCTAGGTGGTGCAGTGAATAGAGCACTGGCCCTGAATTCAAATCTGGCATCAGACACTTTACTGGCTGTGTGACCTTGGGAAAGTCACTTAACCCTGTCTTGCCTTCCCCCCTCCAAAATTTTATAAGAATATTCTGTCTCCTTTGGTTTTGAGAGTATTTTTTTTAAAAAATAGCACTTGCATTAAAGAGCTCATGTGTAATAAGAATTCACTTTCAAATCCAATGATCTAGGGTTTTGTTTTTTTTTTTATGAGACTGGGTTAAGCGCTGTACTTCTCATCTTGTTAGTTTGGGTAATGTGCTGATTCATTTGAATTCTGTTTTTTTTTGTTTTTTTGTTTTTTGCTTTTTGGAGGGCAGTTGGGGTTAAGTGACTTGCCCAAGGTCACATGGCTAGTTTTTGTGTTAAGTGTCTGAGGCCGGATTTGAACTCAGGTCCTCCTGACTCCAGGGCCGGTGCTCTATTCACTGCGCCACCTAGCCGCCCCGAATTCTCAGGTTTTCTGGCATATAATCGCATATGGAAATTTCTGATGATTGTCCCAACCCCATTTCTTTTCCGACTTTCATTTCCCTCTTTTGTATTAGCTTTTGGCTTGCTGACTTTATCTTGTAGTCTTTATAGTTCCTTACTTAGTTTATTGATCCCTTTTTCCTTTTCGTTATTATTTCAAGTTTTCAGAGATGAGAAATTTCCCCAGAGATGGCTTTAGGTGCTCTCGAAGTTGTGGTCTGTGTTATCTTTACCAATTGTCTCCATGGTTCACTCAGGATGCCATTACGTGCTCTCTACGTAGGTTTACATGTTTTGCTCCTATTTCTTTGATTTTGTGTCAGTCTGTGAAGGGTGTATTTATTTTATGTCTTTTTACATATGTTTATACCCAAGCATATGATCAGTTTTTATAAAGGTACCATAGAATACTGAGAAATAGGTGGGGTTTTTTTTAACATTCCCAGTCTCCCCTATCAGTCAAATCTTGTTTATCCAGTGTATATATGTGTGTGTGTGTGTGTGTAATTTCTTTGTTGAATATTAGTCTTCTAAACTCTTACTACAAGTATCTTTATAACTTAGCCATTTTTTCATTCTCTATGTTTATATGATTAATTCTTTTCTTTCCCTATATTGAACCATTTTTACTTCTCTGGTATGAATCTCATTTTGTTGTTTGCCGAATTGTTTTCTGGATGTACTTGCTAAAGTTTCCCTAAGAAACATTCATTTATTTAATTTGCATCAAGATTCATCAGTGAAATTGGTCTCAAGTCCTAAGGCAGTGAATTCTCTTTTCTGTCATTCTCACCTAGATTTTCTAGAATACCTGAATGGACTTTGCCCTGTGTAATGTTATTACTACCCTCATCCCTTTTTTTTCTTTGCAAGTGCTGGGTCTTCATTCTTCCCACATCTATAAAAGAAACATACCAGGGTAAGCATTTGGAGCAAACATCAATTTTTCCAAGAAAGTCACTGAGCCACAAGTCATTGCCAACTATTGTTTATTAAAAAATATACGTCTCCTTGGAAGGAACAGTGGTAAACGAACTAGTGTCAAGGTTACTTTGAGTCTTTGCCTTTCTTCTCTGGGAGGGAGTGAGCTATGTCCAGAAAATTCATTGTAGGTCACAGCAAGGATGCTGCCTTTTTATGCTAACTCCTCCCTTCCCTGGCCCCAGTACAGCATCCAGGCAAAGCTGCTATTCCTTTTCCCTGGCACCCCAGCCTTGGACAGCTAGTTTATGTTGCTGGTAGAGTAACAGTTTAGTATGTTTCGGAAATTTGGCTAGGAGTTCCTAACTGTCTTGAGAGCTGGGGGGTATTTACAGTGCTCCAGCTGCCATGAGCCAGGAAAGTAGGGTGCAGTGCACCGGTTCTGGGGCCCAGACACTCCCATATCTTCCCTCTATCAGCAGTCCATAGTGGGTAAGAGTGAAACATGGCAAGGTTACCTACCTTAGCCTGGCACACGGCCTTCATGGGGAGAATAGGGATAGAGGCCTGTCTGTGCTTTTTGTTTTGCTCTGGTCAGGCCTATCAGGAAAGGGCTTCTGCTGCTGTTGCTGCCGCTGGCGGCAGTTGTGGGCGTACGCCCTGGGGAAAAGCAAGGGTGCTTGATTTCTCACTATTACATGGATGTAGCTCTGCAGCTCAAATGTGCCCAATTTGAGTCTACTTTCCTCCCAAAGTAACAGTAAGCTAAGCTGGTGAGGGGGTGGAATAAAGGCAGCTGGAGAGAGCGCTCACTTGGTGGAGTGCTGAACCTTTCAGGTCCAAAGTAGTCAGAGCGGTTTCACTGCCCCAGTACAGGAGGGAAAGAATAACAGTTTCCTGCTCCATTATCTCACCCCCACCAGCCCCTGGGAGTCCTCTGCAGCCTTGGCAGCTAAACGATGGCCCCCCAGGGCCTGGCCTCACAACAGGGTACAACAAAGATGCTCAGTTAGCAAAGGTGACATCTGAAATCATGAAAAGGCGGACACGGCAAGGAGCACAATGTGGTTTTGGTTTTAGAGCAGCTGAAAACAAAAGGAAACCTCCATGCAAACAAGTCTGGTGGGGTGGCTGACCCCCACCCCTGCCTGTAGAAAAAAGACAACAAAGCTCGGCTCTCAGGATGATGGATGAGCGTGTGGGGCATCCACCACATTTCGTACCGTTTTCTATCACTTTCCTGCCAACTGGGTATTGGAAAGTTAACAGATCCTTCGGTACTGTCAGTAAAGTCCCTAAAGGGTTTTCTAGTCCAGCTGTGTGTATACATACATACATATATATATATATATATATATATATATATATATATATATATATATATATATATTTATATATGTTGGCGTATAATATATATATAATAATTTCTATATATTTTATATAAATTACATATACATATAAATAAGAGATGCTTTCATTGCCATTTACATCGCAGTGACACAGATGTAGGAGAAATGCCCTGGGAGCTCATCGCCATGTGGAGCCCATTTCACAATGCAGGTTTTCTGTCCTGAGTCTATGGCCAATCCATCAGCTGCCTTCTCTGCTGCTTGGTTTGTAAAGAAAAACGACTGATGGAGTGGCGTCTGAGCTGCTCCTGGGAAGGTCCATGCAGGAATGGGCACAGTCACATGATGAGCGAGATGACATCATCCCAACAAAAAGAAACAGGACTAGAAAACTCAATTTTGCAACCGATCTAAAAAGGGGGCCAGGAACAGCAGTCATTGGTTCTCCCTGGAGGGATGGGAAGGAGGAGAAAGGAGGGGGCTCGGGTTCTGCTCACAAGAGAATGGTTGGGGGTGAGGGCTGGGAGGAGGCGAGGGGAGGTGATGGTCTTCAGAGTTTTTCAGGGGATGGGACCCAAATGTAGTGCCCAGACTGGTCCTCGATAATTTGTTTGATTTTGTTATAAATTTCCTCCAGTGAGTCACCCTGTACAATGGCTAAAGAGAAGAGAACAGTTATCACTGTGCCCCATGTTGGGATACAACCTCCCCCTCTCCCCAAGGATAGTCTGCAAGTGTGGTAGGGGACTGAGTGAAAAGGGTTGGGATTGAGATGGTTTTTTCACCATCTTTATGCCATGGAGCCCATGAACCTCTTCCTTCTTGGCCAAATGTTTTTCAGTAATTGAAGGAAATGCTAAATTTCAGTTCTAGGTTAGTGAAAATTAAGACGGATTTTTTTTTTCCATCCAAAGGCCCCACCCAGGGCCTCCAAGTCATGTTATGATCCTAATCTGATAGCCTTGAAGAGAACTCTAAAGTAATCTCAGTGACCCAGGAAAGAGGGGGAAAGTCAGTCCTGGCTGCTGCCTTGATGGGTCACTAATGGGTTTGAGCATCAGAGGAGACAAACTTCAACCCAGAGCTCAGTTCCTTTGACTAGCATTTGGGGCAGACCTGAAGTCCAAAACAAGGCTTCTCACCTGTGAAGTACTCGCCAAACTCCTGCTCAAGTTTCATGGCCTTGTCAAAGATCTTGTTGGCTTGTTCGTACGTCTGTCTTCGGTTCATTTCCCTGTTGGACACGGTGAGGAGAGAAGTGGTCAGGCAGGGCTTTACATTTCACAAATGGAAAAAGAAAGTATGGCCTCCCTTCCCCTCCTCCATCTAAAAGACCACTTACACAAGGGCTTCCACGGACTTGGGTTTGATGAAAACAGCAACAGGGTAGAGCTGGGCTTGCTGTAGTCGCTTGATGGCATTGCCAGACACATCTAAGATGCAGTGCTTCCCCTGGGGGAGAAAGGGGAGCTGTGAACCTTTGAGAAGGACCTGGCGTTAAGTGCCTTTGGACCCTGCCCTCAAGGAAGAAGAAAAATCAAGTCTCCATTGGATATGCTTGGGCTGAAGGGCATAAGCCTCCCCCTTCAACCTTCCAGAATCAGGGAAGAACCAGAAACTGGGGTCTAGAACATCTTCAAGTAAGTCCTCTGGTCTTGTGCATCTGGAGCCCTCGCCCTATTTGTGTCTACCTCTTATCGCGTTTCAAAGACCAAACCTTCAACCCAGTTCACTCTGAAGCTCATAGATTGGACCATAGTCTCCGGCCAAGCTCCACTTAATGGGCCTTTGGGCCTCAGAATGAATGTCAAGAGTAACTCTTTCTCTTCTGACCAGCAACCCTGAGGGCCCTCCCCTTCTCCCCTTTTTTCTTTTTCTTTTTTTTGTAATTAAAGGGGCTGACCCCTGATTCACTTCTTTTTTAAAAATAGACTTGTTTATTTACTTTTAGTTTACAAGATTCAGTTCCACAGTACCTTGAGTTTCAAATTTTCTCCCTTCCCTCTTCCTGTCCCCGCCCCCCCCCACCCTTGGCGGCTTGCAATCAAGTATAGGATCTGCAAATACTTTCACATTGGATATTATTGACTCTTCTTAAAGAGGCCTATTCAGCAAATAAGCATTACCTTACTCAAAGTGAGAACCTGAAAAGGTCTTAGCCTAAAAGGGCCAGGAAGCTGGTTAGATTTCTCTTTCCTTCTTAATTTCTTCCTTTCTTTTCCCCACCTTTCTTTCCTGTCTCTGTGTCTCTCTCTGTAGAGAGGGCGAGACACAGGGACAGAGACACAGACACGGTACTCATGCCTTGTCACACTATTCCATACCCTTTCATGATACTTGTGCCTGGCTGTGGACCTAGTGATATTTTGTGCCCTTTCACAGCATTTTGTACCATTTAGTGGGGTTGGGGGGGCTTTTTCGCAGTGTTCCATGCCCTTTGCACTTTTTCCATGGTATTTTGTGCTTTTTTGTGGGTTTAGTGGTATTTTCTGCCTTTGCAAAATCTTTAAATCAATTTCACTCTGAAACTGGTAAATTTGAACACACTAGGCCCCTGGCCAAGCTCCCCTTAATGGCTATATTTTGGGCCTTTATCTCCAGTCATACTGATGAATATCTGGCTACTGGCCCCAGAAGGCTCTGGAGAAGGTGAGGTTGGTGACCTTGACCTTGCACAGCACCCACGCCTCCCCCCCTCCAATCTGAGTCAGCTGCAAGTCGTGGCATCATCTCCCTGATGTCATGGTCCTCTTTGCAAACAAACAAATATCGGGTGCCTATGTCTCCCTTCCAGTGTCTCTCTTCCTCTCTCTGCCTTGCTTCCATCTGTACTCTCATCAACACAGTGCTGTCCAGATAAACAGATGCTTAAGTCCAACTGCTATTTATCGAGAAACCTGACTCAGAGAAATGGTACCCCAGGTTCTGTTTCCTGTCCAGGAGAGGTTCTCCCTCCATTCCCTAGTGGGTAAAATTGCCAGGTGAGAGAGACCAGAAGGTGGTTCATGTCAAAGCAGACCCAGCTGGGCCTCTTTGGTCTTACCCTCTCTGCCACAGCTCGAACTGACTGGATGCTGGTGCCATAGAGATTGTCATTGAATTGTCCCGCTTCTATGAATTTGTTCTCCTGGATGTCTTTTTCCATCTGTTCCCGGGATACCACAAAATGATAGTCCTGGCCGTCTACCTCATTTTCTCTTCGAGGCCGAGTGGTGTCTAAGAGAGGAACACCAATTTAGGGCAGGCTGCCACAAATGAGGCCCAGGGAGAAGAAAGGGTGTTCACTTCAAACCCAGGGCTCTTCCCATGAAATCATGTGGGTCAGGGCAATAGCCTTCCTGCTGCAGAATCCCAACAGAACATACCCCAATTTAGGCCTTAAAACATACTCCTCCCCTAAGAAACAATAGAATGGACCAAGTGAGCAATGGTCCTAACTGGCCTGGGGGCTCTTACGTGGTACACAGGATCCAAATTTATGTGGGAACTCAGAAATCAGGTCATCATTGACTCGGTCCTTCATGGGGCCCAGGATGATCACTGGCCTTGCATAGTGAACTAGAGAGAATGTACAGACACAAGGTGAGTGCCTGGTCAGGAGGGCTCCCCCCATCCCCAATCTAGGTATCAAGCATGACTCAGAACAGAGTGAACTGAACTCTGAGATCTACGTCTAGGCCTATCAAAGCCCCTCTTTTGAGAGAGGCTTGAGCTGACAGGAGTACCTCGACAATGGGATCAGCAGTTAACTGAGGTCCAAGAGCCAAAGAACTGGTGGTGCCCAAAGGCTGCAGAAGGGGAAATGAGACCCAGACCTTTCTCAGCTGTAGGGATTTGTTCCCTCTCCTTCCCTCTTAGGGTCACAGGAAGCCCTGCTGTGAGGGGCATGAAAGGCCAAGGCTGAATTGCCTTTGCCAAAGAAGAGGACAAAGGAGCGGCTCCTGGCCCCTGGGCCTCCTTCAGGTCCCCCTGAGGGCAACCGTTCACAAAAGGCTTACTTTCTTGCCGTGTCACTGGTTCATAGGATAAAATTGTGTCCTCCTGTCCTTCTGTAACAAAGAGGGAAAAACTTATTAGTGTTTCTTAGATTGCCTCCCAACCGAGGTCAGAACTATTCTGAACCAGTGACCAACTGGGCTCTCACTGAAATGGGAAAGCTCTCCTTAAGCGTGCGGGCCTATCCAAGCTGAGGCAGATACAGCACTCTCACAGCCTTGGGCCAGAACCTCTCCATACTTTCAGCAGTATTTAGAGAATACCTACCTGGCCTTTACAGACAACGACATATCTCCCTATAAAGATGGCTTCTCTCTAGCCTCCAAAGACCAAGGCCCTACACCTGTACCTCCCCAAAGGGAAGCCTTCAAGGTTAAGAGCCTGGGCTGGTTTGGGGAGGAGGAGGGAAGGCAAGCTGCAAAGAGAACCAACTACTACAGGGAGGGAATCAAGGATCACGGCTCCTGCAAAGGTGAATTCCAGGTAAAGTCCCTGCGACCCAGAGTAGTGTAGAGTCCCCTTTCTCTTAAGTTCCTCAAAGGCATGAATGGTTGCAAATGTATATTTCTACAGCACTGAGCACACAAATAAAGGCCTGCTGCTATGCAAGGTTTAAGAAATGTTTGTTGAGTGGAATTAATTGGAGGCTTCAACACGTCACCGACATTAAGCTAGCACATGGCCTCAGCTGGGAAAGGAAGGCCACTGCCAACTATGGCCCCACACTTCCCTTTAGCCCAACCCCCCACACGGGGAATTGGCCACAGCATCTCCAAGACTTCAGATGGGAGCAGGCAGGGTGACAGCTGTCTGACTAGAAGCAGTGGCCATGCACCAGAGGAATGAAAATGACATTAGAATGGCAGATGAAGCCACAGGACATGGGAAAGACACACACTTACTGGAACTGCTTTCGCTGTCACTGGTGTTGGATGGCACGCCCTCTGCAAGCCAACAAGAAAGAGACTCCAATTCAGAACATGCCATTGAGAGGTCACATACAGCACAGTCACAAAACTCAAATGCTCTGGGAGACAAGACACTGAGGTGGGAGCAAAGCCAGCTCAGGGAGGGAGAGAAGGAATGGATGAGGCCTCTGGCCCCAGAGCACCCACGAGGCATTCACTAAGCAGATCTGCCAAGGCTAGACAGAGATGAGGAGAGAAAATGCCAGCTTTCTTCCTGTCCCCTGGTTCAGAAGAGTTCCACACCAAGACAACTTGAACATTTTTTCCCCCTAGATTTTTTTTCACCCAGCTCTTGCATGGCTAACAGTCTAAATACCCAATGGGGCAGGAAACTTTCACTGAGCCGTATAAACACAGCAGGCTTGGCAGGAGGGGACAGGGAAAGGGCAACATGATCACCTTTGTCTTCCACCACAAGACAGATGAATGTGTTATGACATGAATGGACAAACAGGGCCACTCAGTGGACTAGGCAGCCTGGGGTGTAAGAGGCAAAAGCAGAGAAGCCAGAAACAAATTTCACTTGGCACAGACACCCCTTTCTCCCCTTCCACCAGTGTGGGCATGTGAAGATGAGACATGAACAAACAGAAGAAAGAGGCTGGGCAAACAGCTTGTTTCAGCCAAGACAACACTGTTCTGTGGAATGCTGTGGCCTCCCCCCAACTCCTTAAAGGGCTGCCCATGATCCCCAAAAGGACATGACTTGGTTTGTGTTAAGTGAACCCCTGAGATTGCCTGCCTCTACTGCCCAAATGACCTCAGCACAAATCACTGCTACTGCCACCTGATCAGCCCATCACTTGCTCTTTTCATTACAAAATGGAGAGGTCAGTATCTTCCCAAGAGCCAATACCCAAAACAGCTGGTCCTTCTATGTCACCTGGGTTCACACACATACACGCGTACGCATACACGCACACACACACACACACCTCAGTTTAGCACAGCCACTTTAGGGCTTCCCTTCCCCTGGTATCCCAGGAACCTTGGCTGGTCCAGGCAGTGCTCTTCCTCACAAGTTAATAACTGCTCTGCTTTGGAAGAACACATTCCACCAAGCAGTCAATGGCCCCAATGCCCCTCCCCACTTGGGCCTCCTGAGCACAAGGGGAAGAAGCCAAGCCTTTACTACTGGAACAAGATTTCTTGACCCTTGCTTACTTCTAAGACTTTTTACCACCCACCACTCAAGGTAGTAAAGGGAAGTTGAGCTCTGACTGGGAGTCAACATTAGGACCCTCTGGGCTTTGGAGGATGCATGGCTTGTGGCTTCCAGGACCAGCCGGATCTTCTCTAGAGGCGTCAGTTGTACACAGCCAATTTTCACCCCCACCCCCACCCAGACTGCTCTAATGCCGCCAGAAATGGAAAGTGAAGAGGGTGGAAAATTGACTTACTCAGATTCTTTGCTCCATAATAATCGTCACTTAACCCAGGGAAGTCCTGATTTCACAGACAGCAAGGAAATAAAAAGAGAAAGGAGGAAGAGATTGGAGAGAGAAGATAGAGGTGGGGGAGGGGGAGGAAGAAGGGTGTGGGGAGGAAGAATACAGAACCCAGTGAACATTAGTGACAGGTGGACAGAACCATGTGAAGAGCTGAAACCAGTTTCTCACTCCTGGAGTATCAAGGCCCAGGCCTGAAATGG
Organism: Pseudocheirus occidentalis; assembly: GCA_028646575.1. Lineage (NCBI taxonomy): Eukaryota > Metazoa > Chordata > Mammalia > Diprotodontia > Pseudocheiridae > Pseudocheirus > Pseudocheirus occidentalis. Next base: position 1,740,324 of record CM053602.1, on the reverse strand, counting down.
AGTGCCCCTAGGGCCCTGGCTTGGCCAGCATGGGGCACCTTGGCTCAAGAGGGCTTGTAAAGCCTCCCAGGAGGTCTCTGAAAGCTCCAATACCTTGGTGGAGAAGGGAAAGAGGAAGAGGAACCAACACACCAGCGAGCAGTCACCTAGCACTGATGCATTCTGGCCAAAGCCACCATTGAAGTCTTCACACTGCTTTGGAATGGCCTCCAAAGGTTGACCTATGATGCATGGAGCCCAAAGGAAGAGCCCAGCCCCTAGAGAGGAGGCACCAGGCAGCCCCCTCTGCTGGCCCACAGAGTTTATGCTGAGTCGCCCCAAAGTTCCCTCGCTGAGTCGGGGCTCTGAACACAAAGACACACAGCATTCTTGCCAGGCTGGGCTCTGTACTCCTTGGACACCTACATGGAATGGGAGCCATGGTAGCTCAGGGCTCTGGCTAAGAGTTTCCCTTACAATTTGGGGGCTGTTCTGCTGCTAGAAATACCTTTGTCCCACAGAGAGCACCTCATTTCAAAACACAGGAATGGAAATACGTCATTTTTATCTAGAGTGGTTGTCCCCAAACAGCAGCTTCACATACAGACCCCATCAGTGCATCATGTTGGCAATGGGAAAGAACTGCCCACAAGCATCAGTCACAAAGGCCTATAGCTACCAGCCTAAAACTTCAGGATTCTTTACATAAGGCAGGAGAGCCAACCTGAGCCCCAAGAAGAGCCCACTGGGCAGCTCTGACCTGGGGTTTCAGGTTTGGCTTAGCATGACCTAGTTCTGAGGCCTGGAGCAGGCTTTGAACAGCAGTTTCAGGTTATATTAACCTGATTTTGTGTGTCTTCTTACAGCCCCTAACTTGTTTCTCCCAGTAAATCTTTCTCTGAACAGATGGCTAAGATTTTCCCTTAATGCCGGTGAAGAAACAAGAAAGTGCCATAAAAGTGGGTCCCCTGCCCACACCAGAGAAGGACTGTGTGCACATTTTGAGTGTACATGGAATTCTGGATGGTGGCAGGGGACCTTGGGTCAATCCCAACTCTGCTGCTTACTCCCTACGTGACCCTGAGCAAGTGTCTTCCCCAGTAAAAGGAGGGCTAATAGAGGAGATAAGATGTCTCTAACATCCCTGTAGATGAGAAAGCAAGGAAAGGATGGGAAGAAGCAGCCAGGGGAACAAAAGTGACTCCTCGCCCTTTCCCAAACTTTACAGCATGGTTGTAAACTGCTCAGTCTGTTGTTGTGGACACTTGTGTCCTGTGCCAGGGACTGCCTGGCAGCCTGGAAGCTTGGAGCCGCAGCCAGATTCCCAGGTGGAGCCAACTGGCTTCAAGTACCCCACGCACACACACCTACCCCTGGCCCTTTCCAGTCTTCTTGAAAAAGGAAGGAAGGAAAGACAGAAAGACACCAGGGGACTAAGATGGTTTGCTCTCCCTACTCAGCTGCTACTTACGTTCCTGTCCGTTGTTCTCCTGGGTCACGTTCTCTTTGCTCTTGTAAAATGGAAACTTTCGAGAGAGGCGAAAACTCTTTTTACGTTTCGTTTTGATCGACTGTGAAAGAACATGAAGATGGCGGGGAAGGACAGAAAAAAACAGAACAATGGATTTTAAAGCATGCAAGGAAATTAACACGAAGACAATGAGGACCGATGAAGACTGATGGACGTTAAGAGGCTCCAGCATTCACTGGCACTTCCTACAGAACAGAGCTGGCCTCTCCTGGGTTCTGGCTCAAAAGTGCCACTTCCAGAGATGGAGGTGGCTCCTCCAGGCCCTTCTTTCCTCTCCTGCTCCATGAAGCTTGGGGGAGAGAAGGGGCAAATGGAGAGGACCCCTCCCATCTTGTGCTCTCCCTGGAGCCACCAAAGCTCTCGCACCAGCGAGAAGCAGCATGTCCTGGGAACTGCCTCTGTCCAGGAACCCTGCAAGATTTGGAGCTGCTGAGGCTCCCACAAGTTCATTTCTTTGCCCTAATTTTTCAGTCTGCCCACAAGCATCCTGGTTTCTAGGCTGTTCCAATTCCACTGCAACTTCAAGAACCATCTGCCCAGGATGAAGGAAGGTGAACACTCCATGTTGGCCTTGGACATTCCAGCCTGTTCTTTGCCTTTCCAGAAGATCAGTCAGTGCTGCTCCAAGGGCAGAGTCGGCCACCTCGGAGGCATGTCCTGTTCTCCCACGCCTCAGACGAGACTGCACAGACTGGCAGCTCATTTCCCAAGGCACCACACTTACTTACCCTGTTAGCCTCAATCATCCCTGTCCTGGCATGGAACTTCACAGTTTTTAATCGGGCTCGTTCTTTCTTTTCCACCCTGTTTGAAGGTCAGAGAGAAGTCCTGGTTACTGCCCAGCATGCCCGCATTTAGCTGAGACTCAGACTCCTGTCAATTACATGGCCTCTCCTAAAGGTGCTCAGTACCCAAAGGAAGTTTAGATGGAGCATAGTGACAAGCTGTGCTGAAACAAAACCTGAGTCGCACTAGTGAGGCCCTGGATTTCATCCCAACCCCAAAGGAAGGCAGGGGCTCCTCACACACACACAGGCCAGTACTCACCTCTTCTTGCTAGGGATCACACCAATTTGTTCACTCTCTCCATGGGGGGTGACCAGTCTGGCCTGCCACCACTCATCATCAGAAGCATTAATAACATGCAGAATGTCACCGTAAGAAAAGCTGAGCCCTTGGCTTGGCAGACAACTGTCCCGGGTCCGGTCATAATCAAACAAAGCCCTAGAAAATAGAGTGAGAAGAAAAACTCCCTAGCAGAGCCTTCCCTGCACTCTGACCCAGCAGAGTCTTTCCCATGAGCACCAACAGCAACACAGAAGGCATTTATTTGGAGGGAGCCTCCAGGCTCTCTGCAGTCATGTCTTCAGAGAAGTCACCTCATCTCCCAGGAAAGGCTTCTACTTCCTCCCAGTTTCTAGTAACAGTCAAGAACTCCCAGCAGCTTCCTCCCCCAGGGCCATGACCAGATATTTCCATAAATATCCTGGAAAAGAAGGGGGAAAAGTGTCCTTCCCTTTGGGCAACCTCATTCAGGTTAAGCTTTCACCTTTCCCAGGAGCCATGTGCTCTGCACCCAAACATTTATCAAAAACTTACAATCTGTAAGGCCTTGTGATAGTCACTTCAGCACAAGACACAGGCCCTGCCCTCAAGAAGCTTGTAATCTAGGTTGGGAAAACAGAGTGTATCCATCAAAATGAGGATGCGCTGTCTGATATTGTTAGGTCCAATCCAGATAGGTGCCAGCAGGCCAAAGCAGAGAAGGTCGAGGTGGGTAGAACGTGGGCTCATTTTGGAAGGAGATCAAAGATTCAGAACCAATAAAAGGTTAGCACCCTCTGGCACCCCTCTTTTCAGATGCCATGATATGTCCTAGATTAGCCAAAATTGGCCTGGAAAGTCCCGATTCTCTTTGTTTCCAACATAGCAGGTAACAGAGAAGGAAAAGGGGAGGCAGAAAGAAACACATTATGTATTCAGGAACAAAAAGCTGACCATTCTAACTCAAATCACAGGAGAAAAATGTAAAAGCAATCAATCAACATGCATTTATTAAGTACTTAACTTGAATGCTAAGAAAAAGCAAAAAACAGTCCCTGCCCTCAAGAAGTTTCTATTCTAACGGAAGCTAAAACACACACACACACACACACACACACACACACACACACACACACACACACACCCCGATGCCAAACCGAGGACTTCATGTGTGGGGTAGGGGTCAGACCGATACGTTAAGAAAATCGCTTTCAGAGCTGAGTGGGGAATGGAATGGAGGTAGGAAGGCCACCACAAAGTGTCCCACCCATGAACAGCTGGATGTCTTGTCTTTATTCTGTAACCTTGTGAGTTCAAAAGCCCTGGAGCTCCTGAGTCTTTTTGATGAAAGTCAACTGGTATTAAAGGAAGGGGTCTCTTCTGCTTCATCATTTATGAAGAAGATGACCACCAAAAAGAAGGACCAGGAGCAGCCCTACAATCTACTTTATCATATTAGGCAGTGGAAGTATCAGCTCCTAAAGAAAGTCTAACAGTAACCGAGGAAAATGGACTGAATCTGATTTTGTGTCTCATACTATCTCTTTTGTGTGTATAAAATAAATACTCGCTCCTTGTAAGAAGATGTGTGCAGAAACAAGAAGCTTAACAACAGACTGGACAGCAGAGGGGCGTAAGAGGAGGATGCTGCCAAGGGTACAAACCTGGGTGACTCAACACTGACAGGGGCGTGGGGCTCGGAAAGAAAAGAACACGCTGAAAGGGCATCCAATTCCAGATGTCCAAAAGGCAGCTCAGAGAGAGTTCAGGAGAGAGGCTGAAGCTAGACAGACAGATGTGGGAATCCTCTGTGTAGAGACAATCACTGAAGCTAGGCCGATGGAAAGTTGGCTAGGGGCTAGTGGATCTCACCAATCACTTTGGAGAGAGCAGTTTGGGTGACAAGGTCAAAAGCCATACTGCAGAAGGTTTTTCCAAGGGAGTGAGAACAGATGCAGCTTTTTTGAGGACTTTGGATAAAAAAGGAAAGAAATATTAGCTAGTGAGGATGGTAAAATCCAGTGAAAGGTTTTTCAGGCCAGAGAAGACATGAGCTTGTTTGTAATTAGGAGATAAAGTAGCAGTAGAAAGGGAGAGACTGAAGATTAGAGAGTGGGGGCAGGAAGACAGGAAGAGATGGGATTGCGAGTACATGGAGTGTGACTTACTTGAACAAAGACAGGTGGCTGCCTCTTCATCAGAGACTGAAATGAAAGAAGAGACTGTGGGGAGATGAAGTCAGAGTGTGTGAAATGGAAAGCTGACTGCTTCTCTTTCCTTTGGTGAGTGTGAGGAGAAAGGAGAAAGTCTGGAACAGTCCCTGTGCTGAAAGGGCTACAGTCATTTAGGGAATAATTGCAAAATTGCTTTGCTGTAGTAAGGGCCTAGTTGAAATTAGTTGTTAAAAACTTCTAATGGACTTGTCCATATGGTCTTGTGATTTCCTCCAGTTCTATTTAGAAAGACGTGAGCAGGAAGGAAGGAGGCAAGTGGTGGAGTAATCCAGGGTTAGAGTTCGTCAAAGAGAGAGCTGGTGAGGAAGCTGCATTCTTGAAGAACTCCATGTAGTGTGAGCAGGGAAGAGAGGGCAGCATGACCAAAGTTGTCAAAAGCGTTGCTGGGAAGTTTCCCAGAGCAAAGTTCAAGCTCTACCTGTAAGCTGGAGTGGGTAGGAAGGGAGGAAGAAAGAAAGGAGGGATGAAGAAAGGAAGGAAAACCGCACAAACTCCCACTTTTTTCAATGAAATACAAGGTGATTCCCGTTCAATAAAAATGAGTTGGGGGACGGAGCCAAGATGGTGGTGTAGAAGCAGCAAGGTTTCATAGCTCACACATAGCCACCTCGAATACCCATAAAATATGACTCTAAACAAATTTTAGGGCTCCAGAACTCACACAAAGATACAGAAAAACACATCTCCTGCTGAAGGCAGCTTGGCGCGAAGGGCTCATTGCAGCAGCATGGGAGTGAAACCTCGGCTTGGGCCCGGGGCAGCCAGGATGCGTGGCAGTTGGAGCCTTTGGGAGAGTGGATCAGTGGCAGCTGTGGCAGTTTCCAGAATTAATAAGCCATAAGAAACAAGGACTAAGTGAAAGGTCAGTGGAATTCAGCAAAATTTGGGGGAGAAAAGCAGTCCAGCCAAATTGCCTCCAGGGCAAGGAAGCAGCAGAAGCAGTAGCCTTGCAGCCGCCTCCACGTGACTGCTTCAGAGCTCCCAGCCTGCAGATTGAAGGGGGGGGCAAGTGATTGTTCAGAGGCTAAGTGTTCTTGCGTTGAGCGATCTGGATCGCGGTCTTGGGGTGCATTTTCAGTGAGCCAAAGCTGGTGGGGGTGGCAAAAAACCCACCAAAAACGGTGCCCTCCCAATAGCTCTGGCAGCTGCAAAAGCCCCAGTGATTTGGGACACAGCTTTCCTCCCTGGAAGCAGAGCTCCACAGAGATAAAAAAATCAAGTAATTCACTGGCAACATGAGTAGGCAAAGGAAGCAAAATAAGAACAGCAATGGAACTCTAGAATCCTTTTTTGGGGACAAAAAAGGATCAAAGCATTGAACTGGAGGAAGACAATGCAGTCAGAACTCTCACACCAAAAGCTTCCAAGAAACATGAAGGTTGTCTACAAGCCATAGATCAGCTTAAGAAAGATTTTGAAAACCAAATAAGAGAAGTGTAGGAAAAATTGGGAAGAGAAATGAGAATGATGCAAGAAAATCATGAAAAGAGAGTCAACAACCTGACTGAAGAAAATAACACCTTAAAAA
>CM053602.1:1715337-1733508 GCA_028646575.1 Pseudocheirus occidentalis | reverse complement strand
ATGAGAGGCGGGATGACGGAGGGGAGGGAAGGGTGGGGGAAGGGTTGCTGCAAGTACACACTTCTGTAAAGGGACAGGGACAAGGTAGAGAATAGAATGGGGGATGGGGGGTGGGATAGGAAGGAGGGACATATAATCAGTCTCTCACAGTATGTCCACTGTGGAGATGTTCTGTGTAATCACACATGTACAACCTGTATTGAATTGCTTGTCCTTCCAGTGGGGGTGGGTGACAAGGGAGGAAGGGAAAGAATCTAGAATTTAAAGTTCTATAATCAGATGTTAAAAAAAATATATGTATATAATTATTATTATTAACTACATGCAACTGGGAATTAAGATATACAGGCACTGGGGTAGGGAGACCCATCCTGCCCTACCCAAAAGTCAGAGGGGTGATGGGGGAGGACATAGGAGAGAGCAGATTGGAGGAGGGGCTATACAGTGGAATCTCTGTTTTGGAGTGGTGGGTAGGGGAAAGATGGAGAGAAAATTTGTAACTCAAAAATCTCATGGAAATGAGTGATGTAAACAAAAAAAAATTAATTAATCAATTTTTTAAAAAATGAGTTGCATTTGACGGGAGATAACAAGAGTTGCAAAGAGACATCAGTAACCCAATTATCTAGGCTAGTTTGGGTTTTTTAAATCTGAGTTTAAAATTTGGCATCATCATCACAATATGTGGCTACACAGGGATGGAGAAGAGTGCAACTTGGAATGCAAAGAACATGATGGCAATTTCCATGACAAATTCCTGTTTCTTACTCACCAGAATTCAAAGAGTGGGAGTTTCCTATTGAATTTTTTTTTTCCTAGAAAAAAGTTTCAGAGAAACCCTATCAGCACTAATTCTTATTCAGGCAACTTAATATGGAAAAAAAAAACCCAAAAGCTAATTCTTTGCCACCATTTAGAAAACAATTTAATTCAACAAATAAAAAAAATGCATCTGCTATGTGTAAGGGGATAGTTAGACGGCACAGTGGACAGAGTGCCAGGTCTGTAATTGGGAAGACCTGAGTTCAAGTCCAGACGTACGCTCTACGTGTGTGACCCTGGGCAAGTTACCTTACCCCATTTGCCTTAGTTTCCTTATCCGTAAAATGAGCTGGAGAAGGCCATGGCCAACCACTCCAGCATCTTTGCCAAGAAAACCCCCAATGGGGTCATGAACGGTCAGACAGACTGAACAACAACTACAAACAGGCAAGGCCTAGTGGCTGGCACTAGTATAGTGCACTGTGAGGATACGACATGTCCACAGATAAGTAAACACAAGGAGTGTTTTTGTGAGGAGGAAGAGAACAGTAACAGCTGAGAAAGTCAGGGAGGGTTGGGGTGGCTAGGTGGTGCAGTGAGTAGAGCACCAGCCCTTGAGTCAGGAGGACCTGAGTCCAAATTTGGACTCAGACACTTGACACACTTACTAGCTGTGTGACTTTAGGCAAGTCACTTAACCCCAATTGCCTTCCAAAAAGCAAAAAAAAATACTATTAAGAAAAAAAAAGAAAATCAGGGAGTGCTTCACAGAGGAAGGGGCATGTGAGCTGGCCCTAAAATGGAATTTAGATTCTGGGAGGTGGAGACAAGATAAGAAGGAGGCTAGAAGGCAATTTGCTTGACAAAGACCTGGTGGTTCAAATAACCCAAGTTCACTATGACACGCTGATCCAGAAAGCCAAGGCAACCTTGGGCTGTTGCTGCTAGGATTGGCGAGGCAACACTCCTGCTGCCCCATCTGCCCTGGTTGTGCCCCAGCTGGCATGCCATGCCAGTTTAGAAAGGACACTGAGAGGCTGGAAAATGTCCACAGGCAGGGTATCAGGACTGGGAAGAATCTTGATCTCATGATGCCACATAAGGATGGATTTGAGGAAGCCAGGATAGCTGTGAAGAGGTGACTTAGGAGGGCCTTGAGAGCATCCTTTAGCACAGCCTGGGGGTGGGGGTGGCACGAGTTCCCTCTGCAACAGGTTCACCTTGAACCAAACAGTGACCTCCAAGGTTCCTGCCAACCAAGATTTGGCACATATGCCACGCTATACCCAGAGGTAGCAGGTGGAACACTGGAGTCAGGCAGGATCATCAATTCCCTTCAGCAAGGCTGCACTGAGTCCCTATCAGAGGGGAAGGGAGAAGACAGAGCACCTTCACTCAGTCTCACACCCTCATAGTGCTCCTTGGAGTCTCAGCACTAGAAATCCTGTGTTCAAATTCAGTCTCTGGTACTTCCAAGCTGTGTGACTGACCTCTTGGGGTTGTTGTGAGGATCAAATGTGATAATATTTGGAAAGTTCTCAGCACATAGTAGGCGCTCTATAGAGCCGACAACAATCACTTAAGCACCTACTATGTGTCATTGGGGGATAACAAAGATAATAGTGAAAGCCCTCACCCCCACACCAGCTCTCACTTAACGGACTTTATGTGAAATGAACACGGGGAAGGGAGTTTGGGGCTTGGAGGATCCCATGGGGCAGAAGGCCAGCCCTGGCATGAGTGACAGAGCCCAGGTCGGGCTCCTCAATGGAGAAGGGCTTTACTCAAGGGCAGCTGGGGAGGGGGGAGCCCCCTGGGGCCTCGGGCTCCAAATCTACTAGCCTCTCCACTCATTCTCAAAATTCTTCTCCTGGACGCATTCCCATTCTTTCTGAAGGACCCTGCTTTACTTGGCGCTGAGTCTTTGGGAACCTCCCTGACCAGTTTTCTTGGGCTCCAGCATTCTTGGTCCCTAAGAGACCTTGTTCACTCAGCCGACTGCTCCAAACTCCCCGATCTTTGACATCCAGCTCTCAAAACTTCTTCATGGCAGACAGGTTCATTTTAAAGCTATGAACCTAATTAAGCACCTACTGTATGCTTTTGCACTGTGCTAGGAGATGTATAAAGCAGAGAAAAAAAGTCCTGGTCCTAATTATAGGATGACTGTTATGGGAAGGGTGCCTAGATTGGGGTGGTAGCACCTCCCTGGGTATAGAAGAGGAGAGTGTTGAGTTGAGGACGTGTAATGGCGCTGCCCTAGAGAGAAATCAGGAGGGGTGGGATTCAGGAGCAAGGGGGAAATGGGGGAATGAGATGACAAATTCCATTTTGGACATGCTGAATCTGAGATGCTCATGAGTATGTCAACAAAACAGTAGGGAATGTCTACCATGCAGTTTGTGATTTAAGACTGCTGCTCAGCAAAGACTGAAGAGATAAACTGAGGCAGACAGGGGGGATGGAGGAGACCAGAAGAGACCAACAACATACTCAGGCTACTAGGGAGGGTCTGCCAAAAAAGTCACCAGGTACTAGTTTCTGTCCAGCAGCCTTATTGCCTTCCCTCCAATGACAGCTGGGATCAAAGAGGGAACTTTCTCATGAACTGTGGTCTAAAGGAAAAAGGTCCTTCCAAAGAGGAAGAGCCTGGCAACATCTGACCCTGCACTGCTGGGCGTCCCAGCACACAGAAAACCACCAAGGAGGATGCTGTGATTTCAAAGCACTTACCAAGGAATAGTGTGAGGCCTGGCCCTGAGCTCTGTGGCTGGGCCAAAGGAGGGGTTCTCTCAGAAGGCGGGCCCTACAGGGGATATGGAATACTTTGTGCCTTGTTTTCCCTAGAAGCTGCAGGCCCCAAATGGGCAATTATGGGGAGAGGGAGGAAGGGAGAGAGGGAAAAAAGAGAGGAACTTAAGGACTGGGCCCCCAAAATAGAAAAGCAGAGGGAATTTAGGCCACCCAGAAATTCCTGGGAGGAAATGAAGCCTCTGTGGAGAGCAGCCTGCTCTAGGGGTTACAGAAGAGGAGAATCACACAGCACAACCAGTACCCAGAGACACAGGATGAGAGCTCCATCTCGGGCAAGGTCCTGACACTTGTTTGAATTGGCTTGAAAATCCTATGTGGTCATTGACCCAGATTCTCCGTCATCAAAGCACTTGTGTTTCTGTCTATAGCCACACAATGTAACAAGAAGCTGGACCTGGGGGAATCCTAGACTTCAGCTACTCAGGGCCTCAGCACAAAGTTCCAACCCTTGAAGGAGCAACTGACAGCTAGCACAGTGCTGGGCACACAATAGGTACTACCTAAAGGCTCATGGATAGATCACCTGATGGCAGAAGGCTTCTCTAGCAAGAACTTCCTGAAATAAGACCACAGGATGCCCCACAATGACCAGGCCTCCCATCTGCTGCTCTAGGCCCTCACAGTCCAGAGAGGAAGAAGCTTGGAAAGACTGCAGCAAGGTGATTTCCCTAGCTATGGTCCTCAAGCTGCTTGCAGCATCCCTGGGCCAGCCAGGAAGAAGGTGCCACATGCCAGACATGCCCAGCAGCCCAGCAAGCGCAGTGCCAGGCACACTGTGCCACCTTCCTAAACGCTCCAGCACTTGGCCACATGCAGCCTTCTGGGCCTCAGCTTTCCTGGTCTTCAAGGCAAGATGGCCGTGGTCATTAGACAGCCTTCATAAGTGTTTTAACACCACAGCATGGCTGTGGTCTGAACCTGATCCTAGAAGAAGTCAGGAGCAGTTTGAAAACCAAGCTTACTTTTCTTTTTGTCTAAACTGCTTTATTGATCTGATCATTAAAAAGTATTTGACTTTGCAAACCCTCATCCCCCAGGGGCCTGAGAAGAGCCCGCTGCTTCAGAGGCACAGAGAGGCCGAGCACAGCCAAAGGACGGGGCTGGGCTGGGGAAAGAGCAGAAGGGCAATGGATTGGGAGAAGAAGCGGTAGGGAAGGGGTTTGGTGCAGCCCTCCACCTGGCCCAGCAGGCCACCTCCTAGCTTCATCACCACAGTTCAGAAATGATGTCTTTCCACCGTCCATAAGAGGATGTCAGTGTGGCGTTGAGAAAGCTACAAGGACAATGACTAAGGGGGTACCTGGAACCCCAGGAGATCAACGGCATTGGAGAGAAGGGGATGGGGGCAGCATGGAGGCAGGGAGAGAGGGAAAGTCTCTAAAAAGAAAGCTATGAGCAAACTGCCTATAAAACAGCTTCCTACATGCTCTGGAGTGCCACATCTGTGGGGGCAACCATGGAATGATCCTGACCCAAGACACTAGACATCACCCCTCTGGTGGGGTGGGCTGGAGCACTCATCCTGATTCCTCCCTGTCAGGTCCCAAGGATGGGAACAAGGGCTCCAGGCTAGAAAAATGGTTTTATTTGAAATCTCAAGCCTAGCAATGTTACCTTCCAGGGGTATGACTCCCCACACCTCTCTTTTCCTCCCAAGTAGGAAGTGGATTTCAGGCAAAGAGAGAGAAAGGCACTATTAACACAGAAGGAGACCAGCTGTAAGATCTCTTTGGACAAGAATAGGAGGGGTTCTGGGAGACTTTCTGGCCAAAAAGGCTGGCTCCCTTCTGTGGGGTCAGGAACATATTGAAAGAAGAAAAATAAATCTAGCAACATGAAAAGAACAGCAATTACCATTTTCATTGGGCTGCCTTCATCGTCCTGCACCCCGAGGACAGAAGAATCATGTTATTGCTAACAGGTGCCACAGCCCTGCCAAAGCGCAGCACGGAATGCTAACAGCCCCACGTGGCCTCCAATGGACAAAACGAGGTCATTGCCTTTCTCACGTGGTGGCTGATGTGACCACATTTAGCCCCCTAACTACTTCTGAGAGCCGCAAGCAGGAAGCCAAGCAGCGCTGTGGCCTCGGACTTAGGGAAATACATGAACTGAAGCCTGACAAGTAAAAGGGGATACCAGGTTTCCCCTCAAATCAAACCAGTTTACAAGGCCAGGACTTTGAACAGACAAGTGCTATCTGAGTACTGAATAGCACCATCCCCCAATAGGGTTCTGCAATTCCAGAACCCAGAAACTCTTGAGGACTGGGGTCACTGAAGAGCACAATCTCCAAGCCAAGGGCGCTGGGGAACCCCATTTGTCCAGCAATGAGAGGACACATGACTTTGCCCACTAGATAATCGAGACGCTGGTGGGCTGGGAGTGGAGCTGATGAGCTGGCCCAGCTTGTGGATCTTACCGGACATAGAGAGATCTCTTCTCGCTGGTCCGAAGCGAACCGGATCCGGAGCTCATGCTGCTGTTCATCATTTGTTCTCGTAAGTCATGGATTTTGGATTCAAAGCGACTGTATTCTGGGCAGGGGGGAGAGAAGAGAAGAATTAACCCAAGGGGCCAAGTGCCCTACGATTTCAATTCCAGGGACACCCATGACATCTTTGTCAGACTCTGAAAGCAGCTTCTGCCAGCCCTGCTAGCCTTTGCTTGGTAGCCAGAACCTGTCTTACCTGGGAAGACAGAAATTTCTCACCCCCGATAGGAGGAAAGAATGTGCTTGAAAAATGGGCAACATTTGGACAACCTGAGAGAGAGAAGGTCTTTATTGGCCTTGAAATTTGAGCCTTGAACAAACAAACAACTGGAAGGAGGTTCGAGTTTCTTCTTTAGAGCAATATCAAGACCTAAGGAAAACAGATGGTAGAAGAGCCTCCCCCCTCCATTTCAAACAGCAGATGGCTCTGAATCTAAAGTGGTGGTCTGAGGAATGGCCTGAGGCTGCTGTCTCCTCCTCAATCCGGGCAGCAGAAGCCACCTGGCAAAAGCCAAAAAAGGGGCTACTCACTGAAGAGGGGCTTTCAACTTTAACGACCAAACTCATCCACCCACTAAGACATGTTTTGACCCCTCCCTAGCTCCAATATCATACCTGGGTATCTGCTCAAAAAGCTCACGATCCTTTGCCCATCAGGAAGCACCAAAGAGCCCCCCCATTTCTCTTGGTAAATCCAAAGGAAAGATATCTGATGTAAACCATGGAGGGGGAGGAGATTATCACATGAGATTTTTAAAAGTATCAATTTCCCCTCATGCATTTACATGTAGTTCATTTTTAATGAAAATTCCCTTCACAGAAACACACCTACTATGTGAAACAAGGTGACTTTATATAAAACCCAGACAGATGGGAATGAGAGAAAATTAGCCAAAGGTCATTCAAGTCTGTTTTCCAGAATGGAAGTCCTTGTTTCTGAATGAAGCAGGGAGACCCTGGCAGGGCCAACTCCACCTAAGCATGTCAGATGCCACAGAGGACCGGCACGTGGCACCCCCACCTCATCTGGAGGGCCACACAGGCAGAAAACCCAACACCTGTTCTGACACGTGACACTCCTCCTTGCCTCAGCAGGGCACGGTGCCCTTCAGCTAAAGGAAAAGGTCAATGAAGGTGGAGAGAAGGGGTGGGGTGACCAGGCTTGGCTTGTACAAGGCTGCAGTTTCTCTACAAAGGCTCAGTCTCTCACCCATGAGCACAACAGGCCTGGCTGAATTGCTCTCATTCCCCAAAGTCCACTAAGGGTTCTGGTGATTTGTCTTCCTGGAGGAAGCAGGTAAGTCACTGACTCATCCTATAGATAGGAACAGAAACACTCATCTCCATACACAAGTGCCAGTGCCCTGTCAAGCCCTCTTAGCAGAATCTTCCCAGGCCTCACTTGAGGGTCTTCACGCCCCCAGTGGACTGTAAGCCCTGTCAGCACAGGCCTTAATATGCTGAGATAGTCCAAGGCCTTCAAGGGGGGGAGGGGCTTCTTAAGCATCTGATGCATGTCCCCAAATCTCATGCTACATCAAAGCTGTGAGTGCCTTTAGGAAGAAAGCACCTTGTCCAACAACGGCCCCCCACATACCCCCATTTTACAGAGGAGGAAACCAAGGTTCAAAGAGCCAGAAGCAGAGGCAGAGTCTTGGATTCACAGAAGGTTTGAATCTTCCTTCAGAGGATCTTGGAGATCATATAGGACAAATAGCTCCTTCTCATGATATATTTATGAACAGTCTCACATTTGGGTTTGAAATAATGACTCTCAGAGGTAAAGACTGGGGAGGGAGGGCTCAAGAACAGTTTGGCTGAAGAAGATCTTGGGGTCTGAGTGGAGCCAGCAATGAGAGATGGCAGCCAGAAGAACTATGAGCTGCATTAGGAAGAAGGACGTGATGAGCCCAAGCCCATCTGGAGCATTCTGGTTCAGTCTGGGACACCACAATTTGAGAAAAGCTGGAGAGAATCTAGAGGAGGGCAGCCCAGATGGTAAAAAGGCCTTGAGTTCATGTCAGAGGAGCCACCGGAAGGTTGCAAAGAGGCCTCTCCATGGCACTGGCTGAACTAGAGAGCTCTAAAATTCGATGATGAGTCTACCAGTGTCGGCTCCACTGTACCCACCATAGCCACCCACCAGAATGTCAAATGCATAACCAAAAAAAGTAAAAACTCCTTTATTTTACAGAGAAGAAGACTGATGGAATGGGAAATGACTTATTAGGGGTCATGTGGTATCAGGGACCCAGGGGATCCAGAATTGCCATTACTTCCCGCCCCCCCCCCACTGTTTGACTGCTGACTAAGCTAGGGCTTGGCACCTGTTTGCTATGAAAGAGACCCAAACAGCATGGGGCGCCACCGGAAGGCCAGGGTCAGGCCAGGGAGGGGAGCTGGGTTCACACTTGGCTTTCTCCTAAGAATTCCTGGTCTCAGCCTGAACAGATGGCACCATGTGGCAAGAAGAGATCTCTGCCAAGGCAGGCCCCTTTGCAGGGGAGATGAACAAAAGACAGATATGAGGTAAAGCCAGAAAGGGGAAAAAAAAAGCCACCCTGGGATCTGCTCATTCTTTTGCAGCTGTTCTTATTTTCTGTCCTGTTCCACTCCCCCTAGGTAGCCAGGCCAGGCCAGGCCAGGCCAGTTGCTTACTAACTAGGTGTCTTCAAAATCAAACCCCACAAGCCACCCAAACTGCCACCCAAGCTCAGAGCTTCTTGAAGAAGGTGTCCACCTGGGCATTCATTGGTCCTCACTGCCTGGTAAGGAGCCCAAAAGGGGGGGGCCCTGCTGACATCCCAGCAACCCTGGCAGGCTGGCGCTATCATTCCCCTCACACAGCCAGCATCTTTGGAGGGCTGAGGCAGCTTGCAAGATCCATGTCCTGGATTGGGAGGGAAAAGGCCTGCTTTTCAGGCCCAGGCCTGCCATTTCACTTTGCTTATGTGGAAAGTTCTAGGGCTAGTCCTGAATCCTAAGCTTTCTGTATATGGAAAGAAAGAAAGAAGGAAGTTAAGACTTATTAAGGGCCACAGTCTCCTCACAACAACCCTGCTCTCAGTCCCATTTTCCAGCTGAGGTAGTGGAGGCAGAGGACTCTCAGGCACTGTTCTAGGCAGTGTTGTCCTCCCGCCTCCAGGTCCAGCATGCCCTCCACCATGGCACCCCTAAGCTGCCTCAGAGAAGCGGCCCTTCTACTTGAGCACAGACTGCTCTCAAATGCCAGGAAAAGGCTCAGCCAACAGAAAGAGGCCTGCCTCTCTTGTTACTGCGGTCAGTAGGCCTGGGGCTGGATGGAGCTGTGGCGGCTCCTGCCCAAGGAGGAGGCTGGGTGGGGGGTACTCAGTTAACTGAGAGAGAGCCCACAATTCAGAGAAATTACCTGGCCAATCAAGCTGACCACGAATGCCCAGCTAAGCTGGGAACTCATGGGAAAACCATGGCTATGGCTTTCGGATCTAGGACATGGCTAAGGGATAACCCAAAAGAACTCCTGGCTTCTGTTTCCTGCTTAGGGCCAGGTCACACAAGCCAGTCTAGGAGAGCCCTGCCTCCCCCTCTATAAAAGACGCTGCTCCCAGGGTCCCTCCCTCACCTTCTTGGATTTAGGACAAGTACAGCGACCCACAAATTGGGGGACGGGGTAGGAATCTGGCCTGGTTGGGCAGCACTGGAAGCAGAGCTTGGCAAGTTCCGAGGGGCACCTACTCTGTGCCAGGAACTGTGTCAAAATAAAGGAAGGCGAAGACCAATCCTTGCCCTCAAGAAGTTGACAGCCTGATAGGGAGATGACATCCAATGGGCTCCATACAAAGGAAACAGAAAGGGAATGAGGCCCTGAAGATTCCAGAGGGACAGGGGAGACTTCTGGGGCCAGGGATTTTGGGCAGGGCTTGAAGGCAGTCAGGACAGCAAGAGGCAGAGAGGAGGACAAGGGGTAGAGGAGCCTGTCCAAACCCTAGGCCTCCCTGGAGGCCCCCAAATGGCCCCAAGGCTTCTTTACCCCTTCCCAGGTGACCAATAAGCTCCCTTTAGCTTCCCACCAATCTACCTGTCTCTCTCTCCTTTGCTTCTTTTCTGTCTCTCTCTTCCCCTTTTTCTTTCTCTGTCTCCCTCCCTCTCTGTTTCTCTCTCTTACTCACTTGTTTTCTCTCTGTCTCTCCCTCTATCCTTTTCTGTCTATCCTTTTCTCTGTCTCCCTTCTTCCTTTTCACTGTCTCCTTCCCTCCTTTTCTCTGTCTCCCTCCCTCCATCTCTCCCCTAACTCTCCTCTGTCCCTCCACTCCTGTTCCTCCCCTTCTATCGCCAAACACACAAGGTTCTCCCCAATGTAGGAAATAAAAGATCCCCAGTTTGTATGTGGTCATGGTTGAACTTCTTGAATGTGCAGTGGTCTCCCGCTTTGTCCTTCCTTCTCTGCACTGTCTCCCATTCCCACATGGCAGCTACAAGTGCTCTCTCACAGGCTTCCCAGCTTTCCCGTGCCTTGATCAGGCTATTCCCTTTGACAAGGCAGTTCAGCCCCTTCTCCAGGGGCCGTATAACTCAGTTCTCATTTCTCCTTACATGGCTTTTGTTCACTCCTCCCCCTCCAGCACTTCCTCTCCTCATGCTGCCCTGGGCATCCTCTAAGGCTCCCTGTGCTTCTTCCTCTCTGCACTCCAGATTCCCAAAGCAATCTCCCAACCTCAAAAGGCTGCTGGGAGACTCCAGGTACAAGTAGGAGGTGCTCTGGAAACTGCCAAGCCTGGAAGGGGGAGCAGTTCTCATCTCCGGTTACCTAGAGCCATCACCTCCAGCTTTCTGTTCTCACCTCAAAACACGGGTGTTTCTGAACTTCCTCCTAATTCTCAGCGACAGCCCCATCCCAAGCCAAGCTCACATACAGTCCAGTACCCAGCTGGGCCAGCTGCCTCCTGCTGCCTGCAGAGCTTCCAGCCAAGCTGAGGCCTGAGCTCTCCCTGTGCCTCCACTTTCATACCCATCAGATTAATCCCTTTTTCCAGCACTCCCTGGCTAATACAACACCCTGGTATTTAAGGCCTTCCCTCCCCCCACAGCTCACCTCAAGTCACCTCTCACACTTCACCAAACTTAGCCATGCCAACTTCTCCATCTTCAAATGTTATTCCCCCCACCCTGAGCGCTCTTTTGTCTTCCTCTGTGCTAACCCATGCCCCATACCTCACCTAAAACTCAGCTCCAAATTCTCTTGGCCTAGGCAGATTTCTATGAGCGGCGTTGTGCCATGGTGAGCGGCATTGTGCCATGGCGTCCAACTCTTTTAACGCCTCACATACTGGCACATGAAGCAGCCTCGACTAGGGAGGGTTCACACAGCAGCTAATCTGTGCTGCCATCCTTCAGCCCCAATGTGAGGTGGGGCCTCAGCTGGCAGATGGCCCTACTTCCTAACCTCTAAGACATGTTCAGAGAAGGTAAAGGACCCTTCCTCCTGTTGCTTTTCTCTTACCACTTTTCAGTTCCACCTGCCACCCAAATGCAACAGCCTGAAACTGAATACTTCTGGCACCTGGAGGCAGTGTAAGCTCCCCAGAACAGTCCTTCCCCTGCTTGGGCAGAGCTAGTCACTGCCAAGTGCTGCTCAAGGAGCTAAAACCTTCAAAAGGGGCTACAAAACAGACCAGATCAGCTTTGGGCCCCAGAGAGTGATGCCCTGGTCAGGAAACACTCCAGCCAGGGGCTGCAGAGAGAGGGATGGGGGCTGGGAGGAAACGCCATCCAGAGTCACCTAGAGCAGAGTGTCCAACTCACAAGAGAATTCCAGCCATATAGCAGGATCCCTGTCAGCCCATACTGATTCTATGTTTTATTGTGGTTTGATTTCTTTTGCCATTTGGTGCCACTGAGGAGAGTCTGACACCTGTGGTCTGGGGCACCAGGTAGCTTGCCCAGGGGCATGGAGCCAGCATAGCATGGGGGAGAGGAGACTCGGACAGGGTTCCCTGGCTGGGAGGCTGGCTCTCTACCCAGTCCACCACAACACTTCTCCTACATCAATATGATCAAATGGGAATGTGCCCAAATTAATGGCAGAAAGGCCAAGCTCTGACTCAACTCCTCCTTGATCATACCTCCTCATTGTCCTGTCATCATCACATAGCACTCCAAGGTTTGCAAACATTTACCGAATATGAACTCACTGGAGCCTCATACCAACCCTAGAAGATAGCTTCTATGATGAACCCCATTTTACAGATAAGGGAACTGAGGCAGACAGGTGAAGTGACTAGCCTAGGGTCACACAGCTAGTTAGTGTCTGAGTCCAAATCTGAACTTGGTTTTCCTGAATCATTCCCAGTGCCTCCACCTAGTGGCAGTGGGCGTTGGGGAGGTGTTCAGCAGGTGGCTTTGTAGAAGCTTTGAGCCCCTGACCTAATAATAATCCACGGGGCCTTCCTATCCACTCTGTTAGTTCCCAGGCCCACTCTCCAAGTGGGCACCTTGGATTCTAACTTCATCATCCCCAGGAAGAAGGTCTTGGCTGAGACCTTAGTTACACCCTACAGCCTGATCCAGAACTCGAAGATGCCTCTTTGCCCACAGTCTCCTCTCCTTCTGGCCTCACTAATTACTCCTGAACATCCCTGTAGGACCTCTGTTCTGCTCTGTTAGGCCTCCACTCCTGCTCTGGCCTCACTTTCTCCCTTCTTCATAATTTTGTTCCTGACACAATCAGTTCAATTTTCCACCATTTTCTCCCCTCACATCCTCTGTCCTCTTGTCCAATCACTGCTCATGCCTTGTCAAAACTGGACCCTGAATCACCCCTTCTCCCCATGATCTGCTTTGTTCCATAATGGGAATAAGTCAAGTGCCCATGTTGACTGCACTGGCTACAAATTTATGTTATAGAATCTCACTAGGGCCCTCTTTTCCCTACTCACTTACTGTACGCCTCCAGTCTATGCCAAACCTTCTCTTTTCCTGCACCAACTGCACCCCACTCCCACCATGGGCCTCATACCCTACCAAGCAATTGGAAGCCATCCACTGGGAGCTGCCTCTTCTCTCCAAGGCATTCCTCATTCTCTCCTTTGCTCCAGGCTCTGAGAAAGAGGTTCCCTTCTCCTTACCACCACCAACCCTCTTTTTCCTCTTGACCACTGTCAATCCCTTTCCAATTCTTTTGGCAGGTGCCTCCTCAAAATGCACTAATTCTCTATCTTTCACTAACTATTGCCTCTTTCTCTGCCATTGTCTACAAATGTGACTCCAAAAAAGACACTGCACAGAGGTAACAAAAGAATGAAAACAGAGAAAAGGCCCTCAGATTTGACTAAATACAAGGATCTCAGTAATCTTTGAGTAATTTGTTAAGTGAGCTTGGAAGTTGGATTGAGTTGGGAAAGTAGAGGCAGGAGATGTAGATGGTGTCTAGATGGCTTCCCGATTTAGCATGTAGTCTCAGGAGCTGATTTTGGATTGCTACAAGATAGAATTTTTCAATGATGTTCCTTCAATCTTTGGGATGCTTTGTACATGATTCCTAGGTTCCCTTTTGGTCTTATGTCCTGCTATTACAACTTTCTACTGGCTCCTTATAAACTTACTGTAGTGACTAGAAGGGTTTGGGGGGGTAGTCTTGGGGAGCAGAACAAAAGCCAATTATAGCGCAAATTCAATATGTCTACACTCTCTCCCAGCTCCAAACCTATGATCACCCTCTGGAAGCTGATTCTTAACAACCCAAGATCAAAATGATTGCCATGTCACACTGTGGACACGTACTGAGCTTGCAATTTCCTAAAACCTCAAGATCTTCTTCTAAACTTGCCTTTCCCATTTTGTACATGGGAAGTTTATTTTTGGAATCCCAAAGACCTGACATTTATCCCTACTGAATTTCATGAAGCTCAACATTCTGGACTTTAACAACCTTTAGGATGCTAACTTTGTCATCTGATGCATTAGCTATACACTTCAGCCCTGGGTATATTGTCTATGCCTTAAAATGATCAACTGCACTAGGAGGCCCAGCTCAGCTCCCTAGGGGAGGGCCACCTGCCAAGCTAAGATCAAAGCATTAACAACAAACCCTGTGTACAGTCATCCAAGCAGCTAGAAAGCCCCCTAATTCTACTATCTAGACACCTACTCACATCTTGGCAGAAATGATGGCATAGACCAACATCTTACACCACATACCACAATAAGCTAATCTGAATAATAAAAGGCCACAGCATAGGAAAAAAAATAAAGAGAAAAAAAGATCAGGTACCTTTCATAGACATAACTAAGGGAAGAATGATTAACCAAGAGATAGGCGACGCCATAAAAGATAAAACAGATCATTTTTATTTCAGTTACATGAAATTGAAAAGCCATTGCACCAACAAAATCAACACAAATAGGATAAGAAAAGAAACCCTTGATTGGGAAAAAAAAACTTTGCATTTTGGGTATCTTTTAAAATGGTAAATTCAAGAGTTATATTTGTGTTAATTTCCATATGTGACTAAGATGGATTAGTGGCCAAAGTATGTAAACCAATAGTTTGTAAAAGAATCATAAACTATTAACCATATGAAAGACTGAACATCAACAATAAAAACCATATATTAAAATAACTCTGAGGTTTCACATCATACCCAGAAAACTGGCAAAGAATGACAAAAGATGGAAACTGTACAAGTTGAAAGTCACTTGGTAAAAAGCTGCATTCTCTTCTACCAAATCAAAATTTAAAAAAGCAAATAAACATACAAAAAAAGCAATGAAGATACCTGTATTTAATTGACCCCCAGATTCCCCTTCTAGGCCTATAACCTAAGATTAAGGTAAAAAAAAAGCAAAGTCTTATCATATGCAACAAAATATCCAGAGTAGCACTTTTTGTGATAGTCAAAACCTGGGAGCAAAGATACCCATCAACTGGGGAATGGTTGAGCCAATGGTGGGCCCATGAATATTTGTAATGCCATCTCACTGTGCTGGAAGAAACAACAAGCAAGACAAGAGAAGCATGAGAAGACTTACATGAATGGGTGCAGAATAAAATAAACAGAACCAGGAAAGTAAAAATACACACTAAAACACTATTCATATTACTAAAATAATGAAAATGAAATATAAACTGAATAAATAAAATAAAATAAAACTGAATACTATGAAAGGATAATAACCAAGTTTGGTCCTATAGAAAAAAAAGAGAACATGTACCTCCTTCCCTTTTTTTTTTTTGCAGAGGTGTGGCAGAGTGCAAATACTGCCAGATAATGCTGATCTGCTGGTTTGTTTTGAATTACTGCTTTTTATCTACCCTCCTTTACAAAAAAATCTTAGGTGGGGTGGGGAAAGAAGAGAGCTGTATTTGGCAAAGTTTTTCTATCAGTATATCTAAGAGTCTTCAAATAAGAAGCAAATCCAATCTAGGTGAATTATGTCTACAGTAGGGCTTCTTCACCAGGGGGTCTGGGAACTTGGTTCTTTAATGCTGTAATAAGTGTGTTCCGATAAAGATGTATCCTCTGTTAATTCTCTGGATTTCATTGCAATAAGGTGATCACATTGGTAAAGTGCTAGCTATGATCATAGCCTCCATGGAGGGCCTTGGGCTTTTCAAGGGGAGCCTTGCGGCAAATTGCCCAGGTCAGACAAGTAAGTACGAGGTGGGGTGCTGGGCCTGGTGGTTGAAGGCCTGAGCTCAAGACAGGCTTAGTCACTTAATAGGTGGCTGACCCTGGGCAAATCACTTCCTCCTGGTCTGCCTCAGTTTCCCCATCTGTAAAGTGGGGATAATAATAGCACCTCCCTCGCAGGGTTATTGCAGAGAACAAAATAACATCATTTTTGGAAAGTGCTTTGAAAACCTCAAAGGGGTTACTGAAATGCTAGCTGCTTGTTCTTGGTAGTCGGCCAAAGGGGTCCCTATCTCCCAGTTGGGGAGTCCTCTCAAAAAAAGAACTAAGATTTCCGGGGTAGGGGGGGCAGGAAGAGGGTTCATCAAGTGCTGGGCAAAGATGTGCTGTTTTTGACCTCATGTGGGCCTGTCTGGGAGGAAGCCAGGCAAGTCCTAATCACTAGCTCTTTTTTGAGATGCTCCCTGGTCATGTCCTTAGGTCCTAGAAGTTTCCCAGGATTTGAAGTGAAGATTGGTGGCCTAGACTTTGTAGCCTTCCAAGAATACTTACAAGCTCCAGCTCAAAACGTGTTGAAAAGGAGGGTTTTCTCTTTACCCTCAAGTGCCTTCTTTAATCACATAGCCCTGCTCTGCAAGTGTTCCCTCCCTCTTACCACACACCAAAGGCAAGCAGTCACCAAATCTCCCCAATTCTACCTCCACAAGCTTTGTCTCTCACATGTCCTTGTCCCCGTGGCCATGGTCACTGCTGACCATCATCCACTAGGCCCTTTACATGTCTCACCTCAACCACAACCCTGCCCGACTGTCAGACCCAAACTGAAATTACTCTGTTGGGCTGGGGAAGCCTTTTGCAGTGTGCCTCCTACCTAGCTTTCAAACTGATCACGTACTCTCTATTCCCTTCCAACTAGCTGTTTGATCTCCCACCTCCATGCCTTTGCCCAGGCCCTACTCCATGCTCCTGTCATCCTCCGGGAATCTCTAGCTCCCTTCAAGGTTCAGCTCAAATGCCCTTCTTAGAGGAGAACCTAATTCTTACTGCTCCCCTCATTCCCTCCTAATCATTCTGCATCAACTCCAGAAGAAATCTGTCTTTGCTTATCTAAGCAAATATGAAAATGCTATATTTTCCTAGAAGAACATAAGAAAGGACTACCTTTGATTTTTGTAGCCCCAGCCCTAAGGAAACACCATTAAGACTCTTCTTTTGTTTAAAAGTGGGTCCCAGGGTAGGTCCAGACCTTCATGGATCTGAGAAAATTGCCTTTCCTACCAATGGAAGTAGAGTTACTGCTAAGAGATATGTCTACAGGCTCACCAAAGGTCACTGGGGGGTCATTGGGTCAGGCTTTGAGCACAAGCCATTCAGACTCAAAGGATCACTGAGATAAGGCCACACTACCTCTCACATAAGTACCTTGCACATAGCTGGGGTTTGATAAATGTGTACTCAACTCTCTGTTGATAAACAGGGCCAACCATGTGATGGACAATCACAAGGGCAAGTCAAAGGAGAAAGCTCAAAGGGCCAGGGCCAGAGCCTGGCCCCTAGAACCCAAGACTGCTTAGCAACACATGCCAGCCCTCCTAAAGGCGAGACACTGGCTTTTCTCCAGAATATGAAAAACTACAGTTGTGATGCTTTATATTTAAGAAAACTGGATACAGATGAAAGGTGCTCAGTCTTCAAAATCACCAAGTCTGCTCTTTAGTGTAATGAAAATCCCAAGTCAACAGTAATAACCTGCAAGGTCTCTTGAGGCCAAGTGAGTAGCTTTGACACAAAGATAAGGGAAAAATCATTCCAACTCTCCACTTCCAAGATGCTGGGGATTGAGAGGACCTGGGAGTCCCTCTAGGCTGCTTCCTAAAGACAATGGCTCAATGTGCTACCACAGCACAAAATAGCCAACCAAGATCTGAGCAGCACTAGGAAGAGGGTTAGAAAGAGACCAGAATCGGGGGGTGGAGCCAGGATGGCGGCGTAGAAGCAGCAAAGCACCACAGCTCCCACACAAGCACGCTAAAAAACTCATAAAATGAGACTCTAAACGGATTTTCAAGCTCCAAAACTCTCCAAATGACAGAAAGCACATCTGTTGCTACAGGCAGCTCAGCAGGTGGAGCTCTTCACAGCAGTCTGGGAGCCGGGGCCAAAATCCAGGCCAGGTTTATAGAGGAGCAGATCAGCTGCACTGGAGGCAGAGTTACCACATTTATCAGGCCAGAAGAAAAAAAGGCTAAGAGAAAGGTCAGTGGATTTTGCTAACTCAGGAGGAGAAGAGCAGTCTGGCCAAACTGCTCCCAGGGCAAGGAAGCAGTGGGAGGCAGCTGTAGCAGCAGGAACGGAGCAGCAGCGGCCTCCACTGGGCTGCTTCAGAGCCCTTGGCCTGCAGATAGCAGGGGGACTGAGGCAATCCATCAGGGCCAAGGGCTCTTGCGTTGAGCGGCCTGGATCTGGATCGTGGTCTTGAGTGGTGGTCCTGGG
>CM053602.1:1679145-1714837 GCA_028646575.1 Pseudocheirus occidentalis | reverse complement strand
TAGAAAGCTAGAGGGGTGTTGGAGGAGGGCATAAAAGGGAACAGATTGTGGGAGGGGCCTTACAGTGGGATCAATGTTCTGGGCTGGGGGGTAGGGTTTTGCAAAAAGGGGAGAAAATTTGTAACTCAAAATAAAAATTAAAAAAAAAAAGAAAGAAAGAGACCAGAATCCACTATTCTGTCCTTATTTAACCATACTGGGCATTGAGACCATGGGCAATTCAGATCACTACACTTGGAAAAAGACCCAGGGAGAAAAGGGAGATGAGAATGATCAAGGAAAAAGTCTAGGTAGAGTGGTGGGCCTGAGCTCTGGCCTGAGCTGGAGAAGAAAATTGCCAACCACTCCAGTGTCTCTGCTAAGAAAAGCCCATGAAGCTTCGGCACAACCAAAAGGACCAAATGACAAGAACATGGGAGGAATAGCTAGGGTTGAGAGCGACATCCCCTGCACTCTACCTAATTCTAGGTATTATGGTCAGAGACAGAGCCTAGGGTAGGATGGGTGCAGGGAATGCTCAGGACACAACTCTAATAGTTATATGTTCAAAATCTGCTTAGAGATAAAGGAAAGATGAGGATCCGGAAGGGCTATGAGGCAATCTGGCAAAGAACGGGGCTCTCATTAATTATGGAGGGGAAAAGGTGAAAGAACAGAAGTCTGAGGATAATGGAAAAGGGAAATAATCTGAACCATGGGGCCCTAGGGGAACAGAAATACAAAACAAGATTCCAAAACTTAGGTGCCCTTGGCGGAAGAAAACATGGGGATTTCTTAAAATCTTGAATAATCATATTAAAAGCTGACACTTCGATGGGTTGTGAGATTTACAAATGACTTTCCATCCATTATTTCACTGGAGTCTCCCAACAGACTGTGACAAGTTTAACAATTTTCAGGCAAGGGAACTGAGGTTCAGTAGTAAAGAGCCCTCTCCAAGGTCACACAACTAGTAAGTGACAGGGCTCTGATGTGAAGCTCTGCCCAAAACACCAAGGGATGCCCTTCTTCTTTGCCTGCTCTAAAAGACAACAGCTACGAGGCCTTGGATGGGGACTTGCCCCTGCTTACAAAGGAGCTAGTGGACTGGGAGATTCCACCACCCTGGGCCACCCATTTGACTCAAGACAGACTAGAAATCATCATCTAGGCCAGTAGTTGTCCCAATTGTTTTCCAAGGAACCCTGGAATGGATTTCCTGCCATACACAGAGAATGGCAAGGCTGGAAATACTTTTCCACTGACCAGATCAGAGAAATAGCATTTGAGAGCTGAAGAACCCTTGGAAGTAAGTCACCAAGTCCAGGGCTCAGGGAGGGACCACACAGGAAGTGACAAGATGGGATTTGAACCTAAGGCCCAGGGTTCTTTCCACACCACATCCTTATATTACATTAGCTTTTCTGTGTGCCCCAAACACACAGAATTTATACCAATATTCCTGATATGAGACTAGATAAAACTTAGTTTTCACTTTCCACAGACCAGCCTAGCACTTCTGTATGAGTTCTATCAATCTATGTCAAGTCCTCAGGTGCCCCATGACCAAATGATGCCCCCTGCTCTGGCCTACATTCTCACTGCTCTGCCTTGGCATTCTGCGCCCCGAACACTCTGGAGTCAGCCAACCCAGAGTCCATGTTCCTGGACCCAAACCACAGATGAGCTTTTCATCCTTTCCTTGTCTTGGCAAATAATAATAAACTTTTCTTCAACTCGACAAAGTATTATTTTAGCCATCTGTACAAGAGTCTACAGGGCATTCGAGTAATGGCAGTGGGAGAAGAGCAACTCATTCCAGGACTGGATCTATCTGAATTCTAAGTTCAGAGAAACTCTCTGAGAAGAATAAGGGGCTTCCAAATATCCTAGAGAACTCAACCAATAAACTCAGCTGGAATGGAAGCATGAGCAGAGACTCCAGGCCCCCAAACTGGAGACCAACGTTTGAATGAGTGTTGACATTCTGAACTCCACACCTGAACAAGACATCCTGTCTGCACTTGGAATGGCCCAGAGGGGCCTTCCTGGGACACCGGGGAGGATGAGCTCACCTCCCAGCATTTCTATTTCCCCCCCCTCCCACACACACACAAAGGGTCACTGGGCTTGTCCCCCTGACCGGGAAGACAGTCCCAGGCTTCAGCCTTCTCTCTTTGGTGTGCTGGGGTTAGGGGCTGTGGGCCAAAGGAAGAGGCAGGACTACCAGCAACTGGCTCCTGCAGCCTCTAGGAGTCCCCCTGGCAAAAGCTCCATAGAACATTGAATATTAAAAAAAATATAGGCCAGCAACCTGTTTCAGAAATATTTCTAACTGAACCTCAAAAAACAAACAAAAAAAGAAAACAAGAGAATTCAAGCCAATGACCAGCTAATTAAGCACCTATTATGTGGCAGGCACAGCCCTAAGCCTTGAGGATCCAAAGAAGGACAAAAGACAGTATCTGGCCCAAGGAGCCTAAGGAAGGAGACAACAGGGTGACAGCTATGGACAAACAAGGCAGAGGCAGGAAAACTTGGAGGAGTCAATCAGAGGAAGGCACTAGGAAGGCAGGGAATCAGGAAGGCTTTCTTGCAGAAAGCAGTATGGCAGCTGGGCTCTTTCTCCATCCCAGAAGTTCACGTCTACCCTGGACCTCATACACCCATGGGAAGCATCCTCAGCCCCACCTAGATGACTCCTCCCAGAAGCTATACGTCTAAGGTCACCTAGGCCTGCCATGGTGTAACAGCAATCAGTTTAGCAGATACTTAGCACTTAGTAACTTAGGGATAAGTATGAAAGGTGTGAGCCCTGCCCACTGCTGAGAAGGCGTGAACTCCCCTGTTGACTGGAGGAAGGCTATTGGCTGAGACAGGAGGCCAATGTGTGTACATAAAGAAGAATTCCAGAGACAGAGAGACAGAATTGGAATTTTCCTGTTGGAGGAAGCAGGATTGTCTCAACATCTGGGAGCTGAGCTGCTGGACTAAAGAAGTGAGTTGGAGTTTTCCTGAGAGAAAGAAGCATGACCAGGATAAGACTTTGTTTGTTTGTGGCCTGGCTGATCCTTGAGTTTCAGGCAAGAGAAGTGGTGAAGGATTTGAGATGTGCTGGACCCTGTGAACTTCAGTGTGTGCCAGGGACTGCCCTGAGGACTGGACAAGAACCTGGCAGCTGTCTGCTTCTGAATCCAGGTGACTGTTTGGTAGATTTAGGAGAGAGCTGAGACCATGGAAGGGGATCTAGGGAATCAGAGAGACTCCCAGAGTCAAGATGAAAAAAAGGCCTCCCCTTGGATGAAAATGAGGTTTGCTGGAAACCAAGGGTTGGAGGGTTTGTGTGGTTTTCTAATGACTGTATTTGTGATAAAAATGATATTTAGTAATTGTGAATCTAGATTAATGACTGATTAAGTTAATGGTTGCCACATGAGTGGAAGATTGATATATTTTGAATTGATTGAATGATTAAGTAAGGAGGGTTTCCCCCTTAGGGAAACAAGGTGATTATTCTTTTATTCCTTGTTCTAAATATTGTGACCACTGTAGTGAAAACTGTGTGGCCATTCTAATATTAAGCTGTTATGAACACTATATTGTGATTTTCTGTGATAAGATGTAATGTTGTAAATATTATATTTTGATATATTGTGAATGTTTGCCTTGATTTGTAATGGAATAAACCGAGTGTTCACCATACTGTGTAATCCAAACCTTAAAAGCTGTTCACAGTAGTATTCTTTTGGGAATCTGCTGGTGCATGGCATTACACATGGCCATTCCTGGCAAGGCTACCTGCTGGACTACCTTGGTCTCTCATACCACAGGCTTGATCTGCAACTTCTGATGGGGAAAGACAGGCGTGTTCTGTTCCCATCGGGATTCTCTGAACTTAGTCCAATGTCCGGATGCAGAAGATGGTGAATAAATGCTTCTTGACTTGACTTCAGGGAAGCCAGGGAGACAGAAATGAGTAGGGAAAGAATTCCAGGAATAGAATTCAACCAGTGAAAATGCACCAAATTCCAAGATGGAGTGGAAGAGCAGCCAGGAGGCCAGTATCACAGGCCTGAAGAGCATGTGAGAGGAGTAAGGTGTAAGAAGACCAGAACTGTAGGAGAGGTCAGCTCATGAATGGCTTTGAATGCCAAACAGATAATTCTGTGTTTGATCCTAAAGGTAACAGGGAGTAACTGGAGTTTACTGAACAGGGTAAAGGGGAATGACATTATTAGAATTCTGCTTTAAGTTCACTTTGACAACTTTGATAGGCTGGAGTAGAGAGAAAAGTAAGCCAGGGAGAGCCCCCAGCAGGCATGACATGATGAGGAGGGATGAAAAGGTTTGGAAGAGCTGCTGTAGTGAGTGGGAGAGGGAATGGGATAAGAGAAGTGGAGAAGGACTGCTCTGCCATAGTAAGGAGCCAACTGACATCATGGAACCTAAATTTAGAGTGGATGCAGGCATGACGATTTTGTGATTTTTCTCCAGCTTCATTCAGCACCATGCTTTAAAGAATGAAGGCAGTGGATGGTGGGAGTAATCCAGGGCAAGACAGGATAGGATAAAGGAGCCAGGGACTCAAGAGAAGAGGATGGTATAGAGGTGAACTGGTCAAGATGAGGAAGGGAGGAGGTCTGGGAAAGAGCTGAAGGGTTGAGGGGTTGGAGGTTCAGGTGAGGACTAAGTACAGGGTTTAGGGATGCAAGACAGGAGAAGTGAAATGACAACAGACTGGGATTAGATAATGGAATTTCAGAGTTCTCGACCATGGAGGGGGAACACTTGTGGGTGATGGTAAGATCAAGGGTATGGCCATCTCTGTGGGTAGCTGAGGAGGTGTGGAGGAGGAGGAAGAAGTTATGGGAAATGAGTGAATTAAGGAACAGAGAGTTAAGGGTGTTTGAGAGACTACTAATATGCATGTTTAAATCCCCAAATATAAGGGAAGGAGTTGAGGAAAAGAGAAAACCTGTGAGTCAGACACTGACTCACTGAGGAAAGAAAGTGAGTATCCTGGGCGGGGGGGATAGTCAGGAGATAATAGCTACCAGAATTCTGATTAGCTGGTAAATATGGATCAAGTAAACCTCAAAGAAAGAGAGGTTATGAGTGCCAATATTCCAGGGAGAGCCTGGAAGTGCCTACCAAGACAAAAGAGTGTTCCAGCACTCCAGCTTCAACTAGTGAGGGAAAGGGCAACCAGAAAGACTGTATCATCAGGAGGGAACTTGGTCTTAATGAGAGCCAGAAGATGGAAGGTGTTGGAAAGGAAAACATTTAATACGAAAACAAGTTTGCTACCCATGGAGCACAGTGGAAGGGATAGGGTGGGGAACTGTAGAGTGTGACTGGCTAGGGGTGGGAGGCAGATTTTGAAAGGCAGGGAAAGGGGGATGGTTAGAGAATAGGGTTTGAATAATGACACTGGGGGTCAGAAAAACCATGATGGGGAGGGGAATAGGAGGGTAGGAGTTCGTTCATCATTGAAGAATGAGTTTGGGTGGCTTCTCAATATCCTGGGGGTTCAGTCACAGGGGGGAATTCTCTAGGGTCACTCAGGCAAAAGCATGGAGCTGGAAGGGGAAGGGGAGGTACTCATGTTGGAACAGGCTCAGGTGAAGGGATGAGTAGGGGAGGTAGCCATTGTTCACAATTTCGGGACACAATCAAGTCCCTGGAATGGCATTAAGCAATCAATACCCACTTAAGTGCTGACTGTGCCAGGCACAGGACTGAGACCCAGGGATACAAAGAATAAGCAAAAAGCCACTGCCATCACTGAGCACAGTGGGCACACAGAAAGGAACTACCAGCAGTTGGGAAGAGTACTGTAAGACAATGGAAGAGACTGGCAGAAGAAGTCTGTGACATCAGGGGAGTAGGGGTGGGGTAGCCTATCCAGAGCAGTAGCAGCCCAGAAACAAGAAGTGGGAGGGAGGATCAGACAATTGGTCAGAAAGTGATTACAGGGGACTCTGCTGTCACTAGTGCAGCTGGCACTGACTAGCAGCTCTATTGTCCATAAGCAGTACTGGGCTTCAGTTCCAGGCTGGAAAGGAGCACTTATGGTCAGTGACAACAGGGCAGGAACCCTGGTGACAAGGCCAAGAGGAGTGTTGGTGCTTATAAGTGTAGGGGAATAGGAGTCCTTCCCAGGTGTAGACCCCAGAGACCAGAATGCAGACCACAAGAGCAGTGACCACCCCTCTCCTCAGATCACACTACCTTGGAAGCACCAAAAACTTGCAGACCTCCAGAGCTATCTTTGAAAACAGTGGCACATGATTAAAAAAAAAAAGCCAGTGGCACAAAAAAGCCTGAAGCTTGTGACAGAGTCTCCCCAACCCCAGGGAAGCAGAGCCCAACTTTAACATAAAGTTCAAAGTCAAGAAATAGGTGGGAAAATGAGTAAATAACAAAAACAACAACAACAAAAAGAACTTGACCATAAAAAGCTACTATGTGGCAAAGAAGACCAAGATACAAACTCAGAAGACAATAATAACATTGAAAATAGCTACAATCAAAGCCTCAAAGGAAACTGCTAATTGGATCCAAGACCAAGAAGAATTCCTCGAAAAACATAAAGAAAGAGTTAAAAATAGTAGAGGAAAAATTAGGAAAAGAAATGAGAGTTATCAAAAAAAATATGAAAAGAGAATTAAAAGTTTGGTAAATGAGGCAAAAAAATCCTTAAGAAAACAACATCTTAAAAAGCAGAACTGACTTAATGATTAAAAAAGAGGCACAAAAATTCATTGAAGAAAAGAACTCCTAAAGAAACAGAACTAGCCAAATGGAAAAAGAGGTATGAAAACTCACTGAAGAAAAGAATTCCTTAAAAATTAGAATTGGGCAACTGGAAGCTAATACTCCATGAAAAATCAAGAAAACAATAAAACAAAGTCAAAAGAATGAAAAAAGGTAGAAGAAAATGTGAAATATCTCACTGGAAAAACAAATGACCTGGAAAATAGATCCAGGAGAGATAAAATTATTGAACTACTAGAAAGCCATGATCAAAAAAAGCCTAGACAGCATATTTCAAGAAATTATTCAAAAAAACTGCCTCAATATCTTAGATGCTAGAGGGTAATAAAAGTTTAAGAAATCCACTGATCACCTCCTGAGAGATCCCAAAATGAAAATTCCCAGGAATATTATAGTCAAATTCTAGAGCTCCAAGGTCAAGGAGAAAATACTGCAAGTAACCAGAAACCGTTCAAATACTGTAGAGCCACAGTCAGGAGCACACAAGATTTAGAGGTTTCCATGTTAAAGGAGCAGAGAGCTTGGAGTATGATATTCCCGAAGGCAAAG
This sequence comes from Pseudocheirus occidentalis, assembly GCA_028646575.1. NCBI lineage: Eukaryota > Metazoa > Chordata > Mammalia > Diprotodontia > Pseudocheiridae > Pseudocheirus > Pseudocheirus occidentalis. Next base: position 1,707,532 of record CM053602.1, on the reverse strand, counting down.
AAGCTAGGATTACAACCAAGAACAACCTACAAAATAAAACTAAGTATAATCATTGGAAGGGAAAATGGATATTCGATGAAACAGAGGGCTTTTAGGCTTTCCTGATAAAAAGACCAGAGCTGAATAGAAAATATGACATTCAAACACAACTCAAGAGAAGCATAAAAAGGCAAAAATGAACAAGAAATCATATTGCTTGTCTTTTCAGTGGGCTGACAGGGAAAGGATTTGGAACTCAAAATTTAAAAAGAAAAAAATGTTAAAAAAAAAAAAAGACTAGGTCTGTAGAAAGGGAAGAGGAAAGCAGAAGAAGTGAAATAACCAGCAGGCTCCATATTAAACGTTCAATGATATGAGTATCAAGCTTTTCTAATGACGGGCAAAGGTTTGAATGAGAAATGAGAATGAGAAAACTCCGGGCCATCTAGGGCCTAAATTTAGATTACCTCTGCTAGCCTGAGTTCAGCTTAGTTTTTCCCCTAGTCACAGCCTTAGGAGACTTTAGCCATGGCCCACCCAAGTCCAAGAAGATCAAAAAAGTCCAGCAAACACAGAGACAAATCCAAGATGGCCTACTGGTCAGGAAGCACCAAAGCAATGCATGACTAAGGACTTTTTTAAAAAGGAGAAACCAATGGGATGTTCTCATAAGAGGGGTGAAAAGATGGGACACAGTGAAGTGAGCAGAGCCAGGAAAGAGGCAGGCATCCCACCACTGCTAGAAGGAAATGGAGCTGAACAGTTAGAGACTTTAAAAGCCAGGAAAACCTGTTTGGATTTGATTCTGAAGGTGGTAGGGAATCACCTAAAACATTCATTTCTCAAGTACTCATGAAAGCAGCTACTATGAGTTAAAAGGGGGTTTTCCAGCAGGCATGTGACAAGTGGTATTTTCCAGCGAGTCGGGCAGAGTCATGAACAAGGTACATATAGATGAAAGGGAGGAAGAAACTGAAGAGAGACAGAAAGGCAAAGACATCTCAAGCTCATGAGAAACCAGGCTCCCAAATGCAGTGTCCTGAGGATTTACCCCTGTGTGGCCTTCTGCCACAGTTGCCAAATAGCCTGCTTTATTTTTAATCAGGGTAACTGAAAAACAATCTTTTATTCATTTTTTTTTTCTTTTGGTAAAATAGTAACCTGGCACGGTAGGTGGAATGTTTTTTCATATCACTCCCACTTCTGCCTCTTAATAGCCATGTGACCCCCAAGCCAATGATTCCCTGTCTGTGGGCCTCAGGAGGTGGTCAGAAATCGCCTTTTCATATGTCTGTTTTGAAAGCTCACACTGTCTGCCTTTTGGGATACATTGAAACTCAAGGCTACCCTCAAGGTACAAGAATGATTTCTAATCAAATAGTATTTCAATATCTGAAAAATCTCTGGCTCAGTTCAAAAGCTACCTCCTCCATGAAGCCTGTCCTGAATTCCACATTTGGGAAAGTACTTTCCTTTCCTGGGCCTCTCTTAAGCTTCGATCATATCTGGATTCTTAGTGGTTCACATTTGCAGAGATATCTTATTTCCTCTTATTAGGACTAAAGCTCCACAAGAGCAGAAACTATATCTTAATGAGCTTTGTACCTCTTTCAGAACTGTGTGCATACAGCAGATGCTAAATAAATGGTTGTTAAGTGAACAAATGTAATTTTCTAGCAAAGGTTTACAAAGAGGTCCCTCCAGGTCACGTACTAACCACCTCATTTTCTAGGATTGACCCTTAACCACTAAGTATGAGCTGGAGGAGAATCCTTCCATCATCTGGCTGGCCAATCAATTTCAGGTCTCTGGGTGAAGTACTCAGGAACCAGTTTTACTGATGAGGTTTTAAGAAAAGTCCTACTGTTCAACTGGAAAGAGTTAAAATGTCTGGATTCAGCTGAGCCTGTTAAAGAAACAATCCTTTGAAACTGCAAATGGGTTCTCTCTGTATGAAAGCACCATGTTCTTTCTTTTTAGAGTCAGAGAAAGCAACTTCAGAGGTCACCTAAGCCTACCCTGCTCACTTTACAGAGAAGAAAATGGAGGAGGCCAAGAGAGGGAAAGGGACTTGCCCAAGATCTCACCACCAGTAAGGGAGAACACATGAAGCTCTGCTATAACACGCTACCTATTGGTTTTTAGTAATTCTTTCTAAATGGAAAAAAATCACTTGAGAAGAAAAAAGTAGAAAAACACCTCATTATTTTTCAGCAGATGAGTAAACAGGAAAAAAGTAAAGACTGAATTATCTATATAATCCAATATTTTTAAATGTCTCATGCTACCTTCACTAGAAGTTTATGTAATTTCTGCTTTTAAAACATCATATTTGGGGAGTCAGGATGGCAGAGAAAGCAGTAAGTTGCTCTCACTCTCCTTTACTGACCTTGAAAAACCCATACAAATACCACCCAAGAAAAATCCTGGGAACAATGGAGATAGCAGAAAGATGGGGTGCAGCAGTTTTCTAGCTTATGAGGCTAGGGGGATTAACAGGAAAGGCCCCTTTTACTGCGGCTGAAGGGAACCAGTACAGGACAGCAAGCCCCACCTCAGCAAACCAGCAGGAGATCCTGAGCCCCAGGGTGGTAGAGTCAACAAGCGCCAACATCAGGACCTCCCCCCTCCACCCTGAATGCCTTTGCTCAGCCAGGGGAATCTGCAGACACCAGCGCAGAGAACCACCACTCACACCACAGATGGGCATCCACCAGTGGCTGGGCCCACCTGTGCTCTAGCACAGCCCTGGGGAGGAAGAGATATCCAGTGGCCAGACCAACCCTCCCCCACACCTCATGCCACAAGCTTCAATGTAACCCTAGGGAAATGTAGAAAGACCTCACTTGGCCTCAGCACACACCAGCCACCACCTCCAGCTCAGCAACAGGTAGGCTACAGTATTATACAGCTTCCAGCTGCCAGAACTGGAGGCCCCAGCACACGAAAGCAGTAACCAGACTCCTAGTTCCCAACACAAGAAAAATGGGACAGAGCCCTCTGTGCCCTAGAAGCAAAGATCCACTTTAAAGTCCAGGAAAAAGGCAAACACAATGAATAAAAAGCAACTTAGAAGAGCAAATACCATAGATTCTTACTATGGGGACAGGGAAGATTAAAATAGAAATTCAGAAGAGGACAGCATTGTCATTATACCTACATCTGAAACCTCAAGGGTAATATGAACTATTCTCAGGCTCAAAAAGCCTTCATGAAAGAGCTCAAGAAGGATTTTGAAAGTCAAATTAGAGAAGTAGAAGAAAAACTGAACAATTTCTTTAAAAATACAATTGATAAAATAAAAAAAAATTCACTGAAGAAAACAACTCCTTAAAAAAGTAAAATTGGCCAAATAGAAAAGGAGATACAAAAGCTAACTGAAGAAAACAATTAGTTAAAAACAGAATTGTGCAAGTAGAAGCTAATGACTCTATGTGACATCAAGAATCAGTTAAACAAAGTCTAAAGAATGAAAAAATAGAAGAAAATGTAAAATACCTCATTGGAAAAACAACTGACCTAGAAAATAGATTCAGGAGAGATAATTTAAGAATTATTGGTCTACTAGAAAGTCATGATAAAAAAAAAGAGCCTGGATAGTATCTTCTAAGAAATCAAGGAAAACTGCTTTGAGGTCCTAGAACCAGAGGGTAAAATAGTCATTGAAAGAATATACCAATCACCTCCTGAAAGAGATCCCAAATGGAAAACACCAAGCAATATTGTAATCAAATTCCAGAATTATCAGGTCAAGAAGAAAATGCTGTAAGCATCCAGAAAGAAACAATTCAAATATCTTGGAACTACAGTCAGGATCACACAGGACCGTGCAGCTTCTACATTAAAAGATCAAAGGGCTTGGAATATGATATTCTGTAAGGCAAAGTAGCTTGGATTACAACCAAGCATCAGATGACCCCAGCAAAATTGAGCATAATCTTTCAGGCAAGGAAATGGACACTCAATGAAATGTGGGACTTCCAGACCTTCCTGATGAAAAGACCAGAGCTCAATGGAAAATTTGATCTTTAAATATAGGACTCAAGAGAGGCATAAAAAAGTAAACAGGAAAGAAGAAAAACAAACCATGTTATTCAATAAGGGCAAACTATTTACATCCCTACATAGGAAGAGGATACTTGTAAATCTTGTGAATTTCTTTAGGACATTTAAATCTTTAATAGGACATTTAAAGGAATATACATAGACAGAGGGTGTGGGTATAAATTAACTAATGTGATGATAAAAACACCTAATTAAGGGGTGAAAAGGGATTGTAATGGGAGAAGAGGAAAAGAGGAGGCAAAAAAGGTAAATTACATCACATGAAGAGGCACAAAAACATATTAGAGTAGGGGGAAAGAAGGGAGGGAGATGAGCATTGTTTGAACTTTACTCTCTTAGGATTTGGTTCAAGGAGGGAATAATATACTCAGGTATAGAAATCTAACTTGCCCTACAGCTAGTAGGAAGGGAAAGGGAAAGAAAAGGAAGGGGGGCTGATAGAAGGGAAAGAAGATTGAGGGAGGCAGTGGTCAAAAGCAAAACTCTTTTGAGGAGGGGAAGGGAGAAATAAAAGCATAAACAGAGGGGAAATAGGATAGAGAGAAAGATACTAATAGTAATCATAACTGTGAATGTGAATGGAATGAACTCTCCCATAAAACAGAAGCAGATAGCAGAATAGATTAAAAACCATAATCCATAATAATGGATTAAAAACCATAATTAAAACCATGATTAAAAACCATAAACCTACAATATGTTGTTTACAAGAAACACATCTGAAACATGGATTCACACATGGTAAAGGTAAAAGGCTAGAGTAGAATATATTATGCTTCAGTGGATGTAAAAAAAAAAGCAGGGGTAGAGATTCTAATCTCAGACAAAGCAAAAGCAAAAATAGATCTAATTAAAAGAGATAAGGAAGGGGTGGCTAGATGGCATCAGCCCTGGAGTCAGGAGGACCTCAGTTCAAATCCAGCCTGACACTTGACACACTTACTAGCCATGTGACTTTGGGCAAGTCTCTTAACCCCAATTGCTCTCCAAAAAGTAAGAGATAAGGAAGGAAACTATATCCTGTTAAAAGACACCACAGACAATGAAGTAATATTATTACTAAACATATATGCATATGGTATAATATCCAGACTCTTGGAGAAGTTAAGAGAGTTACAGGAAGAAACAGATAGCAAAACTATACCAGTGGGTGACCTCAACCTCCCCATCTCTGAACTTGATAAATCTAACCTCAAAATAAACAAGAAAGAAGTTAAGGAGGTGAATAGAATTTTAGAAAATATGAATATAGTAGACCTCTGGAGAAAATTGAATGGGGATAGAAAGGAATATATATCCTGGCATATACACAAAAGCCGACCATGCACTAGGGCATAAAAACCTCACAATCCAAGCAGAAAGGCAGAAATATTAAATGCATCCTTTTCAGATCATGATGCAATAAAAATTGTATGTAATAAAGGGCTATGGAAAGATAAGACTAAAAATTAACTGGAAATTAAAGAATGAGTGGGTCAAACAACAAATCACAGAAAATCAACAACTTTATTTAAGAGAATTATAATAATGAGACAAGATATCAAAACTTATAGGATGCAGCAAAAGCGGTTCTGAAGGGAAGTTTTATATCTCTGAATGATTATAAGAATAAAATAGAGAAAGAGGAGATCAATGAACTGGACATGCAACTTGAAAAAGCTTTTTTTCTAAAAGAACAAATTAAAAATCCTCAATTAAATACCAAATTAGAAATGCTGAAAACCAAAAGAGAGATGAATAAGATTGAAATTAAGAAAACTATTGAACAAATAAATAAAATAAATAAAACTAAGAGCTGGTTTTATGAAAAAAAAAACCAAACAAACAAACCAATAAAATAAATAAACCTTTGGTTAATTTGATTAAAAAAAAAAGGAAAACCAAATTACCAGTATCAAAAAATGAAACCAATGAACTCCCTAGGAAAAAAATCTCCAGGGCCAGATAGATTTATGAATGAATTCTAGCAAACATTTAAAGAACAATAAATTCCAATATTATATAGACTATTGGGAAAACTGGAGGAGTCTTACCAAATTCTTATGATACAAACATGGTACTGATACCTAAACTGGGAAGACTCAAACTGAGAAAGAAAATTGTAGACAAATTTCTCTAATGAGTATAGATGCAAAAATTTTAAATGAAATATTAGCAAAAAAGATTACAGCAACTTATCACGAAAATAATACATTTTGATCAGGTAAGGATTTATACTAGGAATGTCAGGCTGGTTCAATATTAGGAAACTATCAGCATAATTGATCATATCAACAACAAAACTAAAAGAAACCATACGATTATCTCAATAGATACAGAAAAAGCTTTTGACAAAATGTAACACCCATTCCTATTAAAAACACTAGAGAGCACAGGAATAAATGGAGCCTTCCTTAAAATGATAAATAGCGTCTACCTAAAACTATCAGCAAGCATTATATGTAATGGGGACAAGCTAGAAGCATTTCCAATAAGATCAGGGGTGAAACAAGGGTGTCCATTATCACCACTGTTATTCAATTTGGTACTAGAAACGTTAGCTTTAGCAACAAGAGAAGAAAAAGAAATCAAAGGAATTAGAATAGGCAAAGAAGAAACTAAGTCATCACTCTTTGTAGATGACATGATATACTTAGAGAATCCTAGAGAATCAAGTAAAAAAAAAACCTACTTGAAATAATTTTTAGCAAAGTTGCAAGATATAAAATAAACATAAATCATTGGCATTTCTTTATATTACTAACAAAGCCCAACAGCAAGAGATAGAAAGAGGAATTCCATTTAAAGTTACTAAAGACTTTATAAAATATTTGGGAGTCTACCTGCCAAAATAAATCCAGAAACTGTATGAACACAATTACAAAACATGTTTCACACAAATAAAGTCAGATCTGAGTAATTGGAAAAACATCAGTTGCTTGTGGGTAGGCCGAGCTAATATAATAAAAATGACAATTCTACCTAATTGAATTTACTTATTCAGTGCCTCACCAATCAAACTACCAAAACATTATTTTACAGAGCTAGAAAAAAATAATAAAATTCAGCTTGAAGAACAAAATATCCATAATATCAAGGGAATTAATTGTGTTATAAAGCAGCAATCATTGAAACTACTTGGTACTGGCTAAGAAATAGAGGGGCAGATCAGTGGAAGAGGTTAGGTAAACAAGACACAGTAGTCAATGACTATAGTAATCTACTGTTTGATAAACCTAAAGACCCCAGCTTCTGTGATAAAAACCATTTGACAAAAACTGCTGGGAAAACTGGAATATAGTACACCAGAAACTGGGCATAGACCAACATCTGACACTGTATGCCAAAATAAAATCCAAATGGGTATGTGGTTTATATCCAAATCTAACATATCTATATCTAAATTAGGGGAGCAAGGAATAGTTTATCTGTCAGATTTATGGATAATGAAGAAATTTATGACCATACAAGAGATAGAGAACATTATGAAATACAAAATGGATAATTTTGATTACATTAAATTGAAAAGGTTTTGCATCAAAAAAAGCCAATACAACCAAAATTAGGAGGGAAGCAGAAAACTGGGAAAGAATTTTTACAACCAGTATCTCTGATAAAGGCCTCATTTCTAAAATATATAGAGAACTGAGTCAAAATTTGTAAGAATACAAGCCATTCCCCAATTGATAAATGGTCAAAAATAGGCAGTTTTCAGAGGAAGAAATTAAAGCTATCTATAGTCATAAGAAAAAAATGCTCTAAATCACTCTTGATTAAGATGCAAATCAAAACAACTCTGAGGTACCATATTACACCTATCAGATTGGCTAAGATGATAAAACAGAAAAATGATAAATGTTGGAGAAGATGTGAGAAAATTGGAATACTAATTCACCATTGGTAGAGCTGTGAACTGATCCAATCATTCTGGAGAGCAATTTGGAACTATGCCCAAAGGACTATAAAAATGTGCATACCCTTTGACCCTGTAATACTCCTTCTAAGGCTGTATCCCAAAGAGATCATAAAAATGAGAAAAGGACCTACATTTACAAAAATATTTATAGCAGCTCCCTTTGTGGTGGCCAAAAACTGGAAACTGAGGAGATGTCCATCAGTTGGGGAATGGCTGAACAAGTTGTGGTATATGAATGCAATAATATTGTGTTATAAGAAATGATAAACAGGTGGACTTCAGAAAAACCTGGAAAGACTTATATGAACTGATGCTGAGTGAAGTGAGCAGAACCAGGAGAACACTGTACACAGTAACAGCCACAGTGTGTGATGACTGACTTTGATGGACTTAGCCCTTCTCAGCAATGCAAGGTCCTAAAACAATTCCAAAGAACTCATGATGGAAAATGCCATCCACACCTAGAGAAAGAACTATGGAGTCTGAATGAAAATGGAAGCAGACTATTCTTTTTTTTTTCTTTCTCATGGTCCCTCCCATTCATTCTAATTCTTCTATACAACATGACTAATGTGAAAATATGTTTAATAGGAATATATATGTAGAGCCCATATCAGACTGCATGCTATCTTGGGGAGGGGGAGGGGGGAAGAGGAGAAAATTTAAAACTTATGGAAGTGAATGTTGAAAACTAAAAACAAATATACTTCTAAAAAACCATAATATTAAATTAAAATGAAAAACATATAAATTCTTCCATTTTGGTTAAAATAATCATGTTTGTTGCTGAACTCCCCCCAAGTCCCTAAAAGATGAGCTGAATAAACATTTCTGTGTCTGTTGGTTCATGGTAAGTGCTCACTTCTGGAATCCACTTGCTGACCTGGAGAACTGACCTCCGAGGTATCTGTTTCAATTAGCTTTGGTAAAGAAAAGAGCCAAATTCTTGGTCTTTTTGCTGGTACAACTAAGAAGTGAATCTTTTAAAAAGTGGCTTAAATCATGGCCTAAAAAGGTAGCAGGGACCAATGAAAGCTTGCACCTGAACTGTGGTGTCCACCTGCTAAGGTTTTATTGAGCAGCTTCCAGTGTAATTACAGACATAGGGACCAGATTCTCTCTACGATTATTTCTATGATATCCATATCCAAAACCTCCCCCTCATCATCTTCAAGTTCCTCAGCACCAGCCTCCACTCTCTTCACCTCCCATTTAGTCTGATAAAGAGTCTTGTCTTTCTGGGACAAGAACAAGCAGAGAAAGTACACGAGTGAGATGAAGTACAACAATGGCTGAAAGGTGGGACTCTGGGCAAATCCTGCACCTGAAGCTAGTAGCGGAGCAGAGGAGACAGAAGCAAGTGCCAGGTCCAGTTGGATGCCGCAGCAATGCTACAAATGAAGATTATTTCAACAATCCGTTACAGTCTCCCATCTGGGCTGAGCTAGAAAAAATAACATTAATCTGGAGAATCAAATGATCAAGAATCTCAAGGGAAATAATGAATGAAAAAAGGTAGCAAGGGAGAGGGCCCACCAATAACAGATCTCGAACTATCTTAAAAAGCAGTAGGCATCAAACTCTGTTCCAGATTTTAAAATGGAGAGGTAAATCAGAACAGGTCAGGCACATAACCTACAGAAGCAAATTAACAGCAGCAGAGTGTTCAATGAGCTCCCAAACTGTAGCTACTGAGGTAAGGGGTCATTATTCAACAAAAATTTGTAGGAAAACTTTGAGAAAACAGTTTGGCAGAAATCAGTTTTATACCAATTTCTCACACCATATACCAAGAAAAGCTATAAATGGAAACATGATTTAGATATAAAAGATCACATAGCAAACAAATTCAAAAAGTAGGGAAGTAAATACCTTTCATAACTATGGAACTGGAAAGAATTCATGACCAAGCAAGTGACTGGTAGAGATAATCACAGAAAAGAAAATGGATAATTTTGAATACATAAAATTGAAACGGTTAAAAAAAAAGCAACTCAAAATCAATATAGTTGTAATTAAAAGAAAAACAGTGAAGTGGGGGAAAGTTTCTCTGATAAAGGTTTGACATCCCAAATATGTAAAGAACTGATTTAAATCTATAGTAACAAGAGCTGTTTTCTGATTGATAGTCAAATGATATGATCAGGTAGGTCACAAATGAAAATAAATGAAGCTATCAATAGGAACAAAATTCTCCAAATCTCTAAAAACAAGAAAAACAGAGATTTGAATCACTGAGGTTCCACTTCCTACCCATCAGATTTACAAAGATAACCAAAAAAAGAGATAACAATTGTTGGAGAAGCTGTGGGAAGAGACTGTGTGAAGTGAAGCAAGTTGGAACTCTATGCAGAAAGGCATTGAATTATACAGACCTTGTGAGCCTGGAAAACCTCTACTAAGTCTAGACATTAAAGAAAAGACCTACACGTGTGCATGAGAGCATTTTGTGCTGTTTGTTGTAGCAAAAAACTGGAAGCAAAAGGGTGCCAGCCGCCTGGGGGAATGGCCATCAAGTACATGTCTATAAATGCAGGTCATAAGAAATAATGAAAGGGATGGTTTCAGGGAAGACTTGTATGAACAGAAGCAGAATGAGGTGAGCAGAACCAGGAGAACTATTTATATAGTAACAACACTGTAAAGAAAAACAACTCTGAAAGACTTAAGAAATCTGATCAAAGAAATGCGCAACTCCATTTCTAGAGGACTGATGATGAGGTGTGCTGTCCATCTCCTGAACCAGAGGAGGTGCACAGTGAGATATAATTTTTTTTAACTGACTGTTCCCTTTTTATCATGATATAGTGAAGTTAAATTAAATCACGCTTCCAAATCTCTGAGGTTTAACCCAAGCAATTTCAACAAAAACGTCTTCTACGTTTTATGTGCCAGAGTTAAAAAGATAAAATCAAACAGTCCCTGTCCTCAAGAAGCTTCCATTTTGCTGCAAGGGTTCTTACCTAAGAGTACAGGGAATTAAAAACAAATCTGATCATGGTATATGAATAGAATCAGTTTCCTTTGTCTTCAAGCACATGAGTCTGAGAAGGGCTTCACCAGACACGAACAAGATAAAGAAGCCATTCACTGAGGAGCTGAATCAAAGGCAGCCATTTCTGGACATGGGTATGAGGGGTGGTGATGGAGCTTGACTATACACATGTGTTTATGAAGGTTTTGTTTTTTTCTGGGGCAGGGGAAGGTGCAGTGGAATGGAAAAAGTCAAGAGGAAATAGAGTTTAGCAATAATATAATCCAAAAAAAGGAAGAAAATAAAGCATCATTTTAAAAATGCACAGAAGGAGCAGAAAAAAGTTCAGAAGGAAACTTGATGAAGAGAATGGCTTTGAGAGTAACAGAGAGAAATTTATTATCTAATGAAAAGCAAGTTGTGTGATAAAGATTTGTGTGATAAATCCTCATCATAGGATTTACTTTGTATATGGAAATGCTCACTTTATTTTATTTTTCTGATTGAATTAAAAATTGTTTTAAAGCATTTCACCAGTAGAATGGGGAAAAAACCAAGCAAACCAAGCCCTGCCTGCAAGACCTATGGCTAGAGAATCTGGCTGTCCTGCCTTCTGGGCATTTGCCATCTCTACAACAAGACTGGCCTCTATACCTCATATAGAGGTATAGGCCACCGTGGCAGAAAATGTGGCCCAGTGGCTAGTGTACTGGTCGTAGAGTCAAGAATATCAGAGTTCAAATCCTTCCTTGAGCATGTCACTTAAGATCTGTGTGCTGGGACAGAGGTAAGAGCAGTTCCCTACCTTCCAGGACTATCCTAGTTATTGGAGGTTGTTGTTGGAGGTTTTTTATTACATCCTCAGCACTTAGCACAGAGACATGAAGCAGTAGACACTTAAACATCTGTTGAACAAACGACTTGTTCAGGGTCAAAGTGCCAAAGGTCTGATTTGAAACCCAGGGTTCCTGACTCTAAACTCATGCCTCTTGAAAGAAGGCAAGAGAGGGCAGAAGATTTAAGAACTCTGGCCTGCCGCTCACTACAGAGGTAGTGGGATGTGGTAGGTGAGGCCTGCCAGCACCCTGGCTTCTGTTTATTCCTCCTCTGTGAAGTAAAAGGGTCAGATGAGGTGATTTCGAAGGTCCCTGTGCCAGCTGTAACACAGTGATCCTGAATGCCCAAATTAGCCAAACCTTTGTGCCCCTTCCCAGCCCCCTAAAACGCCAAGGAGTTACCCTCAGACAGAATTTCCTTGCTCCAGGGAAGGAGAAAAGAATGAGAAAAAAACCAGACAATTCTGTCAGTTTTTCAGGTTCAGAACAGCTCGTCCTACTTAACAGGCAGGCCCATCAAGGTTGCCATACCCGGCTTCACAGCGAGGCAGCCTAACTTCTCTGTTAGTGCATTTCTATGTGTTAGGGCGTGTCAAATTAGAACTTCTGCAATCAAGTGTCCTTAGTAGTCACTTCAGCAGTCAAGCCAAAAGAAATGTCTGAAAATCTGGCCCACTTTAGAACCCACTTCTGGAAAAGGGCCCTAGAAAGTAGGATTGCAGGGAGCTGGAGAGAGCTCTTTGGGTCCAGAGTGGAAATCCTCACAAAGGAACATTTCAAGAACTCCTCTCTAGATAAAGGGAACTCTAGCCCAAGAATGCTGCTCTCTTTTTTCTATGGCACTAGCTGTTACAGTACCCTACTGGGCAAACTTCAGGGACTACCAGCCAAGCCTCTAGACTCAACCTAGTCTTTAATACCGACATCCTTCATCTTGGCTAACACAAGTGAAAGGTAAAAAGGTGGCTTGGAAAAGTCGACCCTGCTGAAGTGCTTGTGATCTATTCAAAATGGATTCCTTACTTGACTCCAAAAGAACCTCTGTGAGCCATGAAGATCCTTTGCTTTGGAAGGGATACGAATGCAGGCAGGAAGGTGGATGAATTCTATTTCCAGAGACAGAAATCCGTATGACAGGCAAACTAGGATGGGGAGGGAAGCGCCTCAGCACAGGGAGCTGCAAGGATTCGTGTGGGGACAGAGCAGAACACGAGGTCGGAACACAGAAGCTCACCAAACAGCTGGGAATTTCAAGCACCCCAAATTTCCCCACCCCTACTTCCCTCTCTGTCAGAGCAACAATTGGCTTCGTTGTGTGATTTCAGACCAAAGTTTAATCCAGAGTCAAAATGCCTTTGAGGGAGCAGAGCCCCAAGTGACAAAGGCCCTCCCTCCAGGTCTTCACTGGTGCAACAAGCATGGGTGGGAAGAGGGGACTCAGTGGGTCAAAACCAGTGATTGCATCAATACAGGGAACTCCCAGAGAGGAAATTCCTTCCCCCAATGCAGATTAGCAACTTTCTCCAAACAGCCTCTGAAAGGCTAAGTGACTGACCACCTGCCCAGGGCCAAAGAGTCAGTTTGGGGCCTTGAATGCAGTTTTCCTGAGGCCAGCTCTTTAGCTACTGTACCAAGCTGAAAGGAAAGACATGAAAAGGACTGGGCTGTTTCTAAAATGGCACCTCTTCCAAGGCCCAAGCTCCTCGAGCACAGAAGGGAAGGTTCCCTGCTCTCCTCCAAACATCCACTGCCCCCTTCTGATGCCCCAGAGGACTGGCATGGTTGCGTGGCTTCACGCTCAAGCCAACTTGGCAACAGGGGCCAAGTTGTACCTCATTCAACCCCTTCAGTTCCTCAATTGTGGAAGGTACCATTACACAGGGAGCTGCAGCCCCTGAGATGAAAATAGCAGCATCTTCTCAAGGGAGACAGAATCGATGGAGAAGGAAGGTAAAGACATTGTTTAAGGAAGGTAAGTGCATTAATGCCCTGGGCTGGGGCAATGGCTTTCCTGATACAATGGCCCTGAAGCTGAGGCTTGAAGAGAGCTAAGGGGGCCAGACACTCGGGGCCACGCTGGTCGGCCTGGTGTGTGAAGGGGAGTCACTGGAAAGAAACCCCAGAAAGGCAGGAGAGGACAATGGGAGGTCTCTACCTGACAGCATGTGAAATGGCTTGAGTTTTTTCAGGAAATGTAGTGAGTGGGGACATGTTTGGGCATCTGGAAAGAAGTGGCTGCTGGAGTAGAGCAAAGTTATCAAACAGTTTTTTAGTGAACGAGGACAGGCACTTCGAAGAGTCTTTTATACTGAAGGCAATAGGGAGTCAGTGAAGGTTCTTCTTTTGGTGAGGGGTGGGGTAAGATCTGGTCATCCCTGTATCTTAGCAAGGTCACTTTAACATCAAATGGAGGCTGGACTGAGAAGGAAGAGATGGAAGGCAGGGAGGTCAATGAAGGGGCTATTAAAATGGGCCAGGTGAGAGGAGAGGGACCTAAAATTGGCCAGCCACAGTGCGAGTGCACAGAAGGTGCTGCCCACAAAAAAACAACATGGGCATGCAGACTATGACATCTGGATCTCCAGCCAAGAATTTAGAAGCACCCAGAGGCCCCAATGCTTGGGCACCAAGGGCACAATAATGCCCTCAACAGAGATGGGCAACTTTTAAGAAAGGAACCTCAACTGAGGTTCAAGGCTGTGACTTAAAGCCACCAAGCTGCTGAGCAGAGCCCTCTGTCCTGGGCTTTCCCATAGCTGCCTTGGAATCAAATCAGGACTGAGGAAAGCCAAGTCAGATGAAGAAATACCCCTTTTCATTGGATGACTAGGAGGCACCTAAAACATCCATGATGCTTTACTGCGGATACTGGAAATGCAAGCCACAAATATGAAAACAGAGCAAGCCAGACTGACATACACTGAAAGCAAGCAAACCAATGCTCAGTTTCCTCAGCCTACCCGGGACACACCAGGCAAGCTCACTGTGGCCCTTGTGGTGGGCTTCCTGCCAGATACTTCTCCCAGGACTCTTTCTTCTCTCTTTTCTCCCCTTCCCTCTTTTTCTCTCTCCCTTTCCCTCCCTTCTGTCTCTCCCCCTTCTCGCCTTCTGTCTTCTCTTCCCTTTTTTCCCCTTCATTCTCTCCCTTCTTTCTGTCTCCATCTTCCCATCTTGTCTCTCTCCCTTCTGTCTCTCCCTTTTCCCCTCTCTCCCTTGTCTTTCTCTTTCCCTTCCTTCCTTTTCTCTTTCCCCCTCTTCCTATTCCCTCTTTCTTCCCCTTTCCTCTCTCTCCCTCTCTTTCTGTCTTTCTCCCTTTCCTCCTTTTCTGTCTCTCCCTATTCCCTCCCTCTCTGTCTCTCTCCCCCTTTCCTCTTTTTCTGTCTCCCTCCCTCCCTAATCTCTGTCTCCCCCCTCTCCCCTCCTTCCTGCTGCTTGTTGGTATCAGACTACAAGTACCTTCAGGTCAGAGGCTTTCCAAGTCCCTTCCTTTACAGCTCCTGCCAGAACCAAGGCAAAGACTGTGCCCAATAAAAGAGGCAGAGTGCATTCTGGTCCTGTTCCATCTAGTAAGCAGCTTTTCCTAATGGAAGAAATCCCACAAATATCCTTCTTCTAGCCCCAGGTGAATTTGGGATAGGGAAGATGGTGAGGGGGGGGGGGCCTCCATTACCCCTCCCATCTCCTTCACAAGGCTTTCGAAGCTTCCTTGTCTTTCAAGCTCCAAAGAGAAAAAAGCAAGGCATCCTCCACCTAACACAGAGTTCCTTAAGCTGGTTTGTGTCATAGTTCCCTGTGGCACCCTTATAGAACCTACAGATCCCTTCTTAGAATAATGTTTTAAATGAGTAAAGGAAATGCTAAGTTTCAGTTAGAGCTTAATGAAAATAAAGACGTATTTTTTTTCCAATCCAAGGTCATGCCCACCCCTCCCCAATATATCCCTGAGTCCATGGGCCCCGGCTTAAGAACCTCTGATCTAACATAAAGGGGGGGGGGGGGAAAGGAGGAGGGAAGCAAATGCTCCTAAGTGCTGAGCCCCAGCTCTCCAGGCCGGATCCTTCCCAGTCATCCCACCCCTACCTGCCTGGACTTTACATTCCCGGTCAGAGTGCTAGTCATAAATGAGCGTTTCCTGGTTTACTTAAGTCACCAGTTTCTGGTTCGCCTTGGAATTCTGAGTTGTGAATTTTCCAGAAAATCTCCATAGCTGTAAAAACCTCAACCTGGGGAAAACGACAAAACGGAAACCAAACGAAAATCAAGGTGTCCCTAAGAGAAGACTCCCCACAGTTGGAACAAGAACTCCAGGAGAAGAGGAAAGCCCTCAAGGCGGCTTAGAGCAGCACACGCCCTTTCCAAAAGGATTCAGTCTGTGCAAGTCAGAGTTCAGACATCAGGGGGTTAGAATGTTGCCCCTGCCCGCCCCTCCCCTCCTGTCATACTGTGTAAAGGCACCCCACTCCTCTTGGATTTCCTTTCTTATTACTCCCTGTCACCCCTTGCTTTGCCCTCGGCCACAGCCTGAGGAAGGGTACACAAGTGCTTTGAACCAAAGGAGCCCCTGGGTACTAGAGAGCAGGATCAATTCTGAAACTTGACTTAGCTTTAAGGAAGAGGAATACAAGTGTTTTAGGAGAGGCGCTGTCCTGGGCTTGCTTTTTTGGAAGCTCTCCTTTTTCTGTTGGTGTTTCGGGTTTGGGTTTTTGGGTTTTTTGTCCTTTCACATATACAGAGTATCTATGTAGTGTATATATGGGCAGCTACTGTCTTTTCTTCTAAAATGGGAGCTCTGGAGGGAAGCTTCCAGGTCAGCTCCATGTCTCTGGGTTCAAGTCCTTAAGGAGCAGAATAACAGCTAGATTAAGGTGGGAGTCCCAGCCACATGATCCATCCCCACCAAGCAGCAGCCTGACCTCGGACAAGCCCCTTTCTCTCTCTCAGCCTCTGTTCCCTCAACGGTAAAATGAAGGAAAACAAATCGACTGTTTGAACGCTCCAGAAAAGGAGGATGCTGGATTCCCAGAGCCTTTGAAGCTCCACCATTCAGAGATATTTTGGAAGCTCCGCTTCCTGCTGTGCAAAAGAAGGGGCTTGAACGGTTTGGCCAAAAGCCCTCGGCCCTCCAAACCTATTTATGACCCCTGGGACATTGCCAGTAGTGACTGAAGCTCTTTGGAGGCAGCAGAGTGGCTTCAGAAAAGTCCTCTCTGGGCTCAGAAACCAAAAACCAAAGAGATCTTCCTTCTATTAATTTCCTTAGCAAACACCCACAATCACTGACCTTTACAATTTCTGTGAAAGGATTAATAAAAATCCTTGATTAAAAAAAATAAATTAGTATTGACAAAAAAAGAATTCTGCATATGTGTGTGTGGGGGGGGAAATCAGTCCCTTGGGGCCATACTCCAAAGACTGGAGAAAGGATTTTTTTCATGTTGGAGCCCCAGGGGAGGCATCAAAGAAAAGGAAAGAATCTGCAGGCAGCTACCCTTAGGAAGAGGAGATGAACCCAGCCCTCGGGGGAAAAGAAGCCTGGTTGAGCAAACAGGAACGTGACCTACCTGAAGTCAGCACCTCAACAGCCAAGAGAATCTCAGAAATATGCTCAGCAAGCAGCGAAGCCCTGCTGGGACCTTGCAATCTGGACACCTGGGTCCAGCCTCGATGAAAACCCGCAGGCTGCCACTGCCACTTAGATCCCACTGAACAAATATTTAGTAGGTGCCAAGGAGTGGAAAGCCTGGGGGGGGGGGGGGAAAGCAAAGATGAAAGCCCCACCCAGTGGGGGGGGGGAACCGACAAAGAACCAGAAACAAGAAGGAGATGAATTCCCAAGGAGAGGGACAAAGGAGAGAAGGCCCAAAGCCAAAGCAGGGGCTTCAAGGCTTGAAGGAGGTGATATCCTACCTGTGCCCTTAAGGACTGGCCAGACTGAGACAGACTAGGGAGGAGGAGAGAGTGTTGGAAGACAAGGAAGCAGGAAAA
Source organism: Pseudocheirus occidentalis (assembly GCA_028646575.1). Taxonomy (NCBI): domain Eukaryota; kingdom Metazoa; phylum Chordata; class Mammalia; order Diprotodontia; family Pseudocheiridae; genus Pseudocheirus; species Pseudocheirus occidentalis. The sequence continues at coordinate 1,689,798 of CM053602.1, read as the reverse complement.
AGACGCCTAAGGGCTATTCAGGGAACAGAGCAATCCAATAGAGCCGAAGCAGAAGGTAAATGTAGGAAGGAAAAGCAAGCTTACACAAGGAAGGCTGGGGCTCAGCAAATGGAGGCAGGTAGGACTTCAGAGGTCCCCACACAAAAAGCTCTCCCCTTAATGTCGAGGAACTTGGTGGTCTGGGAGGGGAAGGGACTTGGCTAAGGTCACACAGCCAGTAAGTGGCTGAGATTCCAGACCACCTCCTGGGACTCTGGGCCAGCACTAGAGCCTGACGTCTGGCCCGCCCCCAGGGAAGCAGTTGAGAGCCATGGGTGAGGTCTGAGGAGTGGAATGCCAGGATCAGAGGTGTGTGTTAAGAAGAGGAATTTGGTCCCAAGTGAGAACTGTGACACTCCAGTAGCTGTGGGCCAAGATGCTTTCTAGCTCAGGCCTCATCCTGTCCCTGACTGGCTGAGGCTTCACCTGAGGCAGACTGGCATAATTGGGTTGGGCTTTCCTCTTGAGAGGACCAACTCTTTGCTACTTTTTCTGACATCTGTGGCTCCCAAATTACCTTCACTGCTCCATGTGCTAAGAGGGGATTGGGGGATTGACAGCTGATGGGCTTCAGGTGGTATCCAGGCCTTAGGGTTACTAACAAAATGCCTGTCATTTCCCCACTCCCACCCCCCACCCCCAGCCTCGGCTTCTTCCTTTGGAAAGAAGCCCAATGGTGGATCCCCCAACCCTTCAGCTCTTACTTTCTGCATCTCAACCAGTTAAAGGGAAGGGCAATGAAGGCCTAACCCATGATGGAGAGGAAAGACCCAACCGGAGAGAGAATGCACAGTATTTACCTTGGGAGAGTCAGCCCGGGGAGAGGGTGGCCCACCGCTGCCCAGCACCAGAGACAGACCCTCGGCCCTACTGTTGCTATGAGCCCGACAACAGAGAGCAAAGCTGAAAACTAGCTGGTGTCCCTGAACACACACATCCCCAAGGAGGCACAGAAACCATTTCCGTGGCAGAAGCGCAGGTTTAGAAAAGTGGAACATTTAGATCCGTCACCTCCACCTGGGAACCGAGGTCACCGGCCAGTCTCCACCCCAGAACGCGACAACAAAGACCCTCCCCCCAACCAGGTGCTGTCCTCCGGCGGCGGGCCACGCCAAGCGGGAGAACCAGAAAGCCCCGGGCTCCGGGCCGCGCCGCCCCGCAGCGGGCAGCGGGCAGCGGCCCCTCGCAGACTGAAGAGGGCCGGCCCCCTCCTCTTTGCCTTCCAAGTGCCACTTGGGGAGGGCGGCCGCTCCGATCCAGGGGCAGGCCCCAGACAAGCCGCCAGCCTTCCCCAGGCCGGGCACAACTGGGGAGAGGGCGGGGGGGGGGGGGCAAAGGCGGCCACAGCTGCCCCTCGTCACCGGAACCCGCAGGCTGGGGGACCCCAAGGATCGGAAGCCGAGCTGCAAAGTGGCTCCTTCTTTCCCTTCTCGGGTTCCTCCCTCCCCCAAGGCCAGGCAGCGGCGGAAGCGGTCGGTCTGGACGCGCGGCGGGGAAACTGAGGTCGGAGTCTCGGCCCAGCCCACACGCCACCCCAGCTCACCTGGTGCAGGACCGAGGGGCTCGAGCTGGGGAAGCGCCCGACACCCGGGGCGGCGCTCCCTCTCTCGGTAGGTCAGTCGGTCCGTCCGTCCGTCCGTCAGTCCGTCAGTCCGTCAGTCCGTCAGTCCCGCGCCGGAGGCCGGGGACACAAAGCGGGGAGCGCGGGAGGGGGAGTAGCAGGAGGAGGAGCCGAGGGGGGAGGAGCCGCCGCCGGCAGCCCCAGGGGGCGGGGAGGGCCCGCCCCGCCCCCGCCAATGGGCGCCCGCGGGCCCGCCCCTCCCCCGCCCCGAGGTGAGCCTCTGGGGCACCTGGGCCTTGGGCGGGGCCCGGCCCGGCCCCCTGGGCTCATTTGCATAAGCAGCCCCACCCCCGGGAGCACAAAGAGCAGGAGAGTCCGCCAGAGTCCGGCAAAGCCCGCTGCGAGGGCCCCTTCCCGCCCCCATCTCCTCCTAGGGCTCTGGGAGGCGCCATCGCGGAGGGGAACGGGAGGGAGTGGGCGGCCTCGGGCCTCTTACCTTCGGGTCTGTATTGGGCCACGATGGTGACCGACTGTCCCGCCCTCTTCAGTGCCGCCGCGGCCTGCTCGTGCGTGGCATTTCTCAGGTTCACACCATTCACCTGGCCGGAGAGAGCAGATCGATGAGCAGCCCCGTCCCCCGGCCGTTAGCCCCCGACGTGGGGGTGGTGATGGAGGATGCTTGGCCCCCTCCCGCTGAGGCAAAGGATGGCTCTCCCCAGTGTTCAGATCGCCCCTCTGCAGGAGGAACCCCTGGCCAGAGCCGCGGCCTTCCCCCCGCCCCCCCCAGCTCGGGCCCTTCCTGGACAGCACTCCCATCAGCCCTGGGCCGCTTACCGAGAGAATTCGGTCTCCTCGGCGCAGCTCTCCGCTCAGGTCAGCTGGGCCTCCAGCCAGGATGAAGGACACGAAAATCCCCTCTCCATCTTCCCCACCTACAATGTTGAAGCCCAGGCCCGTGGAGCCCTTGTGCAAAACAATCTTCCGGGGCTCTCTGGTGGGAAGGAACATAGGCATCAGCCTAAGGTGGGCCGAGCCCTGGCCTTGGGCTGGGCTGGGGGGCTTTGAGCCACTGCAGGTGCGCATCTGCACCCTCTCCCCCAAAGCTGCCGGGCCCTCCACTCGGACCCCTGCCCCAACCTCCATGGGTCCGTTTCTCACTTCTCACCGCACTGGGATGCTGGGGGCAGGAAAGAAACAAGGTCCAGAAGCTGGGCTGGGGGAGACATACCTAAGCTTTGCTATTAAGAGATGTTCTAATGAACCGAAACCCCGCCCAGCACCCACAGATGATTTCCAAGGTTCTCTCCAGCCTGAGAATACAGCCCTATGGCATGAACTCCATGCACATCAGAGCTGCCATTTCCCTCGGCTTTGGGTCATCCCAGCAGTGTTTTTGTCTTAGGCGGGGAGCCAGAAAAAGAAGTGTTTGGATGCCTCCAGGAGGAAGTCCCTATCCAACCTGGGAACCCCAGAAACACTAATGGCTTTGGGAAGCTGTACGAAAAAAGGGCTGGGCAGGCCCGAGTGCTCTCTGCCCAGGAAGATCCATGCAAAGGACGAAACGGTCAGTCTCCCATACAACCCAGAGCCGGGGACTCGGTTGGTGGAAGGAGCTGAGGCCCTCCTTGCATCTCCCCTGCCTCCAGTGCCCTAGAAGTCCAAGGATCGAAGGATGAGAGCCTTTAGATATCCTTAGTCCAATACCCTTCTTGGCCGAGCCCCCCCCCCCAGGCTGGGGGAGGGGGAGGAAGAGGAGGGAGTCTAGCAACCAGACCCCTCCTACCTGGTGTCCCCTTGGGGCCTCAGGGAGAGCAGGGGCCGGACCCAGCTGCACTGGGTCCTGGAGGGCAGGGGGGAGTGGAGGCAGCAGCTGAAGCCCAGGCACCCCCCCCCCCAGGAGGTTCCTGCTGGCACTCAGCAGGGATGATGGAAGCAGGAGGCCCCTCCGATTTTCAGACCAAGCCCCCTCTTCATCCTCCTCCACTTCTCCCTCTTCTTCATCCTCCTCCTCCTCCTCCTTCTCCTCCTCAGGCGGCTGCTGTGCAGCGACTCTTCTTCCTCCGGATCTATGTCGTCATCGTCATCGTTTTCCTCAGCATTGTAGACGTCGAGGCAGTTGTAGTAGTCTTGCTCCTCCTCGTCCTCAGCGTACTGGGCCCCGGGCTGCTGTGGCTGCTGGCCCTGGTACTCCTCCTCCTCCTCCTCCTCCTCTTCTTCCTCTTCCTCTTCCTCCTCCTCCTCCTCCTCCTCCTCTTCTTCCTCCTCTTCTTCCTCGTCCGCCTCCTGCCCTTCCCCCTCTTCGTCCTTTTGCTGCTGCTGCTCTTCCTCCTCTACTGCCTCCTCCACCTCCTCCACCAACCCCTCCTCGCCGTTGTAGGCCAAGAAGCTCCACACGGGCTCTCGGGGCCCCGATGCCACTGCTTCCTTGGCCACCTCCTCCAGTGGTGGTATCAGTCCTCGGCGCATGGCCCAACCACAAGAACTCCCTTTGCTAGGCCCCCAGCGACTCGACCCCTGGGCCTCTCAGCGGGAGCTGCCTCTGGCCCTGAGGCTAGGGCGCTTTGCCTCACTGTGTCTCAGGCGGAAAAAGTGCCTGGAACTGCCCCTGAGGGCATGGCCCCTCTGGGTGCGCCCCACTGCCACCTTCTGGGTGGGAGGACTGGGGGGAAGGGAGAGGGGAGAGATCAGAAGGCCTGAAGCTGGGGCGGAGCTTGAGGCTCCGCCCACTGCTTGCACATGGGGGAGGGGAGAAACTACCCCAGAGCTGGAGGCTCCACCCACCACCTGCACATGGTGGGGGGGGGGGGAAGGGGGAAAGTACCCTGGAGCTCAAGACCCCCAGGGCCATCTTGACATTACATGGAAGGGGTCCTTCAAGTGACTATGGAGCACAAGGCCTTGCCTACCACCTCAGCATTCAAGAGGGGGGCCAAAAGACCTCTGAGACCTAATCCTAACATTCAAGGAATTTAGGGTTTTGTAATTGTGGAGCCACGTCCTGACTTTAACCTTCTGGGGGAAGGAGTGAGCCTAAGGGTCCTCTCCCCACTGCTGAGTCCCCCCCCCAATTCCACTCTGTGCCAAATCACCTCTTTTAAGTTAAATGGCTACTCTTAACACTTTCTCCTTGAAGGGTGGGACAGGGAACCGTCAGAAAGGCAAAGAGAGAACAGGTCACCAGATTCTAGGGTTATCAGGGCTTGAATCTGAGGCACGCCAGATGGAGACACTTGGCCAAAGCCACACGGTCACTGAGGGAGAACAAAATCCAACACTACTAAGAGAGAAGAGGGAAGAGGGACGAGAGGAAGGGGAGGAGAGAGAGAGGAAGGAAAGGGGGGAAAGGGAGGGAGGGAGCAAAGGAGGGACAGAAGGAAGAAGCATGAGTTTGATCCCAGGCATGGGAAGGATGAAAGGGCAGACAAAGAAAGAGGAGGGATGGGCCTGGGTTCAGAGGGCTGAGGGACTGGGCCAGCAAAGGAAGAAAATGGGAAGAGGACAAACAGGAGTGAAGGAGAAGGGGAGGAAGGGCAGAGGACCAAGTTGAGTTGCATCTGAGCTCTACAAACAAGTAACCCAGTGGATGGCTGCCCCCACTGGACCCTGGCATCCCAGCCTCTATAGCAGGACACAAAGGGTCCCCAAGGTTCTTACCTGGTGAAGTCCTCCTCACCCAACATGTGTCGAGGGATGGGGGAGTAGCGGGCTGGGGGAACCTGGGGAGGAGCAGGATAGCTGACCTTGCTCTCCACAGCCCCTAGATAGCCCAGGCTGGAGTTATGGCTTATGTGGTTGTCAGCCAAGGCAGAGAAAGCTAGAGTAGGGGAAGGGAGAAAAGAATTAGGGGCTGCCTTCCCCCCCCCAATCCTCTCCAACAAGCCTCCCTCTGCCCTCAGCCTTAGGATTCCTCAGCTTTCTTCATACCCCACCCAAAGCCCAGTATCTTTCAAAGCCCTGACCCATTGCTCTCCTCAGATGGCAGCCAAACTGTAGGCTCCAAAGAAAGGGAAACACCTCAGTATGAGGCTGAGGCCTAGCAGGTACAGCCAAGGGCTGAGGGCCAGGTGGGTACGTACTGCTGGCATAGTCAGGTGGAGCATACATGTCATTGAGGTGTACGCTGCCTGGTTTGGCCACCTTCAGATAGACCATATCAGATGTGTTTTTCAGGGATGCCACAGCTTCCTCATGCCGAACATCCTGAAGATTGGTATTGTTCACCTAGGTGGACAGAGGGAGGACAGCTGGCACACCAGAGGAGGGGTGAGGAGAGCCTGGCCTCTACTAGGTAGGGGGTTGAAGGAGGTGTGAAGGGAGAATAATGGATTTTTGCAGCTATGGGTTGGTTCCTCTCATTTTCATGGAGCTGGTGAACAGAGATGGATCAGCTCCCATGTAGCTGGTCTGGAAAGGGAATATCCCTGGTATCCAGTCATTGAGTGTGACTTCTGAGCTTAGGAACCAGGGACATTAAGAACTCCATGGCCTCTGAGGTTCCTCCTAGCTCAAAATCTACTAAAATCCCATGACCAAACTAAAAGTCTGGGCTAAAATCATAATTACAGCACCTGTGTAGCAGACAACAGAGCAGGAGCCTCAGACAACTGAGCCCTCCTCCCCAATACCCTTGATGGGATTCTTGGATGGGGAGAATTTCCTCCAACACTCTCTCCACTACACTGGATTAATCCCCCATTAAAGCAATATCGAGGCCAGCAATAACCTGTCCCCCACCCCCTTCCCTCCCACATCCTGGAGGAGGGGGGGGGTTGGGTCTCACCGCAAGCAGCCGGTCCCCAATCTGCAGTCTTCCATCCTTCTGGGCAGCACCTCCCTCAATGATTTTTGTGATGTAAATACTATTGTCTCCAGGGATGTGCTGGTTCCCGATACCACCTGCTATGCTAAAACCCAGGCCTGGAGCAAGGGATCAGGGCCAGGGGGGACAGCAAGTGGGGGAAAGGGGTGGAGAGAGAGGCAGACATTAGTTATCCTGCCAACTTCAGGCCACCCATCCCCCATCAGAGCACCAGGTGAGAGAAACCAGAGTCTATTCGAAGTGGAAGGGCAGGTGGTGAGTTTGGGGGTGCGGGGGCGGGGAAGAGCTCTAATCCAGCCCAGCCCATGAAGGGACAACATACCTTTGGGCCCCTTGAGCAGGTTGACTTCCACCACCGTCTCAGGTGGCGGCTGCCTCCTTCGGACCACCAGGCGCACAACAGGGCCTGCCTCCTTGAGGGCTTCCACAGCCCGGCTATGTACCACCTCTGAGACGTCCACCTCATTCACCCTGAGCACGCAATCGTTCACCCTGCACAGTGATCACGGAACACTTCATCATAGACAGCTCTGTCTCCCATTTATAGCTGAGGAAGAGCTCTGGACAAGTCAGTGCAGTCACTGAGGGATGTGCGCCCTCCCCCCCCCCATGGGGGCAGAACCAGCCCCAAATATCCTGTCCCCTCCTTCTCCCCAGCTCACCCCAGCCTCCCATCCATGGCAGCTGCCCCGCCTGGGATGATCTTGGTAATGAAGATGCCAGGGTCCTCCGGGATATGTGGGTTGTCGATTCCACCTGCGATGCTGAAGCCCAGGCCCGAGTTCCCCTGTAGGGGTTAGGGAGAGAGACCCAGAGAACCCAGGCTGCTCAAGGAGGAGGTAAAGAAAAGATTTCCTGCCCTGCTCCTTTCCCTTCTTCCTCATACTGGGGGGCGGGGGTCAAGTGCACAGCTGCATAAGGGACTTGGGCTTTCCACATCTACAGCACGTAGACCTAGAACTACAGATAACTACAAACATTTCTGCTCCCTGCCCTCAACCAGTGGACTACATCTGGGGGCTTTCTAAGAGGGCACATTGGGCCCATGGCCTTTAGAGAATGGTGGGAGGTGACTCCAGGGGACTTGGAAGTGGGATTCCTGGCCCCAAGGCCGAGAAGCAAGAGGGCCCCTGAGTCCTCCTTGGGGGAGTTGGAGGAAGGAGATAGGAGAGGGCTGGGAAGAGAAGTCTGATTGCTGAACTAGATTCCTAGCCCCCAGGTCCTCTACAGGCTTACACTGCAGTACCATATCAGGAAGCCTTCTGCAGCCCTTTCAGCAGTAACCTCAAGCATGGACATGGCCTGAACCCCCTTTCCTCTCAAGGGTTGTCTTGCCCTTGGTAGTTCTTGGCTGCTGCCCCTGCTTCTGCTCCCTGACTGCAAACTTACCCGCTCCAGCACTATCTCCTCATATTTGAAAATCCCATCACTTCCATTTACCTGGGGAGAGACACAGACAGTTCCTCAAGTGACTTCCTATTCTCCCATCCTCCCACCCACCCGTCATCCTGCCTTTCCCAACCTCCCACCTCCCCAGAACAGAGGAGCCTAAATCCACTCCAGGAAGGGCCTCTTCTGAAAGGTGGGACTGACTGGCAACTTAATCCACTCTGCTCTCTTACCCCAGTCGGTGGTGGGTGTACACACACACACACACACACACACACACACGCACACGCACACGCACACGCGTACACACACGCATGCATGCACGCACGCATGCACCTGCACTCCCACCCCTCTCAGAGGCACGGCTACTTTAAGAGCAAACTTGGTCAGGGCAGTCTCCTCAGCTGGGAATGGAGAAGTACACTCACCGACAGACTGGGTTCCAAAGTCTCTGCATTCACCAAAATGGGTGCGGGGCTGGCCTGAAGGCAGACAGAGCACAGCAGGAGAAGCAAATGAGCCTTCTAGCTTTGGCTTTCCCTTGGCCCTTTCTTCCCTGGCCAGCTGTCCCCTGACCCTCCAAGGTGAGGGCACATATCAAACATTGTTTCCCCTCAGACCTATCCATGGGATCCTCTCAGGAAACCAGCCCCCCAGCCTCACGGCCCGCAACAGTTCAGAGGTTCAGGCCCCCAATCCAATGCTGCTCCCGCCCATTACCCAAGCCCTGGACCTCTTCTCTGCAGCCTTAGGACTGATCAGGGACTGATCACTTAGGACTGCTTCCTAGAAAGGGCTAGGGCAGAAGGGAGGACAGAACAGGACCCCCACTCCCACATGAGGGAGAAGCTGGGACCAGACTGCACTGCTGTTAATGAAGCTCAAGCATCTTTCAGGGGAGAGTAGCCTGGGGGACTGGTTGTGTCTCCCCAAAGACCCAAAACTCAACTTGTCATCTGAGAGATGGCCAGACAGAGACACCACACAGAGAATGATCGCACACATGGCCATTTCTCCTGGATAGACAGACAGTCAGCTCCCCACCCCCGCAGTGCCAGCTCCTGCCCGCCCCCGTACCTCCCCGTACCTCCTCCCAGCCTTTTTCCCCAGGTCCTAACAACCTCACATTTCTGATCAGTCTAAGAAGCCCTGGTATGCCCTGAAGCAGCGGGCTGGAGAGGAGTCTGGTCACCAAGGAAATTGGAGGGGGGCAAGAAGGGAGAAGAGGACAGGAGGGAGGACAGTGCTCCCCCTCCCCCACACCAGGGCCTAACTGCCTCCCCCGCACCCTGATTTTACTCTGTTCTGCCTCAATGGAGATTGAAAGGGGCTCTTCCCCAGCTCTCCACCTCAGCTGGAAAACTGTGGGCTGTGGAGAAGTGCCTCCTTCTGGCTTCTCCATGCCCAACCTTCCCGCTTCCTAATGCTGCCCACCGTCAGGTCACAGACTCATTTATCCAGAGAAAGAGGAACACACATAGCCATACACAGAGGCAGACAGACACACATGTAGCCTGAGCACATGTGTGCTGACATGCCATCCTTCTCAAGTCTTGGGTCACATGTGCCAGGTGAACCTGGTATTGTCCATTTCTCACTGCAACTAAGCTTCAGGCTAAATATATGGCTGGGGGTGGCTGGGGCAGGGAGGAGTTCAAATCTACCCCTACCCCCCAATCCCTGGCCTGAATGCTCAGAGGCAGGTTCAAGCTTCCAGGCAGGGCATGGCATGGAGAGTAGGGGCTAAAGGGTAATGGGACTCAGAGGGTTAAGTGAAGAGGAAAAGGAAGGAAGAGAGGAGCCTGGAGGCTAGCTAGGCAGAAGCTTGCCTTCCTTGCTAAGTTCCTACCCCTTGTGGAATGGCCATCAGACCAAAACTCAGGGAGCCATTGGCTAGCACCCCACCCCACCCAGAGATCCCCCCTCACTTCTTCCTGAGGGTTTTGGTCAGAGAGCTATCAGGAGAGATGGACACCCACCCCCTTCCTCCCACCATGCATGGCATGCCAGGCCCCTGGTTCTGCCGGCCCAGACTCCATTTTGCTGCCTCGCACACATGCTCCTTCCATTTTCTGAGCTGGCGGCTAGGCTGGAAGTAGAAGCCGGGGTTGTGCCCAGAACCCGGGGAGCTGGCAAGCAGTATCAAGTCAGGGGTAGAAGGAGACACTCCTCCAATCCATCTGGAAGCCTCCCAGGGAGTAACATGGTACCACACTAAGGCATCTTCCTAGCCCTCTGCCTTAGGCTAGGCATCATGCCTATGGTGTGCCCAAGGAACAAGCTTGCCCCAATTGTCCCCCCATCATTGCCCTTGTCCTTCCCCCACCCCCTACTTCAGAGATTGAGCTGCTGTTCCGGAGACAAAGGAGACAGCAAGGAGGCCCACCGAAACATCTTGGACAATAGAATCTACCCATCTGCCCACCTCTGTTGGTCTAGGCAACAGGGCATTACTACTGAGCAGTCTGTCCCCCCCCCCAAACCCTAGAGGGGTCACTCCTGTCCCTTCCTGCCCATCAAACTGTTCACAGCAGGCAGATACCACACACACACACATACACACACACACAGAGCCACATGCTAGCAGACATACATTTAGACATAGAACCCATACAAGCACATTATGCAGAAAGACACCCACACATCTACACACACACACACACACACACACACACACACAAAGAGATCTGTGTAGAGATAGCTCACAGGCATCTAGATATAGAGACATGAACACACGCACATGGAAATCCATATAATCCCCTTTCTCCCACACATATACACACATGATTTCACTCACATACATAGAAAAACCCACAATCCTTCTCCCCTAGAAACATGTCCCCCA